>JANBPO010009456.1:171084-193816 GCA_024336825.1 Amorphophallus titanum
AGAATTTGGTTAGGAGGAGCAGTCAGGGGCATTTAGTTGTGGTAGTTTGTCCTTTCCCTCTCTGGGCGGTCGTGGTGGTCCCGGTCGCGTCACTCCTGCTTCTTCCGCCCCTCGCAGGGTGAGTCGGCAGATCACTTCCGGTCGGACCACTCGATTCCAGCCGCGCGGCCCAGGGCCGTAATATTTTCCTCACAGCGTGCGTGCTTCTGTGCCAGGGCGAGGAGGTCGGTGAGAGTCGTCGGGGCCTTGACCCCAAGTGCTCGCCAGAGGATGTGGTCTTACGCCCCTTGGGTGAGCACGGTGGTAGCGATGTTGACGTTGAGGCACAGGATCTGAAGCGCCTCCTCGCAAAAGCGGGACACGAAGTCCTACAGCGTCTCATCTCATCCCTCCCTGAGGGCGAGTAGGGTTACTGCTGACTTGGCTACCTTCCGACAGTCGATGAAGTTCTCTTTGAACAGCTTCTTCAGCTATTGGAAGGAGGAGATTGTCCTCGCAGGTGGGGACTCAAACCATGCCCGGGCATTTTCCCGAAGGATAGTTACAAATGCCAGCCATTTCACAGCATCGGAGGCCCGGTGGAAGACCAGGTGAGGCTCGAAGCTGTGCATATGATTAGCCGGGTCAGTGGTGCCGTCGTAGGGAGTGAAAGGCGATAGTTGTAGCTTTGGCGGGATAGGGGCCTCCATGATTTTTCTGGAAAAGGGTGCATTAAAGTCTTGGTCGTCATCGATGAGCCCCCGGTGCTTGGCGGTGAGGAGGACGTCATCGAGGTAGCAGACTTTATCTTCAATTTCGTCAAAGTGCTAGAGTCGTCGATCCATGTCCGGGTTGGAGTGCAGCGGGCTGTGCACTCTTGGTGTGGGCGTAATGCGCAACCGTCGCGTTCTGATGATGGAGGCATGGGAAGCCGCTCGCATCTGGCGAGAGCTCGCCACGATGCAGACCCCCTCATCCTGACGCCATTCAGATGGTGCGTGTCAGGGGTCCGCTTGTCTGTTCAAAAGATCTTGACATAGCCATGTTAGGGTCGTAATCTGCTAGCGAATCTCTTTGAGGTCGCCAGGTGAGATTTTAGGGCGCAGATGGACGGAAGAGGCTTCCTACGATCCACACCGGGAGTTGGCTCCCTAGTGGGAACCGCACCCCTAGTGGCTGGCATTGCGTAGACTTTCACGAGGTGCCATGGCTTTTCGCTCTGGTTCCCACAAACGGTGCCAAGAAGTGTAGTGGCAAGAAAATGGATCCTACGCCACGTACCACCTGCTCAATTTATTGGTTGGGGAAGTCGTCCGGCACCCACGAACGCCTGCAAGCACCAGAAACTAGGGAGGTGTCAGAAGGAGCCCTGGGCGTTACCCCAGGGGACAACACTCTGATGCTTAAGTCAGCAACGGTCCCAAATTAGAATAGAGAAGAGTAAGGGGAGAAAATGAGGGAGTTGGAGGCCATTGTTGTAGATCTGAGAGACGTAGAGATCCTCCCGTCAAGTGCTCGCCGCTCCCTGTGGACACTCAAGGAGTGTTCGCTGGGTGGTAAGGTCATGCAGGAGGGGTAGCTTCTCTCTCAGGGGAAGTGGCTGCGTATGACCTCTCGATGGCTATGACTCAATTCTCTATGTAGGACTTTTGGCAGAAGATCCATCGTCTCTGCTCATCTATGTCGATGTCCTTTTTATATGGGGTTGTCCTGGAGGTGGAGGCCCATCCCTTTACAAGGAAGGTCGTGGATAATGGAGTAACATTTCCCGCGATCGAGGTGGGAGTTTTCCGTTGAAGGGCAAATTCCTCAGCGTCAACTATTCCTAGGGCGAGTCTTACAGCACTCGTGGGGCATGCTCGCCTCTTATGGTCTAGGGGCCGACATCGTGAGGGCAATGGTCGGTCATCGGAGAGTCTTCAGGCGGCCATTGCGCCTGGGCTGCCACCTTCTGGTGGCTGTCGAATTCGATGTGGGGTCGTATTGGGCCCGCTTGACTGGGCTGTAGCCGCCGTGGGTTTTTATTTATGGTAACTATGCTTAGGCTGTTGTGGGCCTGTGGTATCGGGCCCGTTATGGGCCAAACTAGATTTACCCTCCTTAGAATGGTATCGGGTTATTCCCAGTATCCAGATCTTGAGTCGTTACAGCACGACCTCTAGTGGTATCCACACGGGCATGAACGGTGGAATCTTCTCATCGCAACGCCCATGAACGATCTCCTCCGCAGCACGAGAGGGGGAAGAGAAAGGAGAGAGAAAGGGGCACCCCTCCCTAGGAGGGGAGAGAGAGAGCGGCCAGAGAAACCCTAGATGTCTGGCCCAGGGTTCTCCCATCGTAATTATTTATAGACTTCTCGATCTTTCACAAAAACCCTTAATAGTCTAATATTGTGAATATACTTCCACTATTTATAACTCTAATGTGTGTGACCCTCTAGGCCAAGTGTCAGTCTGGTTTTAGGTCCAATAAGCTTAAGAACTCCTTCTTAGTTTTTCCACATTATTAATTAACATGGAATTAATTATTTAATCATCTCATACCTTAAATAATTAATTAACCATCTTATGATGAATAATCATCTCATGATTATTCCTCTGATGGGCTTTCAGGCCACGGTAAGCACCAAGCAACACTCACATTTCATCGGATAAATCAGGCCATAATTTCTCCTATTACTTCCTTCAGGGCTACAGCCTCCGCCTAGCGGGAGAAGTAATCTATTATTGCTAGAATATATTTGCATCCAGAGGAGGAGGGGGGGAACAGACCCACCACATCTGTTCCCCATTGGGCGAAAGGCCAGTTGGGTGCTGTTGGATGTAGATATGTTGGCTACCGCCTGGGGACTGTTGCATGCTCTTGGCACTTCTGACACGGCTTGGCATATTTACAGCAGTCGTCGAACATTGTCGGCCAATAGTAGCCCAACTTTTTAATTTTAATTTTCATTTTCGGCCTAGCTTGGTGTGCTCCCACCGACCCGGCATGCGTTTCTTTCATCACCCTCCATGCCTCTTTTGTTGAGAGGCATCGAAGGAGTATCTTTTTCTTGGCATCTGCCATAATTCAGAATAGTATTCTGCTCCACATTTCATAGGAATCTTTCATTCGGATCAGCCTGATCTTTTCTTCCCTTTGCTTGGGTAGTTGCTGGTATTTAAAGTATTTAATGACGGGCTCACGCCAATTCGGTGAGTTGACCATTTCTGCAGGGGCGACTTCAGGCCCTTCCTCACCTGTATCTTCCTCTATCATGTTGGGGACCTGCCGTCTATTGATCACCCGTATGTTGAGTGACCCATCAGGCGGGACTGCCAGTGAGCTTGCTAGCTTTGCAAATGCATCGGCTTGGGCGTTCTGACCTCGACCGATGTGGTTCACTTCAACCAGGTAAAACTTCTGCATGAGTTGTTTCGCCTTGGCATAGTAAGGTAGCAATTGGGCCTTTCAGACTTCAAATTGTCCCTGAATTTATCTGACGATCAACGTTGAATCCCCAAACACTTGCAGCATACGGATATCCAGCTGAAGGGCTAGCTGGAGGCCGATAATTAGAGCTTCATATTCTACTTCATTGTTTGTGCAGGCTTTATTGATCGAGCAAGAGGTTTGCAACACGTCTCCTTCGGGGGATTTGAGGACAACGCCTGCCCCTGATCTTATTCTTGTTTGCCCAGAAGGGGGTGTTTTTGTTCTCGACGCACCGTCGAAGTATAATTGCCAAGTGGCTTGCTGAATCTGGCCTACCTCAAGAGTTTCATCTTCGGGGCGCTCTGTGATCATGGGGGAATTTTTAGGCACCAGGTGTGCTGCAAAGAAATCTGCAATGGCCTGGCCTTTTATGGCACCTAAGAAATGTCAAACTCCATGAGAATGACAGCCCATTTTTCCAGTTGCCCTTTCAGGACTGGCTGGGAGAGTATGAATTTGACCGGGTCGGCCCTGGATATCACTTTGATTTCATGCGACAGCATGTAGTGCCTCATTTTCTTGGCTGCAAACACAGGAGCGAGACAGACCCTTTCAATAGGTGTGTATTTTGCTTCGGCCCGGACCAACCTTCGGCTGAGGTAGTACAAAGCTTGTTCTTTTCCTTCTTGATTGTTCTGGGCCAACATTGCCCCCAGAGAACATTCAGTGGCAGTAATGTACAAGATCAGTGGCCACCCTTTAACAGGTGCCCCCAGGACTGGTGGGGTATTCAAATATTCCTTTAGCTGGTCAAAAGCTTTCTGGCATTCTTTGCTCCATTGGAATGGGGCATTCTTCATCATTAACTTGTGGAACAGCTGGCACTACCTCGACAAGTTAGAGATAAACCTACGAATGTAGGCTAGTTGGCCTTGCAACGACCGTAGTTCTGTCAGGTTCCTTGGAGGAGGTAGCCCCTAAATAACCTTGATTTTTGTAGGGTCTATTTCAATTCCTCGATATATGACGATGAAGTCCAAGAATTTCCTACTGGAGACACTAAAAGCGCATTTCATCAGGTTCATCTTCAGCTCATGCAGTCGTAGCCTTTCAAATATAATTCTGAAGTCAGCAAAATGATTCTCCCTCTTCTTTGTTTCGATGACCAAGTCATCAGTGTAGCATTTGACTTTGCTTTCAAGCAACTCGTCAAATATTTTTGTCATCGCCCTCTAGCAGGTGACGTCAGCATTCTTCAGGCCAAAGGGCATCCGCTTGTAATGGAAAATCCCTTTAGGCGACCGAAAGGCTGTGTGGATTCTGTCATGTTCTACTATCCAGATCTGATTGTACCTGGATGACCCATCCATGAATGACAAGGCCTCATGGCCAGTGGTGGCGTCAATCATTACTTCGGTGATCGACACCGAAAAATCATCCTTCGGACAAGCTTTATTCAGGTCTCGAAAATCCACACAGATTCAGATCTGACCATTTTTCTTCTTGATGGGCACAAAGTTTGCCAGCCATGTGGTATATTGGTTGTCAGCCACGAAATCGACATGTTTCAGCTTATCAACCTCTTTACATATTTGATTCGCTAATTCGGGTCTCATTCGCCTGGGCGATTGCTTCACCAGCTCGGCTTTAGGATAAATGGCCACGATATGCTGGGCAATTGCAGGACTAAGGCCTAGCATCTCCTTATAATTCCAAGCAAAGCAGTCTCAAAATTCTTGGAGTAGCTTCACATACTACCCCCTCTCCTCAAGTGACAAGAGGGCACTGAGGAAGGTCGGCCTGGGGTCACCCTCGGTGCCGAGGTTTATTTCGACCAATTTGTCGACAGTGGCTTGACCGCCATCTTCTATTTCTGAGGGAGCCAGCTGTAGGTCCACAAAGCCTTCATCATCTTCTTCGACTTCGAGGGCCTCATAGATGTATTCTTGTCTTGTTTCGCCTATTGGCGGAACTTCGGGTTTGCCATGTTCTGAGCTAGTTGGCTACTGGTCAGGCTGGATGCGTAGCCCTGGCCCTGAGTGTGCATGCACCGTGCAGCTTGGATGCTGGTTTATGGATATAGCATACTCAGGGATGGGATGACTTTCTTCAGCCTGTGGCTCTTGTGAGTCATTGCTGGGGGTTGCAGTTGGCTCCATGGAGATGGATTCCCAACATTTGCATGGAGGAAAAATCACTGGTAATTTCAGAATAATAAATCACACAAGATCCATTAAGGATCCACTAAGGTACGGGTCTTACAGGAAGTCTCCTCCAATCCACGAGGAAAAAAATTCGGGCCACCTCCCCATCGCACAAAAGTAGACGTCCCCGATATAGAGCAGTAAGGGAAAAGCCAGGGGAACAGCTAGAACCCCCCGACACTATCCCAGCACCAGCCAGAACTCTCCGTCTGACTGCAAGATTTTGAGTGACGTTTCACCGAGCAGGAGCGTGCTCTTCGCGCCCTACAACAGAGCTCCGTCAGGGAGTACGAGGAGCAATCCTTGGTCTCCACCGACATTCTAGAGGCAGAGATATCACCAAGAGTTTTTCTACCGACCTTTAAATCTTATTGGGTCTCGGTAGGTGTTCGTGAAAACTTTGGTCCAAGGCACTCAAGCATGGTTCCAAACACTCACCCCCAGAAGTATCACCAACTTCCGGTAGTTCGGGTGACTATTCAAAGAAAGCTTCACCGGTAGTGGCCCCCCGAGGTCGATCGTGGGGTTGTTGGCACTCAAGCAGGCACAAGGGGAAAAATTACGAGCTTACATCAATCACTTCAAGTCAGAAGCCCTACGCATCCCCCGCCTGGATGTAGCCTCTGTCACCACTTCGCTGACCAGAGGCACCCGTGATGAAAATCTTTGGTAGGAATTGGTGTTTCACCCTCCCTCCTCTCTCGCCGACTTGATAACCTTGGCTCTGCACCATGCTGAGTGTGAATAAGTCCTTAACACCTATTGAGACCCAATAAGCTCAGGGCGAGAAGGAGAGAAAAAGTGGTCATTGGAGCAAGCCTTTGGGTAGGGGAAGAGGAGGAATCGAGAAGGTGAATGCAGGGCACCCCCCCGCAATTTTGAGCGGTACACACCTTTATCCGCCCCGGTCTATGAGATATACCAAGAAATCAAGGACTCGGGCCTACTTCGCCGACTTGAGCCAATGAAAGTCGACCCAAGACGCCACAGTCAACAGAAGCACTGTCAGTTCCACGATGATCATGGCCATCACACTGGTGACTGTCAATAGCTCAAGAATGAGATCGAAGGTCTCATCCACCAAGGGCACCTCTCCCAGTACGTGGCCGAACAACGAGAGGATCGCAGAGTACCCCTAGAAGAAATTGACAATCGTCCCCGAGAAATCCACATTAACATCATCTCGGGGAGATCAGCCTAAGGAGGGGATAGCAGTCAAGGAAGGAAGCGTCACCCAGAGCGAGCTAGTCGAGCTTCCGAGCCTCTCAAAGCTCCTTTGGCAAGCGACCAGTAGGCCCTGGTCTTCTCCAACCAGGACCTGGAAGGAGTGGTCACCCTGCACGATGATGCTCTTGTGATCTCGGTCACAATAAATCATTGTAATGTAGATAGGATTCTAGTAGATAATGGCAGCGTCCCTGACATTTTGGCGTATGAATGTTTTTGAAGATGGGTGAAAACCCATCGAGGCTCCACCCGATTCGAACCCCTCCCTGTGGGTTCAATGGCCAGGTAACTTATCCCGAGGGAGCCCTAAGCCTACATGTTACTCTCGGTATCCCTCCTAAAGCCTTCACATTCATGGCAAACTTCGTTGTGATTAAAGGGATGTCGGCCTATAATGCCATTTTCGACTGTATTATCGACCGAATAAAAGCAATGTGATGGGAATGAAAAGCGGCGTCGTCATCAACTCCAACAGGCTCAGAAGAAAGAAGCAGCCACCTGAGGACCGCCTCCTTTAGGGGGTGGTCCCCAGAAGACCACCTCCTCCCTGTAGAAGCTAGAACATCGTCACCAGGCCCAGATGAAGAAGGCGGCCATCTGAAGGCCGCTTCCTTCAGGTGGTGGTCCCCAGGAGGCCACCTCCTCAGTGCAGTAGCTCCACTGACCGATCTGCCAACCGCCAACGCCCAACGTTCTAAGGCTTCAATGGATGATGTTTCCCAATATTGTAATCAATGTTTTTGTGTTGTTTTAGTTTCCCCCTTCCCCCTATATGTACCCCCCTCTTATTATGAATCTAACAATGAGAAAATTTGAATTTTAGCCATGGCTATGTGTTCTCCAATGTTTGGAACTCCCGGGTGAGAAGCCCAAACCCACGTCCACCCCCGCCTTGGAGGAAGAACGGAAGCTCTGAGTGCACCATTCCTGAGATGGGAGCGGGTGAGAGGCCCCATCCGAAGCCCCGGTCGTCCTCCCTCACCGTCTAATGCCGCCGTCATCCTTCACCGCCACCGCCACTGCCACTGCCACTGCCACTGCCACTGCCACTGCCACCGTCTCCGACCATGACCACCTCCCTCAAGGCGAAGGAGAAGCCCGGTTGCACCATCTCTGAGAAGGGGACGAGTGTGAGGCCCCAGCTGAGCTGTCCCTCCTCCTTGGCTCGCTCCACTACCTCTGACTATCACTGCCACTGCCGTTATTAATGTTATCCTAGCTAGATTAGGTTAGTAATCGATGGTTAGGCTCCCTCTCCTACTTCCCCATCTTCCCCTGTGCTCCCCCATGTTTTCCTAGCCC
This sequence comes from Amorphophallus titanum, assembly GCA_024336825.1. Taxonomy (NCBI): domain Eukaryota; kingdom Viridiplantae; phylum Streptophyta; class Magnoliopsida; order Alismatales; family Araceae; genus Amorphophallus; species Amorphophallus titanum. The sequence continues at coordinate 179,211 of JANBPO010009456.1, forward strand.
CCATATCCCCTCAAAAGACCTCCAACCGTCATCCACGGAAGCCCCTGCCCAGCTCACAACGTGTTGGAATGAGAAAACTGCACTAGAAACTACCTCCAGGAGGCGGCCTTGTGACAAGATGCCACTTGCAGGTGGCAGTCATCCCAAGACCGCCACTTGCAGGCCCCCAGGCAGCCGCACGTCCAGCATTCGCATCATGAATCCCCGTCAATCCCACCCTCCGTTTCACATCAGGCTTCCAGCCCACGGTTCTAACATCTAGGTTTTAGTCTCAACAACACCTAAGATGGGCTTCTAGCCTTGGGTTCTAGCTCCATCAACACCCAAAATGGGCATCTAACCCTGATGCGGGACGGACCCGCGAGACGACCTAGGACTCTAGGCAAGCTCGGATACGTCCCTTAGCGAGGGAAGCGGTCCCCGTCCAGCCTTGTGGCCTCCACCGAGATATTATAGCACCTTCTAGCCAATGCCTGGTTGCCCCGGACCTCTCCCACCCCATGCTTAGTGGGGAACTTCATTTTTTGGTGATAGGTAGAGGGCACCGCTTTCGTTCGGCTGAGGATTCCCTGACCGAAGATTGCATTGTATGCCGTCATACCTTTGATCACTATGAACTTTACCATGACCGTGACGGTCTGGGGTGGGGTGCCAAGAGTAACTGGCAGGCTTAGGGCTCCCTCGGGATAGGTGGCCTGACCATTGAACCCGCAAAGCGGGGCTCGGATCAGGCGGAGTTTAGACGGATCCTCCCCCATCTTAAGAAAACATTCGTAGGATAATACATCGGGGACACTACCATTGTCAATAAGAATCCTATCTACATTACAAATGGTTTATTGTAGCCGATACCACTAGAGCATCGTCATGCGGAGTGGCCAGCCCTTCTAGGTCATGGTCCGAGAAGACGATGACCTGCGGCGCACTCAGCGGGGCCTTGGAAGGCTCGGCGGCCCGGCTCGCCCGCTCAGCATGACGTTTCCTCCCTTGGCTACTATCTCCTCCTGATGCACTCCCTCCAGCGATGGCGTTGATGTGCACCCCGTGGGGGGTGTTGTCTATCTCTTCAGGAGCGCCTCGGTCTTCCTTATGCTCGGTGACAAATCGGGACAGATGTCCCTGGCGGATGAGCCGCTCAATCTCATCCTGGAGCTGGCGACAATCGCTGGTATGGTGCTCGTGATCACTGTGGAACAGGCAATGCTTACTGCGGTTGCGGCTTTTCAACTTCATTGGCTCGAGCTGGCGGAGGAGTCCAGAGCCCTTGATGTCTTCATAGATTTCGTACACCGGAGCGGTCAGTGGAGTGTACTGCTCGTACTTCCAGGATGGTTCCTTACGCTCCCCGTCTCGATTCTACCTTTTTCTCCCGCCCGAGTTTGGCTCGGACGACCACTTCTTGTCCCCCTCTCGACCCGAACTGGTTGCGCCCCAGCATGCGTTGAGCACTTCTTCGCACTTGGAATGGCGCAGAGCCAGAGTCACTAGCTCGGTAAGGGTCGAGGGAGGGTGGAGGACAAGTTCGCGGTGGAGATTTTTGTCGTGGGTGCCCCCGGTCAGTGCAGTTACGGCCAAGGCAATGTCCAGGCGGGGGATTCTTAGGGCCTCGGACTTAAATCAGTTGATGTAAGCCCGGAGTTTCTCCCCTTGGGCCTGTTTGAGAGCCAACAGCCCTGCTACCGACCTTGGGGGGCCGCTGCCCACGAAGCTCTCCTTGAATACTCGCCCGAACTACTTGAAGTCTTGGATGGACCCAGGGGCGAGGGCCCGAAACCATGCTTGGGCACCTTGGACCAGAGTGGTCACAAAGGCTCGGCACTTGATAGCGTCGGGTGCTCCATGAAGGGTCATCTGAGCATCGAAGCTGTCGAAGTGGTCGGCCGGGTCGCCCTGGCCGTCGTACGACTTGAAGGTTGGGATAGAGATTCTAGAGGGAACCTCCGCCTTTAGAATGTTGTCAGAGAATGGTGATCTCTCCTCGGCTTCTGCCAAGGGGGTCTTCTATAGGGTGCGGAGGGCGTGCTCTTGCTCCGCGAATTGCCTTTCGAACTCTCGCAGTCGGAGGGACAACTTTGGTTGTCGCTGCACCGATGGGGCGTCGGGGCGTGCCGACAGATTGTCCTGGCGTTCCGCGGGGACTTCGGTCTGGTCGCGAGGGTGACGTACCCCATGATCCCTCCTCCTCCTTGGGGTGGAGGAGGCTTCTTGTTCCGGGGGCGGGCTTCGCGAAGGTACTTCTGGCCTGTTACGGATAGGCCACTGCCCTTGGAGAGTGAAGCGACCTCCGGCGGTCTGCTGGGATGCTCCGCCGTGGGTGGGGCTTGTTGGGGGGACACGCGACCTTTCCTCCCTGGCCGCCTGGGTCCTCAGAAGGTCTACGAGGACATCTAGTTTGGCATTGAGGGTCTGGAAAGGGTCGGCGTTCCCGGCGGGTGGAAGCCCTGCGCCCGCCGATGGATGTGTGTCCTCGGCCGGGGGGTTGGTGATGGAGGGGGGATGCTGCATGGCCTAAGAAGGGGCCTCTCTCGCCGCTTCCACGGCCTTGCCCTTATCGCCGACGGACCTCCTCCCCGTACTTCTTCGCACCATACTGGCTCTTGTATCGTTTCCCACAGACAGTGCCAGATGAAGAGGTGTGATCTCGCGCTGGTCCTGAGCTGGAGGGGATGATCACCATGTTGAGATCTGTAAAGGAGGGAAACGGATCAGGGGGTCCAGGGATGGTTCTCTGGAGAAAACCCTCCGATGCCTAAGTCAGTAGAGCAGTGGTGGAAGCTGAGGGGAGGGGGAGAGGTTACGCGAGATCCCTCTCCACCAAGGTGGTGAGGAAGTTCCTACTCAAGGAGTTTAGGCGTATGTTGGCCTTACCTTTCGCTCGAGGGAGTCCCAGGTTTAAATAGTGCGTCAGCCTCATGAGTCCCGTAAGTGGAGGAGTTTAGGCGGGGGTTACGTCCTCGACGTGGGCTCTTTACGTCCTCGTCATGGGCTCTTTACCGTCCAGAGGACTCTTGGCCTCCCTTATCTTCGCAAACTCCTGCTCATAAAGGGCTCTCAAGGGCAGCATGGATAAGCGTCCGTCGGTCGACCCAGGCGTGGAGGATGCCAGCTCCTTTCCGGGTGATAGACATAGCTCGGGTGCAATTCGATCGGAGTGGGCGCGGGGCGCCAGCCCTTATCCCGACAGGGGGCGTAGCTCGGGCGTGAATCTTCCTCCGATCGGACCGAGGCTCGGACCTCTGAGCCTAGTGGCCGCCTAGGAGGTGCTAGATTTCGAGTGAACTTTTTGGGCTTTCATGCTAAGTGGGCTCTGCGGGGCTGTCACTTAGGTGAGCTGGGCCTCGTTCGGCCGCTCTTAATTGGGCAACAGAAATTTCTCTCTCCAATTCGGCTTCGATCCACTTGGTGAAGTAGTCGATGGCGATGATGACAAACTTTTTCTGGGCCTGAGCCGTAGGGAACGACCCAAGGATGTCGATCCCCCACCGAGCGAAAGGATAAGGCTCGGCTAGGGTGACAAGCTTTGTTGCCGGTTGATGGACCATGGGGTCGAATCCCTGGCATCGGTCACACTACTGTACATAGGCTGAGCAGTCGCGCTGTAGAGTGGGCCACCAGTAACCCTGCCAAAGCAAGATCTTGGAAAGTGACCTTCCTCCTTGGTGCGCTCCGCAAAGACCTTTGTGGACCTCTTGCATCACTCGCCTGGCTTCATCAGTACTGATGCACTTTAGAAGAGGACCAGAGAAGGATCTGTGGTACATGGTGCCATCCAACATGACGAATCATCGAGCTTGGTATTTCAACCTCCGGGCCTCCCGAGGGTCGGGGGGTTCGCGAGAATCATGGAGCCACGACAGATAGGGGGTATGCCAGTCGTTTGGAGAGGCCGAGTCAACAGCCATGAGCTCCGAATCAATGCTTGATCACTCTAGCTCTTCGAGAAGGACCGATCGAGTACCCTTGGGGGCGAGGGAGGAAGCTAGTTGGGAGAGGGCATCTGCTTGGGAATTTTCTTCCCGGGCTATTCGGACCACCTCGAAACCCTCAAACTATTGCGCTATGGTCATGACTAACCGAAGGTATTTGACCATCGGTTCTTCTCGAGCCTCGTAGTCGCCGTTGACTTGGCTGGCGACCAGTTGGGAGTCAGTGTGAATCTTGACTCGCTCGGCCCCCAACTACCGAGCCATGCGGGCTCCCGAGATAAGGGCTTCGTACTCGGAGGCGTTGTTTGATGCCTGGAAGTTGAACTTTAAGGCATACTGCAGCTTTGCTCCTTCGAGGGACTTCAAGAGGATGCGGGCACCGCTCCCAGCCGAATTGGAGGATCCATCGATGAACAATTCCTAGGTTGGCCCGGGCACTGACGGAGATTTCTCTTCAGTCGGGATGGTGCTTTCTACGATGAAGTCAGCGAGCGCTTGTCCTTTGATAGCCGAGCGAGGCCGATACGAGATATCGTAGGCCCCGAGCATAATGGCCCACTTGACGAGGCGTCCTGAGGCTTCAAGGTGAGCGAGGATCCTCTTCAATGGTTCACCGGTCAGGACTATGATGGAGTGCCCTTGGAAGTAGGGCTGAAGGTGCTTGGCCGAGGTAACCAACACTAGCACGAGTTTCTCGGTTGCGGGGTACCTTCTTTCAGCCTCGTTGAGCAGCTTACTAGTGTAGTAGACCGATCTCTCGACTCTCGAATCATTTCTGACTAGGATTGAGCTAACTATGGATGGGGTTGCCGAGAGGTAGAGATGTAAGGCTTCACCTAGAACTGGCTTGGACAGCATCAGGGGCGAAGCCAGAAACTCTTTAAGCTCAACAAACGCCTTTTGGCATTCCTCGTCGCATGCGAACGAAGTAGATGCCATTTTCAGTCCCCTCAATAATTTGAAGAAGGGTAAGCATCGTTCGGCCGCACGGGATAGGAATCGGTTGAGCGCAGCAATGTGCCCTGTAAGGCGTTGGACGTCCTTGGTGCAGGTTGGTGGCCGCATGTCTAGGATGGCCTGGACTTTGTCGGGGTTGTCCTCGATCCCACGCTGGGTCACCAGGAAGCCCAATAATTTCTCAGACTTTACTCCGAAGGCACACTTGGTGGGGTTAAACTTCATATTGTACCTCAAGAAAGTGTCGAAGGTCTCAGCTAGGTCGACAAAGTGGTCCTTGGCCTTGCGGGTCTTGACAAGCATGTCATCAATGTAGGCCTCGACATTCTTGCCGAGTTGTCCCTCGAACATATGGTTGACCAGCCTCTGGTATGTGGCTCCGGTATTTTTTAGCCCGAAGGACATTCGGGTGTAGCAGTGTACGCTGAGGTTGGTGATGAAGGCTGTCTTCTAGACATCTTCTGGGTCCATTCTGATCTGGTGGTAACCTGAATAGGCGTCCAGGAAGCTAAGTATCTCATTGCTCAAGGTTGAATCAACCAATTGGTCGATGCTCGGTAACGGGTAGCAATCCTTTAGAGTAGCCTTGTTCAAGTCGGTGAAGTCCGTGCACATCCTCCATTTTCCCAAAGCTTTAGGCACCAGGACGATGTTAGCCAGCCACGTCGGGTGCAGGGTTGATCTAAAAAGACCAGTTTCTCATCCCTTGGTGACTTGCTCCTTGATGATCGTCTGTTTCTCCAGCGTGTGCTTCCTTCTGCGTTGTTGTACGGGCTTCATGGTCGGGTCAAGGTTGAGCTTATGCATTACTATTTCCCCTGGTATCCCGGGGAGCTGCTCATCAGACCATGCAAAGACTCAACTGTACCCGGAAAGGAAATCTTTGTATTGTTGTTGAACCTCGGATGGTTCCAATCTTTACTCCTAGGGTTGGGTCATCATTTAGGAAAACCATTAGCAACTCGCCTCTGGGCTAAGATGTTGCATGTTTTTCCTTGATTTCTAGGGGGCCCTTGTTTTTCCCGTCCGGCCTTGTGGCTTCAACTGAGATATTGTAGCACCTTCTGGCCAATGCCTGGTTGCCCTGGACTTCCCCCACCCGATGCTTAGTAGGGAACTTCATTTTTTGGTGATAGGTAGAGGGCACCACTTTCGTTCTGCTAAGGATTCCCCGATCGAAGATTACGTTGTATGCTATCATACCTTTGATCACTATGAAGTTCACCATAATCGTAATGATTTTAGGTGGGGTGCCGAGAGTAACTAGTATGCTCAGGGCTCCCTCGGGATAAGTGGCCTGGCCATTGAACCCGCAAGTGGGGGTTCGGATTGGGCGGAGTTTAGACGGATTCTGCCCCATCTTAAGAAAAAATTCGTAAGACAATACATCAAGGGCACTACCATTGTCAACAAGAATCCTATATACGTTATAATGATTTATTCTAGCTGATACAACCAGGACGTCCAGAGTCCAGTCCAAAAATAAAGGCAAGTACAGTCGACAGAAAGGGGAGACATACACTGGGGTCGGGGAAAGCCCGACGTAGGTACCACTGGCAACTACGAACATGCCACACCAGGAATCGCAGAAGCAGAACGACCCACTTGAAAAGTAGGGGTGAGTCTCGTGTCACTAGCTTAGTAGGGGTCACGTGGATCCCCATTGAAAAATAATGCAGTAACACGAAACAACAGCTAAAACAATAGGAGTAGTAAAGCAGGAAAAGCTAAACTGCAAAGCTATAAAAGAAAGCCAGAAACGGAAGGAGTAGAGACAGGTAGGGAGAAGGGAAGAGAAGCCGTACCGAGCAAAACATGGCTGTCGAACTAACCTCGGCTCCCAAGCTACTCTAGATGACAACAGAAGGGGAACTCTGAACTGACGAAGTTAGGAGTCACTGATCCATTGATGAGACACCAGGCAACCGAAGGCCTACAAGAAAGAGGCAAAAGCCCTAGGGAAGACCTAGACAGACAAGACTGACCCTAAAGTACACGACTCGATTGCCATGCACGCTCTCCTCGACACAACCACACGCACATGACTAGAACGTCGTGCACATGACACAATATTGACCTCAGGTAAGGCAATGAGAGGGCTAATCTGGAAAGGTCACGATGCGCGAGAAACGTGAGAGTCATGTGTCACGTGACAGAAGCACCTCCTCACTAGAAGAATAGCCAGCTGCGTCCACTGACGTCTTATGCTACGCCTCGAGTGTCCATCTACGATACTGGAAACACGACAGAGACTGAGACACTGTTAGAATAGAATCAGGAACTACAGTAACGAGTGACTAGTCGGGGTCATGACCATCGGCGTTCGTCCAAATGTCCCTGACCACGTGTGCACACACAAGCTCAATGCCATGAGCTAGGCCTCTAGCTAGTTTTCTCCCCCAGCAGACGCTACTGCCAGGCAAGGGAGCCCACGGAAACTAGTTTAAAAACCATGTCTCGGGAACTACCACGCCACCACTCCTAGGTGGGCTGACACACTGAAACGTGCCGTCAAGCTACGACTAGTGGAGGCTCACTAGACACAGAGACTCAGAAACACAAGTGCTGAAGTACAGACATGCTAAACACGCACTGTCACATGTACTATGAAGCACCAAGGTAGCACAACAACCATCAACAGACTTAGGACAGGGCAACTAGACCTACTAATGTAATGATCCTTGAGTCTCACGACTCGGAGTCAAGATCGTCACGCAACGGCGGAGACATGATGCTAATCAGTCTAATCCAAAGTCAAAGGAAACAACACAACCGTAGGAAACGACTTACAGGGACCTGAGGGAACACCAAGGCCCTCAGCACACCTGAACATGCACACCGAGGTAAGACAGTGCCTCAAGACATCCAGAACCATGTCTAGTTCCACTCAGAATAGTCGAGACATACACAAGGTTACTCTGTCAACCACTAGATCACACCGGGTTGACCAGAACTTGACAATGACTCACAGAACATGGCATAATATACAAACACTCCTTGCTACCTTAGCGTGGTCATAGCCCTCATTGGACATTAAGAAATGCCCACGGGATGTCAGGAAAACCATAAGGACAAGCCAAGATGATTAGGAATCAAACCATGGAAGGCTACGCCTAGGGAACATGGCGATCTACCTTTAGTCCGCTACACAGAAGAAGCAGTCAAGGAAAGGGCCGCTACACCCCAAAGGGAACATGACTCTGGCGGTCCTAGAATGGGCCACTAGGGGACTGTAGCGGTCAAGGATTAGGCCGCTACGCTCAGTCAACCCCGAACCGACCTATCCCGTCAAACCACCCTAACTGTCTAAACTTGACACGCTACAAGGACTTGGCAGTCGAACCATGAACCGCCACACTAACCGCCCTTGGACAATGACCTAAGACAAATGGATTGTAGCAGCAGAATGAAGGCATGCTACAATGAAGAAATGCATGAAGGTTGGGCCACCAAGGCCAATCGATATAAAACATTGACCCAGTCAAACACACCGTAGCGGCCTAAGCAAGGCGCGCTACAACACGTTGGCGGTCATAACTAGGGCCGCCAACTCGAATCAACAGACACTAAAATTGAGAGATGATAGAGCTTGGCGTACCACCATAGGGCTGCCAGACTCAAGAAGTGGTCTAAGGTTGGGCCGCCAACCTAAACAAGCCTCAAACAAACTGACACACTGAAGGATATGGCGGTCTATCATGGGGCCGCCAACACGTTACGGCGGGAAAACTGTGGAAATGGTCGACTCGGCCGTTCCACACCCCATTCATATCTAAACGTAGGGGAAACAACCCTAGACGAAAAAAAACACCTTCCACTGTCCGGAAGGGTGGTCACATGCAACAGCTAAATCGCAGGAAACGGGCGATTCCAATGAATCGACCCTAATTGGGTCACCAGGGTTCCCAGACTCGTACCGGCCCCAAATGATGACCAATCGACACGAAATCAGTGGATCTGGAATGCTAACATGCTGGGGGTTACAATGAAACTAACTAGGCGAAAAATCATCACCATTTTTCGGCAAACCTGATGCACACCCCCCGTGCATGTTTTACCCAAACTAGATTAAAACCCACTCGTGCACACACCGTGCTGCGTAAAACTGCTGGGAAACGTAGAGGAGAAGTAGGTGATCCATCTCCCTATCTCCACAGAAGAAACCGTATGTCGAAATGACTAAACTGCACTGAAAACCACCGAATCTACGAACCGCGCCAACTTTGAATCCACTGAGGGACGCGTCGCGCCATGCTCAATCCATCGCCCCATCGCGTGTCCCGATCACTCCATCGCATCCTCACCTCGGCCTGCTCCGCAACAGTGTGCACCCCACGCCGAGAGACTTAGAGAGGAGAGAGAATGAGAGAGAGTGTGAAATGTGAGAAATGAGGGAGGAGAGAGGGTGAAGAAGATTAAATAGAAAAGCCCGTGCCCGAAGACTCCCCACTGGCCACTGAGTTGCCCGAAGATGAGACATTAGAAGCAGATCAGGTCCAGCAGGCCGTGTGACAGTTGTACTTTGACGGGACTTCCAGAATAGAGACAGCTCCCTCAGGGCGTACCAGAGTGCGGGCTGGAGCGGGCATCGTCCTCAAATCTCCAGACGGGGAAGTGATGCACACGTCCTGCTGCATCAATAAACCCTGTACAAACAACGAAGCAGAGTATGAAGCCCTAATTATCGGTCTCCAAGTCACTTTGCAAATGGAGATCGAAATATTGCAAGTGTTCGGCGACTCGCTGCTAGTCGTCAGGCAGGTCCAAGGATAGTTTGATGTCCGGAAGCCCGAACTACTTCCTTATCATGCCAAGACAAAAAGGGTTATGGAGCAGTTCTACCTCCTCGAGATAGGCCATGTCGCCAGGGGAGAGAACGCCCAAGCCGACGCACTGGTGAAATTGGCAAGCTCGCTAGCAATCCCGCCGGATGGGTCGCTCGACATCCGAGTGATCAACCAACGCCAGGTGCCTAGTATGATGGAAGAGGAGCTAGAGGAAGAAGAAAAGCTGGAAGTTACCACAGCGGAAGCCGTCAGCCCACCTGACTGGAGGGCCCCCTATATGCGGTGGTTCAAGCACCAGTAACTACCCGTGCAAAGGGAAGAGAAGATCAGATTGATCAGGACGAAGGACTCTTATGAGCTCCAGAACGGGATCTTATTCCGGATCATGGCCGATGCCAGACAGAAGCTACTCCTCCGATGCTTGTCCATTGAAGAAGCCTGGGGAGTCATGAAAGAGGTTCACGCCGGGGCAGCCGGTGCACATCAGGCGGGGCCGAAAATGAAAATTAAAATAAAGAAGCTCGACTACTACTGGCCGGCGATGTTCGACGACTGTTGCAGATACGCTAAGTCATGTCAGAAGTGCCAGGAGCACGCCACAATACCCAGGAGGCCACCCGTGCCACTGCATCCTACGGTGCCTAGCTGGCCCTTCGCCCAATGGGGAACGGACGTCATGGGCCCATTGCCCGCCTCATCCACGGGTTGTAGGTACATCCTGACAGCAACCAATTATTTCTCCTGCTGGGCAGAAGCTGTCGCCTTAAGGGAGGTTACTGGGGAAATCGTCGCCAGATTTGTCCGCTATAATATCATATTCCGGTTTGGCACCCCCGACCGAATTATCTCGGACAATGGCAGTCACTTCCATAACCAGAAGGTCTACCGGCTGGCAGAAAAATATAGGATTGACTGGAGGACGTCGACTCTTTACAATCCACAGGCCAACGGTCTAGCTGAAGCCTTCAACAAAACTCTCTGCACCCTCCTGGCCAAGATTGCTAGCTCCAACAAGAAGGACTGGGAGGAGAAGATGTATGAGGTGCTATGGGCGTATCGGACAGTATATAAGACACCAACGGACTGCTCACCTTTCTCCCTGGTGTACGGCTCGGAAGCGATCGTCCTTGTCGAGCTAGAGATACCTTCCCTTAGGGTCGCCATCCAGCACAAACTAGTCCCTGAGGGACAGACGAATGCGGAGCGAAGACTCGAAGAACTCTCCAGTCTGGAGGGAGAGCGGCTCCGAGCCCAGCAGAATATTCAGGTCTATCAGGCCCGAATAGCCCGCGCCTTCGACAAGCTTGTTAGAGAGCGCGAATTCAAGAAAGGTGATCTCGTCATGGTCAAGAGAAGAGATGTCATGGCCGCCAACCCCAAAGGTAAGCTGAATGAAAACTGACTCAGACCCTACGTAGTCCAGAAAGTCTACGAAGGCGGAGCCTATGTAATCGTCAATCATCGCGGAGAAGTTCAGTTCCCGCCTCTTAATGGGAGACACTTAAGGCTGTACTATGCCCCGGTGTCCCCATTCAATGAATAGAACTAACCATTGCCCCGTTATGGGGACAGATTTACGCAATCGCTGTCTGGGCAGCTTGATTACTGCTCGCGTTATCACAAAAAAAAAGGGAAAAAAAAGAAAAAAGAGAAAAAAGAGAAGGAAGAAGAAAGAGAAGAGAAAGAAAAAATGGGAAGGAAAAGGAAAAGAGAATAAAAAAAAGAGGGAAAAAAAGAAGAGGGAAAAGATCAAGAGAGAGAAAAAGGAACTAGGGGGTAGCCCCCCCGATGTCGGATCGTTGCCATACCAGGTCGAACATTCTAAGAGACAAATAAATCTCGTCGGCTCTGCCACCTTGGTTACGCCAATGAACAAACACCCTGCCCGGACCTTATGTCCGAACGAGGAATAGACCTTTCTTTGTGTCAGCACTGACCCAGTGTTGACGAACATTCCAAGAGATAAATAAGCCCTGTCGGCCTTGCCACCTTGGTGACGCCGACGAACAGACGCCCTGCCCAGACCTTACATCTGGACAGGGGAATAAACGTTTCCTTGTGTCAGCACCGACCCAGTGCTGACGAATATTCTAAGAGATAAATAAACCCTGTCGACTCTGTCATCTCGGTGACGCCGACGAATAGATAACCTATCCGGACTCTACGTCTGGAGAAGGGGAATAAACCTTTCTTTGCGTCAGCACCAACCCAACGCTGATGAATATTCTAAGAGACGAACAAACCCTGTCGGTTCCACCACTTCGGTAACGCCGACGAATAGACACATTACCCGAGCCTTACGCTGGGGATAGGGAAATGAGCCCCTCTTTGCGTCAGCACTGAACCCAGTGCGGACGACCACCACAAGAGACAAATAAATCCTGTCGGCTCTGCCACCTCGGTGGTACCGACGAACAGACACCTTAGCCATACCTTACATCTGGAGAAAGGGAATAAACCCTTCTTTGCGTCAGCACCGACCCAGTGCTGACGAATATTCCAAGAGATAAACAAACCCCGTCGGCTCCGCCACCTCGATGGTACCAACGAACATACACCTTACTCGGACCTTCCATCTGGGATAAGGGAATAAACCCTTCTTTACAAAAAATTCTAGAAAAATATTGGGCTACTCCTCACAGTGCCACAGACCCAAGATAGTTCACAAACACAATGACAATGGGTCCGATAATCCGGTATAAATGTTCGAAGCTCACTCAGACACGATCCGCAACTTGCGAAAATGCGATCCGAAAATTTGGGGTGTTACAGTCCTCCCCTCCTTAGAGAAATTTTATCCTCAAAATTTAGGACATGCACAGAGCTTAAGGGAAAAGACAGACCCAACGGAAAACCCTCGGAAACACTCATGACCAATTCCTCAATACAATGACACGCGATCTAGAACCAAACACTTCATGGCTTGCTGATCGCATCGGTCAGAAACCAATGTCTCATCGGCCACCGCCAACACTCGCGGGACACAACACAAATAACCACCTGGGACTTCACGATCCACAGCCCACGATACTCACTGACCAGCTCGATGATGTAACACCGGTTGTAGGAAAACTCCCACCAACCACCGATCATACAACGATCCTGATATCAGCTGCAATACACCCTTTGCCAGCCACTGGTTAGACATCAACCAGAAGTCCCTGGTTACAAACTTCTCCTACTCCTCAGCAGGGCCACCGAACCGATCCTCCCGCATCATCTAGGTCCTCTCTGGCCGCTCGGCTAATTCTAGCTTCTCAAGAGGAGGAGGGACGATGAGGTCACCCTCGCGAACCTCGAACTCCTCAACTACGACAATCCTGGGCACGACGCCCCACGCTCCATTCCAAAGGAGGGGCTCCTTATCTTATGCCACACTTTGGGGGTTCCTTCATCGAGAAAATCATGGTTCTCTATTACAACTGTCCAACCACACAGCCAATACCACAGCTCTACCTAGACGACTACTCAGTAGGAACCAACATCCAGCGCCCATATATCAAGTCCCCTTATATAGCTCCCTTCGAGCCAAGGGAACACCGCAATCCGGACAGTGGCACCACTACATACACTCTACTCCAAACTTTCTCGAGTCTTTTCATAGACAAGCACTCCACCCAAAATTATCACATTGCTTAACTGATCTCGTGTTCCATGCCTGCCGGACCACCGATGCAACAAATCGTGTACCATCAGGGTGCTTGACAAATCTAGCAACTCTTAGACTAGTTTGCATGGCATCCACACCGGATCCATCACCAATATTAACACCTCTCAATCTTTGGATCCACCCCCGAAACAACCATACCGATCAAGGTTGGTCAACGTACAACCTCAACTCCGAGCACCAAATGCTAGCGCCATACAACTGGCCTGCAACGGCCACGACCGACCTTCAATACCAATCGCTAAGTGACTCCACCCTGAGCAACGGGACACCATTCACATGATAGACCTGGCGCAATACTCATCCTCATCCGATCCTTCTCGCCACTGAGCTCCCTGATCTCAACTCCACCGGCACCACTTGGCATGATATAGCAGCCAATGCACAATAACCAAGACCATTCGCACAGCCAATACAGCTCCTTGCCTAAGAGAAACTCTCCATAACCGACTCTGGAGCCTCCAGGACACATGCTCACCATGGAAATACATGCAATACACCACTATCAATCCGAGCCTGGAGTCTGTGGGTTGCGAACCCACCATGCTTCTGCTATGCACTCTGATCCAAAGACACCACCTACGGAGGGGAAACTAGTGTCCGCCACGGCACAACCTCCATCCAAACTAACTGAATCCAGAAATGGAGACGGGGAAATCCACACTCCTTGGTTCTGGAACGCAAACTCCCTTCCTCACCTGGCAAACCACCTACAGGTACAGGTCGAAACATCAGGGCACAATGAGAGAGCTCAACACCAGCCCTAAACATGACATACCATCTCGACTGATGGCTCGACATGCTCGATCTTGCACGACCTCATCAACATCCGTGCACCAAGACACAAGGAGGGATGAGCACACAACCCTCACAGGAAGCTCCACTGCCACACGCAGGACGCTTCTGGGGACTTCCAAACACACAACGGGGAAAACACGAGCATAAGGAAGCAGGATTATAATAAAGAAACATCAGAATTAAAATAAACAAAGCACACGATAAACGAAAATTCATGCACACCTTCCACGAGATGAGTATGATGACAACACCCGGTCAAGTCCCTCACGCACGTCGGGCTCCATGACTCGCCAGGCTAGTGGAACGCTGCAGAGATGGTTGCGACACGGGCTGCCGCCACGGACATTCACGAGCAACATGGCCAAGCTGACCACACCTGAAACACTCCAACTCGGCTTCATCCATAGCACACGCCCTTCCCGCATGAAACCTGCCACATCTCAGACATTGTCCTGGCTGCTCAGTCATATC
>JANBPO010009456.1:793826-1130481 GCA_024336825.1 Amorphophallus titanum
GGCCATATCGGTCGGTCGTGGACCATTTTATGTTTGGACGAAAGTCCGTGATGAAAATGCGGTGAAAACTGAGATAAATCCGTTCAAATATCTGTCGAGTGCACGGCAATTTCAATGATAGGTCGGAAAGGATCCAGCCTAAGAATAGGGTCCGATTTAATCAGAATGTCGGCCCGAGGCACGGTCGAGTCATGGCCAAATTGGGATAATTCCCGAGACTTGAGCCCGGCCTGCAAAGGCAGCATCATTGTTCCTTTCTTACCGGGTCATGGGGAGAGACGGGGCTGCAATGTGGATTTTTATTATTTTATATTTTTTTATCTGGGGTTTAAATTACGAGAGTACATCAGGGGCACTACCATTGTCAACTAGTATTCTATCTATGTTACAATAGTTTATCGTAGCCGATATCACAAGTGCGTCATCGTGCAGGGTGATTACCTCTTCCCAGTCTTGGTGGTTATTATTCTTAGAGGGCAGGCTTCCCGTGGGGTAGGAAGGCACAGGATCTCCTTCCCCTCCCCCCACGGTGCTTCCCCCACCGCCGGGGGTCCTCCTACCAGATTTTCTCTGCACCATCATGGCTCTTCGCTCGTTTCCCACAGACGGCGCCAGATGAAGAGGGGGGATCTCACGTCGATCCTGAGTCATGTGATCTTAGGAGAATCTTAATCACGATCACCACGTCTGTATGAGCTGTAACGCAAGAAATGGATCAGGGGTGCCCAGGGATGGATCTCTGGGGAAAATCCTCTGATGATTAAGTCAGCAAATAAGGTAGAGCGCAGATGCAGGGGGAGATGGCAGGAGGAAGAAAGGGGTGCGAGATCACTCTCCACCAAGAAGTGTGGTGGTTCTTACTCAGGACTATTGTCTTGCTTTGTCGGAGGGTCTTCTAGGGTTTATATAGCGATCTATTTAACGTAAGAGATTATGGAGTTGAGGGGTCCAGGGAGCCGAGAAGATTCAGGGGGGAGTTACATCCTTTTTATGGGCTTCTTTATAGCACAATGACTCTTGCTCTCCCTTATCCCTTGGAGTTCCCTGCTCTTTAAAGCTGCGTAACGGATGCTTGGGGAAGCTTTTGATGGTCGGTCCGAGCTTGAGGTGTCGGTAGGGGATCTTCCAAGCGGTGGGTCGTAGCATGGACAGGGTGCTCTAGGCCCCTGTCGGGACCTTCCCGATCGACCTGTCGCTCGGACTTCCGGACCCAGGGGGTCGCTTAGGAAGTGCTGATCCGTGTGGATTTTGGGCTTGGAATAAGTGGGCCCAGAATGGGGCTATCACTTTGGGGAGCTGGGCCCTGTTCGGTGAAATTGGACCTAGTTGGGCCATGCTCTTTGGGCGGCAGATTTTTCCCCTCTCCAATAAGAGTTAGAGGTAGTTTGTTCATCGGCATTGGTAAAATGTTGAAGCAATGAAGGGTTTATTCATTAACGAGGATGAATGGTCCGGGTTAACGGGAGACTGACTGGTCTTGCCGATGATGACAAGGGTCAGAGCTAGTTTGTTCATCGACATTGGCTAAATGTCGAAGCAAAGATGGGTTTATTTATTGGTGGGGATGGAAGGTTCGAGTTGACAGTTTAAGAGAAATGGCTCTCCGGTGGGACTTGTGGTGGATATCCTATCCAGAGTTCCATGCGGGTGAAGGTAAAGAGGAACTTTTAGTTACCACCTTACTGTCCCAAGTGCCCTTTCAGATTTTCTCTGGGGCCAGCCCCCTCTTACGATTGCCCAAATGCCCTTTCGGGTTTTCACGTAGCGGGGTACCCGATTTTGCCTGCAGCGCCCTTTTGGGTTTTTACCATAGCTTGGTTACTGCCATTTTTGCCCTTGTCCAGGATGTTTGAACAAGGCCGGTGAGGCACCTCCATTTTAAGCCTCATTTCTTTAAAAAAAATATAATAAAAAGTCAGTGTATGGCGCTCCATTCTGACCGTTTGGTTCAGTCGTGTGGTAGCGACATGTAGTTGTTGGCTAGGGCGCAAAGCCTTGTGCCGAAAATGTTTATTTGTTGACAAGAGGATAATATCAATGCAAGGAGGAAGATTTACGCAACGATTCGGGTGTAAGGTCTGCAATGGCGATGATGTGTAGATACCGGCTAGGGTACAATGCCTTACACTGAAGAAGAGCGTATTCATTGGCAAGAAAGTGATGCCAATGTAAGGGAAGATCTATGTGCCGATTCAGACGTAAGGTCTGTAATGGCGATCATGTGTTGATACATCGACTAGGGCATAAAGTCTTGCGCCAAAGAGGGTTTATTCATCGACAAGAAGGTAATGCCAATGCAAGGAAGAAGATTTATGTGTCTATTTAGATGTAAGGTCCGCAATGGCGATAATGTGTAGATACATCAGTTGGGGCATAAAGCCTTGTGCCAAAGAGGGTTTATTCATTGGCAAGAGGGTAATGTCGATGCAAGGAAAGGATTTATGCACCAGTGCAGACGTAAGGTCCAACGTGGCATTGATGTATAGGGTGGTAACCTAATGGGACTATGCGGGGCTCTTAAGGGACCCTGGGAGTAGCGGGCATTGGGGAGCTTTCGTAATTGCGAGCCAATGGTCTTGGAATTGATTAGCTGGGTGGATATTTCGGAGAGCTCAGCCAAGGGCGAGTGCCACTAGGCCAAGATAGGTTTCGGTCATGCTTCGAACGCCAGAAGGGCTACATGGTATAGCTTCAGATGCTTCCCATTGAGAGGGGAGAACTGAGCTACTCCTTTGTGGTCTACAAGAATGTAGGCATCACCTTCATAGACTCGGTGGACGACATAAGGTCCAACCCAGTTTTCAATCAACTTCCCTTTGGGGTTGGAGGCCATTAGTTCTCTTCTTTTGACCATCACTAGGCCCCCCTTCTTTAATTCTCACCCTTTGACCAACTTGTCGAAAGCGCGGGCCATGTGAGCTTGGTATAGTTGGATATTTTGTGGCGCTCGAAGACGTCTTTCTTCGAGCTCAACGAGCTCCTCTAGTCTTTTCTCTATGTTTGTCTATTCACCATTCGTCAAGTCGTGCTGTATAGCGACTCGCAGTGATGACACTTCTAGCTCTATCGGCACCATTGCCTTTGACCCGTACACTAGGGAGAATGGTGAACAGCCGGTTGGAGTTTTATAGACTTTATGATAAGCCCATAGCGCTTTGTACATCTTCTCTTCCCAATCCCTCTTACTAGAGTTGATGGTCTTGGCTACCAGGGAGTAGAGAGTCTTGTTGAATGCCTCTACAAGTCTATTGGCCTGTGGATTGTAGGGGGATGATGTCCTCCAATCAATTTTATGTACTTTTCAAGTCTTTGACTTGTTATTTTACCTTTGTGGCGATCACGTTCTTTCTTAGTTTGGGCAAGAGCTCTCTCTTTCTTCATATCTTCCCTCTACTTGCTTGTTCCACCCCTTGCGGTGTGTTTTCTTTTCTTCCTTGCTCCACGCTCCGCCTTGTGTTTTCATTTCTTCTTTAGCGTAGTTTTGGTAGAGATTGCTTGCCCATGCTGAGGTTTCATGATGGTTGCATAGCTGTATGTTTCACATGCTTATTGGTTGTGTGATTACATTCATTCGCAGAGATCTGCATAGTTGATCATATCATCTTGCAAGAAAAGGTATCATCATCTCATCAATCACACAAATAACAATGAACACTAGGCACCTCCACTACGGCGTCCTCCACCATAGGCGACCACTCTGGTCACCCCATACTTACAACTGGCACATTTCTACCCTATTCCGGTCGACCTAACCGCCGTAAATAAGCTGATGGTTGAAAGGATGATCAAAATGAAACTTGCTGAGTGGGGCAAAGGCGACTATGTCACATTAGAGGCTTATCGGGTGCCATACCTGTCGCATCATGCAGCCAAGTGGCTCCCTCCAAGAATCAGCAAGCCACCCAAATTTGACAAATTCAATGGGCAGGGGTCCTCAAAGGAACATGTTGCATACTATATGACCGTCATAGGTGATCTAGCTACAGACGTGTCATATTTGCTGAAATTTTCTGGGTCCTCACTAACAAGGCTCGCATTTGAATGGTACTCCATCCAGCCGGCCGGGTCAATTTGCGATTGGCCGGATATGCAGAAGAAGTTCAGAGAAAGATTCCATGTCACTGAGAGGGAAGTCACGATGGCTGAACTATACTCAACAAGATAGAGGCCGGATGAGGCAGATCTTGAATATATTAAGAGGTGGAGGAACCTAGGAATGAGATGCACGTAGCCCCCGCATCAGGAGGATGCTGTACAGATCTATAAGTAGAACCTCAGGAGGGAGGTGCTGGAGAAAATGATTGGTATGGAAATACAGTCATTTGACCAACTGAATAGTGTGGTGGCTGAGATTGAAGCCTTCCTAGCGAAGCATGCCTCTACGCCAGCCAATGCCACTATACAAAAGGCAAAGGCAGTAGAACGGCGTCCGGCAACTAAGGAAGCAAACACCCTTGATATTAAAATATTTGAGCAGCAAAGAGACAAGGGTAAGAAGGCAGCTGCACCCCAGCCTAATAAAGAAGAAGCCAAGAATGAGGGTCCCTCGCTCAGGGACAAGATGAAAAAGGCCTACTCTTTTCCAAAGGAGAAGACCAAAGTTCTGTTTGACTAGGTCACCCAGTACAACATGGTCACCCTGCCTGAGCTAAAAAGGCTGGAAGACTTGAAAAGAGGAGATAGTCCGAGATTCTGCCCTTACCACCAGATGCTGGGGCACCCAATTGAAGACTGCTATGTGTTTAAAGATATTATTGAGGGCATGATAAAGAAGGAGGAAATAGAGCTTGAGGAATACAAGGTTGATCCTCCACAACCTCCTGAGGAGCCTCTGAGGAGGGCCACAGCCAACATGGTTTCTTTATACCAGGCTTTGCCCTGAAGAAATTACAGAGGCTAGCACTCAGCATGCCTACGAGGCTTGTTTCCTGGCGCCTGTAGAGGAACAATAGGGAGGGCAGTAGGTCCCTACAAAAATTAAGAAGAAGGTTGTGCCTCGCCCAAAGGTAGGAGCACATATTCATGGTGTGACACCGCGACCTATTTCCCCAGCTCCAGCACCAGTGTGGGTTGATCAACCTACAGTGATTAGAATACCCACCCACAACCAGAGAAGATAGACTCTACTGCCAATAAATAAAGAAATCAACCCGGAACTCCGACAACTTCAAGCCTACATAGATGGGCTAGATGTATATGAACAGCCCAAATTACAGCCCCTATTGATGAAGGACCATGTCCCATGGGAGGAATTTGAGCAACTTTCCCTGGAGCAGAAAGGAAAGGAAGAGAGAGCAACAGAAGAAGACGATAGCCTGTTCTGGGTGCAGGCACCAGCTAAGGACAAGAAGAAAAAGAAGAGAAAGGCTCGTAAAGCCAAAAAGGAGATCTCGCTCCCCTACAACACTCTGTCTGTCCTCTTTAACCTATCGGGCGAAGATGATGATGAGAAGATATGTTTCACGCCTGCAGTTGAGGCAAGCCAGGCCGAGGCCACGACCGCCACCCATGCAACCCGGTCGGGCCAAAAATTGGGGTGCCCACCACCCGCCAATCACAATATTATTTTTAGGGCGGAGCAACCCTACAAGAAGCCCCCTCTAGAGAGGTCAAGGGAGTCCGAATCCCTCATCCACTAGGGTTGTACAATCAAATTGGGGAAAGGGTGGTGTCCCTTCCTTCCATGATTTTTTGAAGATGTCCAAGGGCAAGTAGCCATGCTAGGAGGCCAGCCCTGAAACCAAGGGCACCAACCCGCAACCTCAGCTACCCTCCAGTCCACTAAATGAAGAAGATAGGACCGAGCCAGTGGCAGAGACCAAAAAGCAGTAGGATGACATTGCCATGCCACAGGGAGACTCAGACCCCGGATCTAATGAAGCGGGTCCTTCAGGAGCCGCAACACAAGATCCCTCCATGCCAAGATGGGTGGAGGAAATGAAGCTATCAAATGTCCGAGCCGGAAGCAGGATAATGAAGCTACTAAAGAAGCTCCCGGTGAGGTTCACCATCTGGGAGATCCTCTCCTTGAGTGAAGAGACCCGGCAGGTGATTATTACTGCCCTCTAGACCCCTGCCTAGTATGAAGCTTGTCTGACTGAGACATTACAGGAGCAAATGTGACCTTCACTGAGGAAGATATGCTGCTCCCCACTATCATCCACAATAGACTATTGTATATGAAAGGTCTGTTGAATGGCCGACATTTGAATAGAATCCTGGTAGACCCCATGGGGCGGCCATCAATATTCTTCAGGAAAATGGGTGAGAATCGGGGAAGAGTAAGGATGAGCAAATCGAGAGAGGGACATGAAGGGGATCCGACGTAATCGGGGAAGGGGAATAATGATCACCCACCAAAGATGGGGAAGAGGATGCATGATCCCCTGGCAAGGCTGGGGAAGAATTGGAGGTAACGCCCGGACATCCCGGGGGAAAATTAGAAGGAATACCCGAGACCCCCCGGGGAGAGGAATTAGCAACACCTGACGAGGTCAGGGAAGGGGAAGGAGAAGTGGAACCCAGAGATGTTGGAGGAGACAAATCGAAAGAGGTGCAGCAAATGGAATGAAAAGATGACAAGGGCCGAGGCCTAAAGTCATAAGGGGATAGAAAGTCCAGAGTTTCCGAACAGGGAGGAAAAGAGAAGTGAGGGTTCGCAGATCGAAAAATAGAAGAGAAAATTACAAAAATTAGAGTGGAGGAAGGAAGGTACACCACCCAAGGGTGGGAGCTGAGTAGAAGGAAAGACGAATGAAAGAAAGCAGAAGTGGAGGAAGTGGACCCCCGAGTGCAGAACGGACGGCCCCTGAACTTGCGCTTCCGCTTCTTCTTGGTCGAAATCTGCTTGCAATAGATCCACCTTGCACGGACACGGGCCTTCGGGGTTCTTGTCTTGCAATGTCTTTTCAGGCAATGGGCCCACCTGGTAGACGGCCTGGCCCGACTATGAACATGCTACTTTATCGGGGCGGTTGCCCCTAGACATGTGGTGCTAATCATAGATGGGCATTTCGGGATAAATAACTCATCAATAGAGTGAATATAAATAAACCATGGAGTTTTGTCGCTTGGGGTCAATAGCATAAGATTCAGTATCTCCACTTGGTAATTGGGTATAAAGCAT
This sequence comes from Amorphophallus titanum, assembly GCA_024336825.1. Classification (NCBI taxonomy): domain Eukaryota; kingdom Viridiplantae; phylum Streptophyta; class Magnoliopsida; order Alismatales; family Araceae; genus Amorphophallus; species Amorphophallus titanum. Next base: position 800,953 of record JANBPO010009456.1, read on the forward strand.
AATTCCCCCGTCAGAAGTGTAGGATGGAACTGAGGGAGAGTGATGCGTGGCGTTGACGTAGCCGTCTCACAAATAAACTGAGGGAGATGGGATAGCAATTGTGGAATGCCCCTTGCCAACCTTGAAGTTACGGCCAATTGCACCTTGAACAGGGAATCCAGCAGACTATCGTCGGCCGTATGGGTTAGCACAATCTGAGTAGAGAACTCTCCTGGGCCAGTGAGCTGAATGGCAATCAAGCGAGGGGTGATAATGACATCAATAGTGAATTCTCTGGCGAGCAAAGAGATTGCCACCGGCCTCGCTTGTGAAGAAATTGGCACTAGCACCGAGGAGCTTCCTTTGACGACCATCTTCAGAGATGAATGCTCTTCACTCCCAAGGCAGCCAGGGACTCAGACTCGGACCGGCATGCGACAGATGAACTCTCGACCCTTGGCATGCACGATCAAAGCCCGGCTTGACTTATCACCTCCCCGGGACCCGAGGGGCACCACAGGTAACGTGCACCTGCCCCTGCCCCGTGAGGTAGGAAGGGGTTAGAAGGGGAAGGTTGGAAGGGTGGCGGTGGACATAATGTGAGTGGCGGAGGGATAATGGTGATGACAGGCTCGGGTGGAGCTAAAGGCAGAGGTGTGGGTGTAGGCTTGGGTTCGTCCTGCTCAGGCTCGGAGGATGACGGCGACAGGGGAAGTGGAGGAAATGGAGAGCGTGGGGGTAGTGAGGGGGATGGCGAAGGCGACGGTGATAGTGATGGTGAATGGGATGGCGAAGGTGATGAAAGTGGCGAAAGGGGTGATGGAGGTGGTGCTGGTGAAAGTGGCGGTGTAGTGGATGATGTGGCCGGTGGTAGCACTCTTCGACATATCTTTACAACATGTCGATGGGCCTTGGGAATAGGTGTGGTGGTGGAAATAGTGGGTGTAAGGGGGGTACTAGCCTGGGCAGAGGCTGGGGTATGCGTCGGAGATGGAATAGAGGAAGAAGAGGGCAACAAAGCAGGTGCTTTGTTAACTAAAGAATCACCAGGGTGCCCTTGGTCTTGAAGTGGAGATGGCTATCTAGGCGGCACTGCTTACTGCTGCTTGCTGTGAAGATCCAAAATGACTCTCCGCATGATAGCCCAATCAATCATCTTCTGGTCTTCCAAACTGTACACAAACTCCCGAAAATTGGGACAATCCTTGACCAAATGCCCCTGCTGACGATGAAATTCACAAAACTAGAGCAAATTCCCGATTGCGGGTCGACAAGGCATAATCGGAGGGAGTTGTAACGTGTGAGTGGCCATTAAAGTCCTAAAAATATCGGTGAAAGATTCTGGCAGCGGAGAACAAGGAGCCTGCTTCGGGCAAGGTGGATGCCGAGAGGTGTAGGAAGGTAGTGGAGGTAGTAGTGGAGGTTGCATAGGCAAGGGGAATTGCGTAGGTGAAGGTGCAGGGCTAGTAAGCGGATGAGGTGGGGGCGTGGAGGGAGTGGGAATATAATGGACGACATCCACCCGCTCGGGATGTGATGTTTCCTTGACCGAAAGTGGAGGGGTGTGCAGAGGTGGAATAGTGAAGGGTTGACCTGTGGAGGGATATGGAGTGGAAGGATATGTGGATGTATATGGGTATGCGTGAATGGAAGGCCGACTCATGGAGGGGTATGACGTGGAAGGTTGACTTGTGGAGGATGGTGGAGGGGAAGTGTATGTGGAAGACAAAGGTGGAGGAGACTCGGGATCAAGGGAAACTAGGAGTTGTTGGCTAATGAAGCGGGCTCGGCTGTAAAGTTGTTGCCAGGATTTGATATCTTTCAGGGCTAAGACGCATCTAAGCTCAGATGTTGCATTGGAAATAACCATCTTGATTTGTTCGCCCTCCGGAATGTGCCCGGGGACTTGTGTGGCTAGGCGACGCCAGTGGTTGGTAAAGGTCGATAATTCCTTGTCGGGCTTCATCTTCTCTTGGGCCAGATCTACCCTAGAGTACTTGGGCCCCACCTGGTCTTGAAATTACTGAACAAATCTTTTCTATACGGCCTGAAAATCTACAACTTGCTCTTGCGGTAGCGAAAAGAACCAATCCGGAGCTGGCCCTTCTATTAGAAAAACACAGAAACTCCAGAAAAACCTCGAAAAATAGGATTCAACTCAGAGAAATTCTGGGAAAAAGGCAGGACCGTCCACACACTGCCACAGACCCAAAATAATCCAGAAACACACCGACAAGGGGTCCGAAAATCCATTATAAGAAGTCCGAAACCCACTCGGACACGATCTGCGACCTACGGAACCAGATCTGAAAATCCAGGGTCTTATACGATGGGAATAATGATTACACCGGTTGCCTTGGAATACACGCCGGTTCGGGCCGCCATTCTAGGCGCTTCGCCTTCTGAGGCACCGTGAGGCAATTTTGGCGGAGCTTCAATGGTCAGTTATAAATACTTCATTCTAGGGCAACTTGACTCCCTTCTGCCTTCAACGCTAAGCTTCTCGCCTTCGGGATTCTGAGCTCCAACCTCTGTTCTCGCTTCGTCGTCCAAGTCCCCCCCCTCATGTCCCAGGAGGAAGGCCATAGGGAACAAAGGATCGCCGCGGGCTTTGTAGACCTTGCCGTAACTGTTGCTGAGGCCATTCGATTGTTCTCTTCGTTGGCGCCCTCACCTAGTCCTTCCCTCTGGTCCACTTCTTCCTCCATGGCCGAATAGGAAGCGTCTCCACGCGACGGCGAGGCAGAACAACGAGCAGGGGAATCCGTGCCGGCGTCCTCCTTACATTCTCGCAACGAGCTCACCGTCGCGGAGATTGAAGAGCTCCAGAATTGGTACCAGGTGTCATGGCGGTACAATTTCTTTCTTCCTAAGCCTCATGAGTCAAGCCTTAGCACCTGCTCTGACTCCTTCTGTAGTTATGGCTTGGCTAGGACGTTTGGTTTTCGTATCTCCCTTCACATTTTTGTTGTGAAACTGTTGAATCATTTCCGCCTGGCTCCCACCCAACTAGTCTCCAACTTTTTTTGCCTTCGTCTATTCCTTCATTGTTCTCTATGGGAAGTGCAAGATAGCTCCCACCATCGACCTCTTCAATACCTTCTATGAGTTGAAGGAGCATGCACAGGCCAGGAAGGGGTTCTTTTTCCCCCAAGCCCGGAGTGGTAAGAGTTGCATCATTCTCTCCTCTCGAGACTCTTTGCATAAGGGGTGGAAGACCCGGTATTTCTAGGTGAACCCTACTGAGGGTGCCCCTTCTTGGCCTTTCCTAATATTTTCAAACAATCATCCCATTTTCGCACCGAGGCCCTCTTCAATTTCTCCGAAGCTCGAGGGCAACATTAGAGTCCTCCAGAATAACAAACGGTCAATTGTCGAGCTGCTCGATGAGCCCAATCCTGTAGGGTTATGGCCGTGCTCCTCTGTCTACCGAATGTAAGGGCTTGTCGAGCAGTCTTTCACTTTAGTTCGACGATGCGCTTCGTTGAATTTATGATTGTGCTGGTTGTAGATCTCCCTCGTGGTGAGGGAGGAAATCGATCGGATCGCTCGGTCGAGGCGGCGTCAGAAGTGGTGGAGGTGTAGGAGGAATAGGAGACCACAACAGACGTTCAGGAGATTCCTCCAGAGGCAGAGATAGGGGGCTCTTCGGCTATCCGTGGTAAGGGCAAAAAGGTAGCCATCGAAGGGGCCGAGGAGCGAAGGGGGTCCAAACAGAAGGATCCCTAGCAGAAGCACCTGCTGGCTTCTTTGAAAGCAATTGCCGTCGAGGAGAGTCGGCGGAAGAAGATGAGGACACAACCAGCAGCAGGCACACCCCCGAGGGTTTCTGTCGCCCCACCGACTCTTTCATATCTTCCTCATGAGGCTCCAGTGTCAGGGGATGCCTTACCGCTCCTATCCTTATCGAAGATGCAGCGGCCAGCTCCGCGGGGGAGCATCCGCCGACTGTAATAGTTACTTTCGACATTTAGCTCGACACTTCCTCCATCCGGGTAGGGGCTAGTTTGGCTGTTCCGACCCCACCGGGTGCAGCCCCCACTAGCCCAGATCCCTCGGGTGACCACCCCTTGGCGCCTTCGGCTCGCGGGGGCCGCCCCGAACCCCGAGATGTCTGGTTCCCTTCCCGGAGGTCTATCTTCGAGTGCTGTCGAGCGCTGGCATCCTCTTCCACCCGGGACGAGTTCCAACGCTTCTCGACTCGGGCGTTACATGATAGAGTTATGGAGGGGGCATTCTTCTTGGCTTAGCTAGGAGTCGAGGTTGCGGACCGCGTCGACCGGACGGAGAAGGCTGAGGCGGCGCAGTCGAAGGAGTGTGTCAAGCTTGACTGGAAGTGCAGCCGGCTTTCCTCAAAGCTCGAAGTTCTCCGTCAAGAGGTCTAGATATCCCACAACTAGTACCGGCAGACCAGGAGAAAATTCGCTCCCTAGCCGATCAGTTATCAAAGGCACAACACACAGTCGACCTTAAAAGTAGGCTCCTTAATGAAGAACGCCATGTTCATGAAGCTAGCTCGAAGAGGTGGGAGGCCGAAAAGGAGGAGCCTCACAGACGTCTCTTGACAATCGAACGAGAACGGGTAGAGGCCGAGGCGAAGGCGGTGGAAAAATACCTCACGTCCGAGGAATATGGAGAGGTCTTGAAAAAGAGCGCTTTCTTCTTCTGTGGACCGGGCTTTAGGTAAGGGTGGAGGAAGGGTTTCGCTCAAGGCTTTGATCGAGCTACTCGGCTAGCCAAATTGCAAGTCACGGAGGAGCTAGTGTTCGAGCCCGAGCAGCGGTATGACTCGGGCGAGGAGACCACGACCCCTCCATCTACCCCAGAGCCCTGTACCTCGGACACACTTTTAAGCTCGGACGAGGAAGGCGAGATCACGGCCGTTTCTGCCGAGGGGGGGCTACCAGCTACAGCTGCGTCAGGGGACCCCATCGTCCCAATAGTTCCCACACCGGTGGGGTCAGTGCTTGAACCAGGGATTCCATTAGGTGTTGTTTGGTATCGGGATAAGTTTTGAGGAGAATAGGTGTAAGTCATTCTAGGATAATTTATGCATATTCTTATTATCAGTACTTGTATCATCCCTCCGGTGGACCATCTCATGGTCGTTTATTTGTGAGGGGACGTCTGTCTGCTTCTAAGGGACCCTTGAGTCACCTTCTAGTTTAGAGGGGAGCGGTGCTCCCCTCGGGGGGGCCCGTAGGTTACCCTATCGTTTTCAAGGGGAGCGGTGCTCGCCTCTGGGGAACCCATAGGTTACCTACTCATTTTCAAGGGGAGCGGCGCTCGCCTCTGGGGAACCCATAGGTTACCTACTCATTTTCAAGGGGAGCGGTGCTCGCCTCTAGGGAACCCATAGGTTACCTTCTCGTTTTCGAAGGGGAGTGGTGCTCACCTCCAGGGAACCCGTAGGTTACCTACAAGTTTTCAAGGGGAGCGGTGCTCACCTCTAGGGAACCCGTAGGTTACCTACTCATTTTCAAGGGAGCAGTGCTCGCCTCTAGGGAACCCATAAGTTACCTACTCATTTTCAAGAGGAGCGGTGCTCGCCTCTATGGAACCCATAGGTTACCTTCTCATTTTCGAAGGGAGCAGTGCTCGCCTCTAGGAAATCTGTGGGTTATGGACTCATTTTTGAAGGGAGCAGTGCTCACCTCTTGGGAACCCATAGGTTACCTCTTAGTGATGCGTAGGTAACTTACCTTAGTGGAGTATGACTGGTGATGTTTTATTGAAAAAACTTCCTGAGGTTGACGGAGTTCCACGGCCTGGGTATCTCTTCCCCCCCAGCGTCACTAGCTTGTACGCTTCTTTGCCTAGGGTCTCTGCTATCCTGTACGGACCCTCCCAATTTGGCGCCAGTTTCTTGGCGGCCCCCGTTGGGTTAGCCACGCTTGCTCGTCGTAGTACTAAATCTCCTGGGAAGAGGTGTCGTTCTTTAACTCGGGCTTTGTAATATTGGGCTAGCTTTTATTGACATGCTATGAGCTTCACTTGGGCATTTGGTCTATCCTTCTCGGGCCGGTTCTTCTCTCACATCACTAGATTGTTCCTGGCCTCGTCGAAGTGTCCCACTCTTAGCGAGGGATTGGAGATCTCCGCTGGTACCACTTCTTCAACGCCGTAGGCGAGGTGAAAGGGTGTTTCTTCGGTGGCGGCTCTAGGAGTGGTACGATGGGCCCACAGGATGCTCAGGATTGAGTCTACTCATGAGTCCCCTGCTTGGTCTAGCCGGATTTTGATGCCATGGAGTAGTATTCAGTTGGCGTTTTTCACCAGCCCGTTCGCCTGGGGATGTCCCACCGAAGTGTAGTGGTTCCAAATCCCAAGCTGCGGACACTTCTCCTGAAAGGAGGTGCTCGCGAATTGTCTGTCGTTGTCGGTTGTAAGAATCCTTGGGATCCCAAAGTGACAGATGACACTTCTTAGTATGAACTTTCAGGTGGCCTCGCTCGTGATATTCCCCAATGGTTCAGTCTCGATCAATTTGGTGAAGTAGTCGATAGCGACTATGAGAAACTTCTTTCTTCCTTGCAGACCCTTGATGGATTAACGTCCGCACGAGTGCTCGCCCCCCGATATGGATTCTGTAGAGCCCTTCGTGGATCTATTGGATGGCCTGGTTGGCTTCCGTAGGGAACAATCACTTCAATAATGGTGCAGAAGGGGAGCAGGGATATAATCTGCCGTCCACGACGGTGAAGTGGGCAGTTCTCACTCGCCGCTAGGGAGCTGTTGCCGAAGATGGAAATCCAAGAGGGGATCCATCCAGGAGGGCTCATAGTCGATGGCATTTACCTGGGGTACCGGCTCATCTATGCTCGGTGCTGACAACTCCTCTATCAGGATCGACCTCGAGTTGGAGACTATAGTGGCTGACGCCAGACGAGACAGTGCGTCTGCTCGCACGTTCTCTTCCCACAGGATGTGGACCACTTCAAAGTGGGAGAATTATCCTGCCGCGGCCCGGGCCTACTCCAAATATTTGATCATGGATGGCTTGCGTGCCTCGAACTCTCCTCTCATCTGGTTGGCAATGAGCATGGAGTCGTTCTATGCGCGGGCACTGGTCGCCCCCAAGTGCTTCGCCATGCGTAGCCCAAAGAGGAGGGCCTCATACTCGGCCACGTTGTTTGTGGTCGGGAAATTGAACAGCAAGGTGTACTGAAGTTCTATCCCTTCTGGTGAGAGCAGGACCAGTCCTGCTCCGCTCCCCGCGGCGCAGGACGATCCTTCGACATATAACTCCCATGTGGGCCCGGACGATTGCTCGGGCGAGTCTTCAGCCGGTATGGTGCATTCAGCTACAAAGTCGGCAAGAACCTGAGCTTTGATCGCGCTCCTCGAACGGAACTTGATGTCGAATTCACCCAACTTGATAGCACATTTAATCAACCTTCCCGAGGCGTCAGGGTTCTGGAGGATTTACCGTAGTGGCTGATCGGTGCGGACGACGATTGGGTGGGCCAAAAAATATGGCCACAGCTTGCAAGCAGTCATAATGAGTGCAAGGGCGATCTTTTTAGTTCGTGAGTACTGAAAATCTAGGCCTTGTAGTGCTCCGCTAACGTAGTAGACGAGCTTCATGACCCTTGCCTCTTCCCGTGCGAGGACGGCATTCATGGTGCTCGGTGTCACGGATAGATATAGGAGTAATTCCTCCCCCCTTTATGGCTTGGCGAGGATGGGAGAGGACGCTAGGTAGCATTTTAACTCTTCGAATGCCTGCTCACACTCCTGATCCCAATCGATGTGTCCTTTCTTCTCCAGCACCTGATTAGCTTATTTGATTAGCCGAAAGAAAGGGAGGCATCGTTTGGCGGCCCGAGATAGGAATCGAGCCAGGGCAGTGAAGCGACCGGTGAGGCACTGTACGTCCCTGTGGACGCACTCCTTCGCTCGGTCGTTTGTCGACCTGGCCCCATTTTGTGTTTGTGTTGGGAATGGAGTCTTCCCGGGTTTATTAAGTGCGTGGGCGTGCCAGTCACCGAAGTGACAATTTATTAGGGCTCCGCGGAGCCCATGGTGCTGACCCGCCGCTGTGAATGCAAGTCCGCCGCCGACGAATGCGGATGGTGCGCCGCCGGGATCAGCGCGGCCGAGGAAAGCCGCCTGTTCAACGACGGATGGACCGAACGCGACCTCGACTACGCGGCGGATGCTGCGGCTGCTCGGGACTGGGACGCGCGGGGAGGTGTCGCATGAGCCCCGGCCTCATCTACGACATGAGCGACGACGACTACCGCGCCGCTCCCGGCCTCTCGGCGTCCGGCATGAAGCGCCTCATCCCGCCATCCACGCCCGCTCACTTCCTCGCCGCCCTCGGCACCGAGGAGCACAAGCCGCATTTCGACTTCGGCAAGGCGGCGCACGCCAAGATGCTCGGCACCGGCTCGCCCGTTGTTGTCGTGGACGCCACCGACTGGCGATCCAAAGACGCCCGCCTCGCTCGCGAAGCCGCATACGAGGCCGGGAAGATCCCCATCCTGCCGCCCGATGGCGAGGTCATCGACGCGATGGCCGCCAGCCTGGAGGCCCACCCGATCGCGCCGCTGCTGTTCCAGGCCGGCAAGCCTGAGGTCTCCGCGTTCTGGACCGACGAGTCCACGCAAGTCGACTGCAAGGCCCGCTTCGACTTCCTCCCCGAGAAGGTCGAGGGCAAGCGGCTGATCGTCCCCGACCTCAAGACGGCCGCCTCTGCGGCGCCTACCGAGTTCTCCAAGGCCGCCGCCCGATTCGGCTACTACGTGCAGCAGGAGCACTACCGGGACGCCCTCATGGCGCTCGGCGTCGACAACGACCCCGCGTTCCTCTTCGTCGTCATCGAGAAGGAGCCCCCGCATCTCGTCAACGTGGCGCAGTTCGTCCACAAGGAGGACGTGGCGCTCGCCCGCGCAGCGGTCGACCGCGCGCGACGCATCTATCGCGAGTGCGTCGAAACCGACACCTGGCCCGGCTACCCAACCGGCGTCAACAACCTGCAGCTTCCCGGATGGCTGCACTACGACCTCGAGGAGTTCATCGCATGAGCACGACCGACCTGGAGCAGATCGCCCAGCCCCGCCACAACGTCATCGCCGAGACGCAGGCGACCGCCATTGAGCAGGCTCGCGCCGTCGCCGAAGTCGCCGCCGCCGTCCGCGTGGCCCGCGACTTCCCCCGCGACGAGAACGAGGCGTACCGCCGCATGGAGCGAGCCTGCTCCACGCAGGCGCTCGCCGACCGCGCGTTCTACTCCCTCCCCCGCGCCGGAGGTCGCATCGAGGGCGAGACCGTCCACCTCGCCCGCGAGCTCGCCGGATGCTGGGGCAACATCGACTACGGCATCCGCGAGTTGCGCCGCGATGACGACGCTGGCGTCTCTGAGATGCAGGCGTGGGCCTGGGACCAGGAGACCAACGTCCGCTCCTCGCGCTCCTTCGTGGTCCCGCACGCCATCATGGTCGGCAAGGGCGCGGACAAGAAGCGCAAGGCCCTCACCGACCTCGGCGACATCGCGAACAACAACAACTCCGTTGCTGCGCGCGCCGTCCGGGAGACCATCTACACCGTCCTTCCGACGCCGTTCGTGACAGCCGCCGTGGACATCTGCAACGCCGTGCTGCGCGGCGAGTACCGCGAGCGCCAGCAGAGCCCCGCAGACGCCGCTGAGCAGATCGTCGCGGGCTTCGCGGGCTTCGGGGTCACCCAGGCCCAGCTCGAGGCGTGGCTGGCGCTGCCTCGCGCCGAGTGGACCCCGCAGTCCATTGCTGCCCTGAGGGTCCTGGGCGGCGAGATCAACCGTGGAGAGAAGCGGGTGGCCGACGAGTTCGGTGAACCCGATGCACCCGCTGGCGGTGTCACGGCGGACGAGATCGCGCAGGGCCTGTGATGGGAGTCCGCCTCCACGCCGACGCGATCGGCACCACGGTCACCATGAGCGCGTGGCTCGCTGAGATCGGCCGTCCGTGGGCTGAGCAGGTCCGCGCGCTGTTCGGGGACACGGCAGACGACGTGCTCGCCATGATCCTCGGAGACGGCGAGGACGCGGCATGAGCGCTGAGCATCTGTTCGCGCTCCCCAGCGACTCCATCGCCGTCACCTCCGACGACTGCTACACCCCGCGCTGGGTGTTCGACGCGATGGGTTTGCAGTTCGACCTCGACGTCGCCGCGCCTCCCGGTGGCCCGTGGCACGTTCCGGCTAAGCGCTGGTACACCGCCGAGGACGACGGGCTCGTGCAGCCGTGGGAGGGGCTGGTGTGGTGCAACCCGCCGTTCAGTTCCTATCTCGACTGGGCCGCAAGATGGGCGCAGCACCCCGCGGGGTGCTTCCTCGGCACGATGGATTCAAGGCGCCTTGAGGCGAGGCAAATCATCTGCGCGTCGGCCGACGCTCTTGCGTTCATCCGAGTCAAGTTTGAGCGCCCTGAACGTAGCGCTCTGGAGCTTTGGCAGGCGCTCTTCGTCGCCTTCCGTGGCGTCGGAACCGAACCCGCCGAACGACTCGCCGCCGCCGACCCCTACGGCGCAGTGCTCTACGGGAGGGCCGCATGAGCACCGCTTCCTCTGGCCGCACCCGCGAGTACAAGGTGCGCGACCACCTCGCCGCCCGTGGCTACCCGGCGATCATGCGTGCCGCCGCTAGCAAAGGAGCGGGCGACCTGCTCCACGGACACGCTCTCGTCGGCGCCGTGCTGGTGCAAGTCGGCACCGGGAACAAGACCCTCGGACCCGCCGACCGCACCCGGTTCCTCGAGGCCGCAGCGCTGATCCACGCGCTCCCCATCCTCGCAACCGTCATCGCCACCCCCGGCAAACCCAGCGCGATCCGCTACTGGCGCGTGACCAACGACGTGCCATCGACCTGGCAGGAGTGGAAGCCCTAATGCCAACGCCAGAACTCACCGCCGCCATCCTCGCCGACCTCGCCGCCGGATACCTACAGATCGAGGTCGCCCGCAAACACGGCGTCTCCCGCTCCCTCGTCTCCAGCCTCGCCATCAAGAACGGGATGCGCCGCCGATCCGAACGCCCCGAACTGCCCTGCGCGTCCTGCGGCGTCGTCACCCGATCCTCACGCCGCCAATGCCGCCAATGCCGCGACATCGACATCTACCCCGAACCCACCGAAGCCGACGCACTGACCGGCGGGCGATGGGTGCTCGACAAGCGGCGCCGGATCCAGGTCTGGGAGGCCGCGTGATGCCCAAGGCCAGCAACCAACTCGTCGTCTGCGCCCGCTGCGGAGAGACCAAGCGGCACGCCGGACGTGGACTCTGCACCCACTGCTACGACTTCCACCACGTCCACGGCGGCCTTGAGCGCTACCCCACTAGGCCCACCAACGGCCACTACTGGCGCATCGACCCCGACCCCGAGCGCGTCGACCACGCCACCGTCGAACGCATTCTCGGCGGCGACTGGCGGCTGTCCACCAGGGACCCGCACAGCAAGGCCGAGGTCTGCCGGCGCTGGGTTGCCTCGGGACGGTCGCTGCGTCAGCTCGCGCGACTGACCGGGTGGGCAACGCACCGCTACTACCGAATGAGCGAGGCGGCATGACGACCCTCTCCGGCTGGTGCATGGCCGCACCTGGCGCACGGGTTCCGCACGAGCGATGCCGGGCGGACGGATGCGGGTGCGCGTGCCATCGAAACGACGACAACGGAAGGGGAAGCCGAGTCTGATGGCCCGACACACCCGCGTCTACGCGAGCATCTGGGACGACCCGGACTTTCTCGCACTCAAGGCCGCCGAGCAGCACGCCTACTTCCTGCTGATGTCCAACAAGGGACTGAGCCGCTGCGGCGTCATCACCTATATCCCCAGCCGGTTCGAACACCTAGCCGCCGACATGAGCGCCAAGAAGTTCGGAGCCGCCGTCCAGGGCTTGCGGCGCGCACGGTTCGTCGTCCTCGACGAGCGCACCCAAGAGCTGCTGGTCCGCACCCACGTCCGCCACGACGGCGTACTCGACCGCGTGAACATGGGCAAGGCGTGCGGGACAGCGTTCGAGGCAGTCGTCAGCCGGGACATTCGCCTTGCGATCGGCGATGAGTTGGCGCGTCTCATGAAGGACGAACCGGACTTGGCTGGGTGGATCGGATTGGCCGCCACATCGCCCATTGCTCACGCAATGGCATCCGGCAACGAATCGGGGATGCCATGACCAATGCAATCCGGGATGCGATCGCGCATGGACGAGGCAACTCCCTACCCCTGAGTCCTGAGTCCTGTGTCCTGAGTCCGTCTAACGCATCGCATCTAGACAACCTCAAGGTAGGCGCGCGCACGAAAGCGCTGACCACCGCACGACCCGAGGCGGTGACGATGCGATGCCTTTGACAGACCAAGACATCCGAGCCCTGACCTACCTCGCGGGCCGCTGCCGACCGACCGGCGCACCCCGCTGGGACGAGGCCGGCATCTTCGCGGCCATCGCCAAGGTGCGGCACCTCAACCTCGCCGACGTGTCCCTGGCCGTCATCCGAGCTGCCGACGACGACAAGGCCAAGACGCCCGGCGTCATCGCGAACACCAACGCGCCGAACTGGGCCGAGCGCCGCACCGACCGCCCCCGGCCGCTCGAGCCCTGGAACCCCGACGACTTCTGCCATGTGTGCGGCAAGTCGGACCACGCCGGCAGCAGCGACCACGAGTTCGAGACCGAGATCGAGTACCGCCGCCGCATCAACGCCGAGCCGCCCAAACCGCGGCTACCGAGAGTGAAGGACCAGATCGCATGACCAGTCACGCCATCGCACGCCGAGCTACCAACTGGCACCCGGCCTTCGATGCCATCGACCGAAGCACCCGCCGCGTCGAGGTCGGCGTGGTCGTCGGCTACGAGTGGGCTGCGTGGGAGGTCACGCACGTCTCGCCGAAGGTCGAGCCGGACGAGAACGGGCGGGACATGCGCGCCACCCTGCACCGCATCCACGGCCCCAGGCACGAGAACGAGAATGACCGCGGCGACATCGCCGTCGCGTTCCACGCAACATGGTCCCGGTTCGACGTCTATCGAGGTGGGCGGGTCTACCTGTGCTCGTGCTGCGGCGATCCCGCGCCGTGCCGAACCCAGGTCGCCGAGGAAGCATCCGCGCTCGCGGCCAAGCGGTTCGACGAGCAACTGGCACGCATGGGGCCGGGGATCTGCTACGGCTGCGGCGAGGTCATCACGAAGCGCCAGGGGCGGATCACTTACTCCGGCGAGCACGCTGACTTCCCCGGCCGATCTGGGCCGACGTTTCACACGCGCCAGAAGTGCTACGGCGAACGAGCCGACTATGCCGCGAGGGCTGGCCTCCACGTTGACGGCGGGCCACTTCCTGAGCCCTGTGGTGGCACGTTCGTCCGCCACGGCGACGGCACGTTCGAGTGCTCGGGCAACTGCGAGGGTCCGCGCGCCAAGCACTCGCACTTCATCTCATGCAGCTTCAACGGCTGCGAGGACCCCGCGTGCAACGGCAACCGCTCATGCACGCCTGATGGATCGGAGATCCGCCGATGACCACCCTCCCCCAGTTCGCCCGTGCCCACATCGCGGCGATCCCGGTGTGGCGCTGCTGCCCGCGCGGTGGGTGGCGGCGGTCGATGTGTTCGGCCTGGGATTCGCACGTTCGGCACGAGAGGAGCGAGGGATGAGCGACAACATGCACGACCTCGACGGCTGGGTGGCGGTCGGCTGCGTCGAGTCCGATGAGATCCGCGAAGGCAAGCGGCCACGGTCGTCGCTGACCGATCCGCGCGGCCAGTACGGCACGCCGGTGATCTACACCGAATGGGCCGAGGACGACGAGACGCCCGTGCTCAGGGACTACCGCTGGCCTGACTCGGACCGCGACTGCGAGCACTTCGTCCCCGCTCCCACCCCGTCCGCGGCGGATCAGTGCGTGCGGCATGGGGAGGCGTGATGGGCGAGCAAGCGTGGCGGCCTGCAACGCCGAAGTGCCAGCACTGGGGCCACGCCGAGGGTGAGTGGAAGTGCTCCTGCTGCGCGTGTAGCGGAATCCCGAACGGCTGCGAGCACTGCCAGACCGATTGGGACGGCAACCTGATCCACCCCGACGGCCTGCCTGACGCGAACGACCAGACGTGGACCCCCCACCCCCCGCGCCACCCCGAGACCAGCGCCGTGTCCGACCGGGACGCGGTCCGAGAGGAGAGCACCGAATGAGCACGACGACGCTTGACCGGTATCGCACGATCCGATTCAAGTTGTTCGAGGTATGGGAGGACGGCAAGGGCGAGTTCCCGCTGTAAATCCCGCCACCATTGCTGTTGCCTACCTTGGAGGCAGAGTTGAGAGGTCCGATTGCATCGTCCCTGAGATGGGGATGAGTGCGAAGCCCTAATCGAGCCCCTCCCTTCTCCTCTAGCTCCTCTAGCCACTCCACCACCTCCGTCCATCTCCACCACCACCGTTCTCATCCCCTTCAAACCACCGCCATTCCTCCCCTTAGATCTACCTATTAGCTAAATATCTGTCCTATAGTTCATCTTCTTCCCCTTCCTCACCCTCTTCCAAGCTTCCAGCAGCCCCCATGGGCCTCAGACCGTCGTCCACGGTTGCTGCCAAGGCCCTAGATCAAGCAGAACTCCGTTTGGGTCGGTCACGGGCAGTTGCAGGAAACTTTAAGGTCATGGATGGATGATAAACCACGTTCAAAGCAAGGTCATATCCCCCAAGAAGGCTGCCTTCATAAAGTGGTCCCCAAGGTGACCGTGACTATGAAGTGCCCTCCGAAGTCTGCTCCGAGCTGTGGCGGAAGAAAGTTGAAGACCCCCTCCCTCGCCCCGCATCAACTTGGTATCAAAGCTTAAGAAATCGAGTTGCTCCATCAAACAGGGGTCCTGAGGTTTGAGGTTTGAAGTTCAAGGTCAAACCTCCTCCAAGCAGGGGAGGATGATGGGGAACGAAGAAGGGACGAACTGGCATCAAAGAGGAGATCGTAGTCCCCTTTGGGACCGCGGCCAGAACGCGGTCCCTGGGGGAAACGCGATCTGAATTGCGCATCTGAGCCGCTGCCAATTAGCCGTTCGACGCCATTCGATCCTTGGAAACCCTAGATTCATGAATTTTCCATGTTTAAACACTGCTATAATGTTGTTTCCCCTTCCCCAATCATCCTATAAATGTATCCCCATGCTATCTACGAAATATAGAATGAAAAGAATCCAGTTTTAGCCATGTATGTTCTTTCCCTTTGGGATCCGGGTGAGAAACCCTAACTTAGGCTGAGACGGCTCGATTCGCCTTTGGAGATGGAGCATGAAGCTTTAGGTGTATCATTCCTATGACGGGGACGGGTGAGAGGCCCCATTCGAAGCCCTCGTTTCTCCTCCATCGCTATCCATCGTTGCCACCGCCACATTCAACTCAAATCCCGCCACCACAGTCGTTTCCTACCTTGGAGGCAGAATTGAGAGGTCTGATTGCATCATCCCTGAGACGGGGATGGGTACGAAGCCTCGATCGAGCCCCTCCTTTCTCCTCTAGCCGCCCCACCACCTCCGTCCATCTCCATCACCACTGTTCTCATCCCCTTCAAACCACCGTCTTTCCTCCCCTTAGATCTACCTATTAGCTAAATATCTATCCCATAGTTCATCTTCTGCCCTTCCTCACCCTTTTCCAAGCTTCCAGCAACCCCCATGGGCCTCAGATCGTCGTCCATAGTCGCTGCCAAGACCCTAGGTCAAGCAGAGCTCCGTTCGGGTCTGCCTCGGGCAGTTGTAGGAAACTCTAAGATCGTGGTTGGACGATAAATCACGTTCAAAGCAAGGTCACGACCCCCAAGAAAGCCGCCTTCAGAAGGCGGTCCCCAAGGTGACTGCGATTATGAAGTGCCCTCTGAAGTCTGCTTCGAGCTACGACGCAAGAAATTTGAAGACCCCCTCCCTCGCCCCACATCAACTTGGCATCAGAGCTTAGAAAATCGGGTTGTTCCATCAAATCGGGGTCCTGAGGTTCGAGGTTCGAGGTCAAATCTCCTCCAAGCAGGGGAGGATGATGGGGAACGAAGAAGGGGCGAGTTGGCATCAAAGAGGAGATCGCGGTCCCCTCTGGGACCACGACCAGAACGTGGTCCTGGGGGAACCGCGATCTGAATTGTGCATCCAAGCCACCACTAGTTAGCTGTTCAACACCGTTCAATGCTTGAAAACCCTAGATTCGTGAATTTTCCATTACACTACTATAATGATGTTTTCCCTTCCCCAATCCTCCTATAAATGTGTGCCCATGCTATCTACGAAATATGGAATGAAAAGAATCAAACTTTAGCCATGTGTGTTATTCCCCTTTGGGATCCGGGTGAGAAACCCTAACTCGAGCTGACACGGCTCGATTCTCCCACGAAGATGGATCTTGAAGCTTCAGGTGCATCGTTCCTGCGATGGGGACGGGTGAGAGGCCACATTCAAAGCCCTCGTTTCTCCTCCACCGCTAGCCACCGTCGCCACCACCATGTTCAACTCAAATCCCGCCACCACCATCATTCCCTACCTTGGAGGTAGAGTTGAGAGGTCCAGTTGCATCGTCCCTGAGACAGGGACGGGTGTGAAGCCCTGATCGAGCCCCTCCCTTCTCCTCTAGTCGCCCCACCACCTCCGTCCATCTCCACCATCGCCGTTCTCATCCCCTTCAAACCACTGTTGTTCCTCCCCTTAGATCTACCTATTAGCTAAATATGTAGCCCATAGTTCATCTTATTCCCCTTCCTCACCCTCTTCCAAGCTTCTAATAGCCCCCACGGACCTCAGATCGTCATCCCTGGCCGCCGCCAAGGCCTTATGTAACATCCTGGATCTTTGGCGGATCGTTGTTGGGTCCTGTCGGATCTCTATTGAGTTTCGGATCCTTTTTAGAGGAGTTTCGGACTGCCTTTGCAGCCCTGAGTTGAGAGCACTTCGTTCTGATTATCCTTCAGTTCCTCGACTTGTGGTCACTGCAGTCGCATTGTACTCTTCGCCAGGATCGTTTCGGCTATTTTTGCGAATTTGTAGGCCTTGGTTTGGCATTTATCAGAATTTATTAAAGATTATAGAAATTAAATGGGCGTATTTATAATTTTAGAGAATTGAGGGGTTAAAGTGTGATTTAATAATATTTTTCAAAAAAAATAAGAAAATCACAAAATCCCATTTTTAACCCACCCCTCTCACTTCTCTCTCCTCACTCTCGCACGACCCTCTCTCTCTCCCTCTCTTTCTCTCTCTGAAAAAAACTTGGACACGCACCTTAGACCACTGATCTATGAGTTGAAAATGTTATGGGCTCATAGTGTTGTTACTTATGATGCATTCAAAAAATAAAAATTTCTCATGAAGGATGCACCGATGTGGACAATTAGTGACATCCCTACATATGGGATGTTATATGGCTAGAGCACATATAGAAAGTATGCATGTCCTTACTGTATGGAAGATACTAAATCATTTATACTAAGACATGGTGGGAAGGTATGTTGGTTTGATTGCCATCTGCAATTTCTACCGATCCATCATCATGTCCAAAGGTAAAATGGCACATTCTACAAGAACAAAATGGAATTGGATGAGCATATATAGTTTGGTTGTTTGAACAATAAATGACGTCATAGTTGCAAAACATGCCTGATATAGCACAATTGTCTGGCAACACACGACAACTCCTTAAATTTGGAAAGAAGCACAACTAGGTAAATAGAAGCATCTATTGAGAATTATCTTACTATTTTTTGGTAAGTAATGGTATGGTCATTGCATTAAATGAAGAAAGAACTGTACATCATAAGTCTACAATGCAGAACTAAAAAGCTCAGGACCACACAGGCTGTAGACTCAGAGTTTATTAAGTGAAAAGAATGAACCTACTACAAATGTTATTTTCTCTTCTAGTTAGCCTCTTCTGCCCTTGGAACTCCATGCAGCTTCTAGCATCCTCAAGTATTTGGATGAGAATACTTGCTTTGGAGCTTGAAGAATCATCAAATATTCTTACACATCTTTCCCTCCAGATTTTCCATATGGCAATGGGAAACAATATTCTACCAAACTTGACTAGTTGCCCAGATTTCTGGAATTGGGATTGCAACTGAATGAGTTCTTGGCACAGCCCAATTCTCGGCTGCCTATGAAGATCAAATCTTTCAAGGACCTGCTTCCAAATCCAATTGTTGAAAGTGCATTCAAAGAAGAGATGGTCTTGATCATCTCTACCCTGTTTGCATAGGGGGCACATGCTAGGAAGATAGAAACCCTTCTTCTGTAGGTTTTTAGCTGTAGGTCATTTTTTAAGGACAGCTTGCCAAGTGTAGAGGGATGCAATTTGAGTAGTTGGATTTTTCCAGACCCACTCATGATGAGCAAATACTTGTCCTTTTTGCCTAATCTCTTGCCAGATGGAACTTACTTTCTCTATTTGTTCATTGTTATTCCACCTGATGACATCTGATCCTGCATTGAGTATTCAGACTTGTTTAACAAGATCCCACAGTTCAGCCATTTCCATGGAGAGTGCAGTGGGAAGAACCCACTGCCCTTCAAAGATAAACTGCCCTACATTTGCCCTTTTGTCCAGCTCCAAATCCTGCCTGATTTGATCTCCATACAATTACTTGATACTGCTTCCATTCACCCACGGGTCATAGCACAGATTTGTATCCTGACCATTAGATATAGAGTAGTTGATGTGACTGTGGATCCATTTCCTGGCATGCAGAACTCCCTTCCAAGCAGAAGAATAATAACATTTAATTCTGAAGTCCCAGATATTCCTGTTTGCTAAATACTTATACTTAACCCATGAATACCATAAGGACTATTTCTTCTGGAGAATATCCCATAGCAACTTACACATACTAGCTTGATTCCATTCCTTCAGATTTTTGATTCCTAATCCACCTTCAGTCTTAGGTTTGCAAATCTGTCTCCAAGAGATCATATGAACTGCTGAATTGGAAGAATGTCCATGCCAATAGAATTTGTGCAGTAGTCTTTCAATTTCATCAATTAACCTAGCAGGAAGGATGAAAGCAGCTGCCCAATAAGTTGAATAAGATGAAAGGACAGATCTGATTAGTTCTAGCCTTCCTGATTTTGAGAGTAGTCTGTTCTTCCAAGCATCAATTCTTCTCTTAATTTTTTCAATAATGAGGTAGCAGTTTGCCTTGTTGACAGCTTTAGAGAGAAGAGGGAGTCCAAGGTATGGAACAGGAAGCTCACCTGCAGTGACTCCAAGTTGACTGATAACATTGGTTTGGTTATGTACACAACCTCCTAAATATGCTTTACTTTTCTCAGAGTTCAAAATGAGTCCCCCCTCTCTTCTGGTAGTAAGAGCACTGAGAACAGTTGGCTTGGGATCATCCTTTGTGCTGAGGTTTATTTCGACCAATTCATCAACAGTGACTTGGCCGCCATCTTCTATTTTCAGAGGGGCCGACTGTATGTTGATAAAGCCTTCATCATCTTCCTCAACCTCGAGGGCATCGTAGGTGTATTCTTGTCTTATCCCGCCTGATGGCAGGACTTCGGCTTCACCTTTTTATGAGCCGCTTGGCCGTTGACTAGGCTGTGCAAGGAACGCTGGTATTGGTGGTATAGATTCTGTGTAGCTTGGATGCCAACTCACAGGTAGAGAGCCCTCAAGGGCGGGATGACTTTCTTCAGCTTATGACTCTTGCGAGTCGTTGTTGGAGATTGTGGTTATTTCCACAGAGATGGAATCCCAGCATCTACATGGAGTAGTAGCTCCATGATCATTGTGCACCCACAGCCGGGATGCGCATGAGCTTTTTAATTCAATGGATGGCTCCGTTAATTCATAGTCCCCCAAGTATTCATCATAGATTGCCCTCAGGGGGTCTTCACTTGCCAAAGTGTAGGAAGAGAGCATATCGACTTCATGATAATCTTCTACAGAGAAGCCCAACCTTGGGTGCTGAGTAATCTGTAGCAATCTTCTATCCATATTCGATGGGTACCATAATTCTTTGAACATTTTCTTCTGATTGGAGGACTGACAGAAGGAGATCTATTTTTTCCTAGCCATCTTGATCACGCAGCCGATTATATAAGGGAGTCCCATGATTGGGGTAGGTGGATCATGCATCTCTTCGGGGAATCTACAATCATCATGGGGGAAGCAGCCGTGCCGGGAAGCCGACCCTCCGACCAAGGATATCCACTCTCAACCGCGTGGAGGTACACCCATCACCCCACTTTCATTGCTTGCTTCCCTAGTACAGTTCTTGATGCCGCTGCTAGTGAGAGTGATAGGACACCTAGCTTGCTGTTTCAATCACTGTTGTGAGTTGTGAGCACGAACCCATCTCGTGACTCGTTCCGAGCATGAGAGTGAGCCGACCACCCAAGACTCAATGCCAGTTTCTCAACTGTGCAGATCGACTCGTTTCCCTCATCGGGGATGACCGTGAGCGAGAGCTTCTTATTTTGGGGCATCTTCGTCCCTTTGGGAGCCACGTTAGGTGATGACTAGGTCGTATAGTTGCTGGTCCCGTCGTCTAGTAAGTCACATCATTCCATCTAGGTCATAGGATCGTGTCCACATATCGAGTCTCATAGTCGTCCCGCATCATTCCAAGTTCCCAACCACCCCTCTTAACTCCACCCCAGCCCCAAGGGAGAATCCACCACTCCCCACTCCACCCACCAACCTCCCACTCCCACTCCCCTTCCCTAAGGACCCCTCCATCTCCCCAAGGCTGAGAGAGGTTCTCCCATGGCCAAATTCAAATCTCCCTCCCAGATGGGGGTGTCCTCTCATCTCCCCACCCCCCTCCTAGATCTGGGCGACCTTCCCCTCTGCCCCCCATAGCCCTTGGCCGGCCCTCCTTCCGCTCCCACCCCTCCCCCTCTCTTGTGCACACCCAGCCACCACACTGCCATCTCCAGCAAATCTAGCATAGCTCCGCCCCACCCTTGCCCATCATCTTCGCAGGGAGACATCCAGCAGCTCCCCTCCCCTCCCCAAAGCCATCAGCCTCCCCATCTACCTGCTAATCCTTCACTCAATCCCACCTCCACACCCCATTCTCCATCAAACCCAGTCCTGGGTCACAGGCAGCAGGGTACCAGTGATTTGTAGAGACTGTCACGTCATCACCACGAGGCTTCAAGAGGCCTATTAGATGCCGGTGGATTCCTCATCCAGGCAGCTTAGCAACCGAGGTGGCCTCATCTTCATCCGATCTTGGGGTGATCCAGAGGAGTCGTTCCCAGTCGACTACGCATCCTGTCCCTGGCAGACAACCAGAGACCCAGTGCAGAGGCTCCCCCAGCTGACCCCCTACGTTTCCTGGTGATATTCTTGGCTGAGGCAAGCTCCAG
The DNA here is from genome assembly GCA_024336825.1 of Amorphophallus titanum. NCBI lineage: Eukaryota > Viridiplantae > Streptophyta > Magnoliopsida > Alismatales > Araceae > Amorphophallus > Amorphophallus titanum. Next base: position 822,246 of record JANBPO010009456.1, read on the forward strand.
AAAGTCCCCTATCAACTCCAAGAAGAAGGAGGCCATTCGCCCGCCCGAGCAGACGGTTCCAGCCATCTTCGTTAAGGCGCGTAGGTTGACCCTGTCAGTTCCGAGTTGGACCGACCCCCACTCTTCTGTTCAGAATCTTCTTCTTCGACCTTTGTTTGCTGCCCCGTCAGTTCTTGTTCGAAGCTGCTTCGGTCGCGTCAATGCCAGTATCACCTCCATCTGAGTTCGGAGAAGCCCGAGACAGCTTCTATAACCACCCTCTTCGATTTTGTACCAGACAGAGTCAGTATAGAACTGTCGAGAACCCAGAGCTGCAGCAGCTTGCAGTCGTCTTCGATTGGCCTCCAAATTATATGACGTCTTCCTAGGACAGTCTCGATCATCTCAGCACTGGTCCTGCCTCTAAAAACCTCTGGACGAGTTTGTGGCTGTCTCTACATCGGCACTCTATCCTTCAGTCCCTGACAGAGTAGAAACAGGACAATTCGAGAAGACGAAGGTACATCACCCCCGGCCCGATCTCTGGATGACTTCCAACTTTTACGGCCGGCTACTACCTCGCCCCTAGTCATCTCAGCACCGCCCCCGCCCCCCAGCAGCATCAGGAGACACCCGCGACACCCCAGCTTCCATTCCTTACCCCTACAGGTAACCTCGGGATAGAACTGGTCTCTTCGAATTTCCTCGCCCCTTCGCCTGGCTGACTAACCACCCCTCCCTACCTGGAGGTAGTTTTGACTGTAACTACATTAACCCCCACCCCGAGAATCCCCCTCCTGCATGAGGTGTAGTGCTGTAATAACCTTAATTTTAGGTCAAGCACCATCGACGCAGCGTGCGGACGCATACCCACGCTTCCCTGCTCACCCACGTCTCCGATCAGGATCGGTGTCCCTACACTGATCAGGTGAGCGATTGGTCCTCCCTTGGCTGGTTGATTTATTTGCTTGCCTAGTATTACTTTTGAATGCCCATCGGATGGTGAGACGAGAGCCCGGACTCGCACACCACTCTTAGTGTGCCCACCGCAGACCGTGAGTGCGAGCCACCCAAACCCACGTCCCTGCATGCCGGCCTCCCACGAAGTTGGGAATCCCAAGCCCTTGGGGGTCAGCCAAAGCCATCTAATTCCCTTAGATCGATTGGGCCCCACCTTGGACCCTCGCCATCATCCCCCGGTTACCATCGGGAGATCATGTGCGCCGTGCGAGTGAGCCGCTAGCGTGAGTCCATTGAATGTCCTTGTATGCTTGCGGGTCAAGGTCCTAGGCTCACCAAATCACTCCACGTCATCCTTGGGGCTATGCCACATCAGGTAGGTTATCTTATGATGGCTTAAACAACGTGTTAGGAACAAAAGCCTTCTATTTTCATGTGATTTCATGCCTTATACATGTAGTATTTCATGATTTTCCAGGACTACGCATGCATGATCTTTATAACATATTAGCCCTGGACCTCTTAATCAAAGATGATAATTCTACCTTAATCCATGCTTACTTATGCATCTTTTTCCATTTAGATATGATATTATGTCTCATCCTTCAATTTTACTTAGTTTCTATGCATTACTTAACCTAGGTTAGGCCTGTACCTTGGTTTCTGGTTGTGTCTATAGTAGGCATAAAACGGACTTACTGAGATTACTAACATCAGATAGTGGCCCCACGACAGACTACTAATTCCAAGAAGTTGCCCTCTCTAGACCACTACTGTCACGTCTCGAACTAATAGCAGCGGAATGTGTCGTTTGCTCAGAACGTGACAGTTAACAGTCATGAATAATCAAGAGCAATAACATAAGACCTGAAGTCGGGGGAAGCCCGACGCAGGTAGCGCTGGCAACTACGAACTGACACACCGCCCACGGACCGCGAGGAAGAAGAATGACCACACCTGAAAAGTAGGGGTGAGCCTCGTGTCACTGGCTCATAGGGGTCACGCACATCCCCACTGGAAACAATGCAGTAACACACAAGACAATGAAGCTAAATAGTAAAGCAGGAGCAGGAGTAACAGCAGTACTAAACTACAACAGAAAGCTATAAAAGTAGGAGTAAGGATAGCTAAAAGAAAGAGCAAAGACGTACCAAACTGAAATATGACTGCCGAATGAACCTTGACTCTCTAAGCTACTCTAAATAACAACAGAAAGGCAAACCCTGATCTCATAAAGTAGGGCGCTGCCGGTCCATTGATAAAGCACTAACTCCAAAGCGAAGGCCTACCAAAGAAGGCAAAAAGCCCTATAAAAGACCTACACAGTCAAAGGCACGTACATAGACGAACTCACTGTCGTACATGCTACACAAGACTAGACCACAGGTGAAGCCACAACAGACTACCCGACAAGTCAATCCTGATAGAAACCAATCACAAAAACACAAGGAGTTAAGTGTCAGGTGACAAAAGTACCTCCTCACAAGAAGAACAACCAGATGCGTCCACTAACGCCTTACACTGTGCCACAAGTATCTCTCACACACGCCTAGAACAGCGGTAACTGAGATACTCACTGAACCAAGTACAAGTAACAATAATAATGAGTGACTAGTCAGGGTCACGCCCGTTGGCGCTCGCCCAAACACCCCTAACCACGTGTGCACACACAAGCTTAATCCCTTGAGCTAAGCCTCTAGCTATTTTTATCCCCTAGCAAGATGCTACTACAAGACAAGGGAGCCTATGAAAACAAGCCTAAAAACTGTCTAAGTCGAGAACTCAGCCCCGCCACCACTCCCAAGTGGGCCGACACACAGGAAAGTGTCGTTAGGCTACGACTAGTGGAGTCTCACTAGACACAGAGACTCTGAAACACCAGTGCTGAGGTACGGACAGGCTAAACAAGCATTGTCACATGTACCACTAAGCACAAAAACAAGGTAGTGCGAGAGACTGCCGCTAAACTCGGGACAAACAACTAGACCTGCTAACATAACGATCCTTGAGTCACAAGACTCGGGTCAAGATCGTTACACAAAGCGGTAATATGCCACCAATCAGCCTAATCCCTAAGAAAAACACTGAGAAAGGAAACAACATAGAATTGCCGAGTCCACATATCCGCATAACATGAATCACAGAGACCTAAGGGATCACAAAGACCCTCAAAGCACATGGACACACAAACTGAGGTAAAATAACACCTCGAGATGTCCAAAACCTTGTCTCAATCCTTATAGGATAGATGAGACACTCACGAGGTCACGTGTCAACCACTGGGTCACACCGGGTTGATCGGAAACCAAGTAACGACTCTAAAGCAGTATAGAGCACTACTCAATGTGAAGGCACTCTTGGCTACCTCATAACATGGTCATAGCCCTCATAGGACGTCAAAGACATCCACGAGATATTGGGCAAACCACAAGGCTAAGCCAAGATTATTGGAAGTCAAAACGTCAGGAAAACAACACCCTGGGGGTAAACGGTCGTATGCCCGACCGCTAAGCAACCCTAAGCAGTCAGCCAACAGGCCGCTAGCCACACACGGAGACACAGACATATGGCGGTCATAAACAAGGCAGCGTGGGGACTATAGCGGTCATTCCTTAGGCCGCTAGACCCAGTCAACCCACAACTGACTTAACCAGTCAAACTACTAAATGGTCTAATATAGAACCACCACACGGACCTAAGCGGTCTACCAATGGGCCGCTAAAGGAACCGACTCAACCGACTTAAACTCTTGACTTCAGTCAAACAGGAAGTAGCGGTCTACCAAAGGGCCGCCACAAGACTCTAACGGTCGGAGCTAGACTGCTAGCCCGAACCGACCTAAAATCGTTGACTAATTCAAATGATGCTTAGCGGTCTCATGTAAGGCTTCCAGGGCAAGCTTAGCGGTCTATCGTAAGACCGCTCAGCCCAACTAATCCAACACTGACGTATAGCGGTCACCTAATGGGCAGCTGGAGGAAGATTAGCGATCCAACGATGGGCCGCTAGCACCAAGAAATGGTCTATCGCGAGACTGCGAAGACCAAAATTGACTTAAGACCAAACGGTTGATGGCTGGACCACTGGATGGAAGAAACAGTCTCTGAAAGGACCGCTAAGGTGATACAGTGAGAAAAATAGGGGATCGACCGGAACTCAGCCTTTCCACACCCCAATCGCATCTAAACGATGGGGAAACAACCCTAATGACCAAATACACCTTCCATAGTCCGGAAGGGATCAATTAGATGCAAAAATGACAAGAAATGGGCGATTCTACCGAATCGACTCTAATTGAGTCACATGGGTTCGTGGGTGCCTACCGGTCCCAAATGACTACCAATCGCAACAAAACTAGCGGAAATGGAATGCTAACATGCTGTGGGTTCCAATGATACCAATTTAGCACGAAATCGTCATCAAAAAAGGTGAACTCATCGCACACCCTCCAAGGCATGATTTCACCCAAATGAATTGAAACTCGCTCAAACTCGCACCATTCAGCTCCAATTCGCGAGGGAACGTAGCAGAGAAGTGGGGCTTCCATCTCCCTACCTCCACTGAAGTTCTCGCACGCTGAAGCGACTAAACCACGCTGAAAACGTCACACCAACCAAACTACGCTGGCTTTGAATCCATCGAGGTATCGCTCCAATGCCACGCTCCATCCTCCACGCTAGCATGCCCCACGATCACTCCACCGCATTCTTGCCTCGCCCGTCTCGCCACGCTCGCGCGCCCCGTGGAGAGAGGAGAAGAGAGGAGAAGATAGGAGATGGAACGAGAGGGAGAGAATGAGCGGCAGTGAGGAGAGAGGAAGGAGAGATTATAGCCATTTTTGTGATATTTAGATATATAGTTTATTTTTTAAATTAAATATATATATTTAATAAAATTTCACCTCAAACGCATCGCCATGGCGTTTGAGACATGAGGCGACCCCTTGGTCGCCTCGGACGCCTCACGCCTCAGACTACATAGGCTGTCACTCGTTAGGCCAGGTAGGCCTCAATGGGCTATTTGGGCCGTGTGTATGGTGGGCCGCGAATCTCCCCCTCTCCACAATGTATATCAATATGCATGAAGCATTGGCATTATATCTGAATAATACATACTGTCCGTGTTTATCATTTCCAGGAAACTCAGTTGATTCATGGTATTTCTATGCAACTTTTTAGGATTACCAGAACCCAACAACTAGCACCGGAAAAAAATTGCAATTTGAAGGAAGTTAAGAAAAACATGGGTGAAATATTGTGCTCTCATATCAGCTAATGGGTCAACAAAAGATGAAAAGGGGGCGAGCTCTCATTTCCCTCGAGCAGTAGTGGCAAAATTGGCAGAATTGATCCAACGCAGAGGGAATAAACATGCCCGTCCCCGGTTCGGGGAGGGGGGGGTGCAAATTGCGGAGAGGGCGCTTACCGAGGGCTGCGGGACGCGGCAGCGTTGTAAAAGCGGGAAAATCGGTGGCTTGCGGGGGCCCTGGGCTTGGCGGGCTTCTTTCGCAGGCCGAAGATCTCCTGCACAAGGGGGACGTGCACGAGCACCGTCTTCCACGCCACCCACCAGCTGAAGAGGACGAGGGAGACCGCGAAGGCGACGGCGAGGAGGGGCCGGAGGAGGAAGACCGAGACGTACGCCCACAAAGATGCCATCTTTCACGCCTCTTCTCTCCTCTCTCTCCCTCTCTCTACGCTCTCTACAGATCTATGTGATCGGTCTGAGATCGCAACCGAGCTTTTCCAACCTGTAGCAGAATTCACGCCTCTCTGCACCTCTTCCTGTCGTCTGCGGGTGGTTCCTTCGCCTTGCTCTTCCTCTTCTCGGCGTCGGAGAACTGTAGACGACGAGTCACGGCCTCGCGGACTTCCGTGGAGTCGTGGACTACACACTTCCGGAGCCGGGAGTCCCTTTGCCAGTTTGCCCTTTCAGGACTACTGCCGTTCACTCCGTTCAGCGTATACCCCTGAACGTTAACCTATTATCCTAACTTTTTATAAATTGTCAAAACACTTCCGAATGCCGGCAAACGATTGCGATGGTCCTCTCATAGTTAAACGATTGATGGTAAGCTTTTAGGGGCACATACTTAAGTTTCCCAAAAAGTTAGACCTTTCATCCGCAAGAGCGGGAAGAAGAGCAGCAGCAGGGCGGCCGCGGAGAGCAACAATAGGGAGGCGGTGTTGATGGCGCCACTGGTGGAGAGCTCCCAGCCATGGGTGGAGAAATAGTACTTCCCCCTCCCTCAACTCACCCCCTTCTCTTCCCCACCTTCCCCTCGTTTCATCTGCATCGCCTCCTCCTCGTCCTCCCTCACCCCCTCCTTCCCTCTTGCTTCTGATCACCGCATAACTAATAATTTCTTCTCCTTTTTCCGGGGATCGCCGACGCAATGCAGCCGGCCAAGGCAGGTGAAGGACGTGGCTCACCAGGACGAGGTCGTCCGCGTGCTCACCAACACCCTGGAGACAGCCAACGTAAAGGGATCCTTGCGTCTTTCTCCGCAGTCATGTGTCCACACTCACTTCTTCCATGGCTCTCACCTCCTTGCCTTCTCGCAGTGCCCCCACATGCTCTTCTACGGGCCGCCGGGGACTGGGAAGACGACCACTGCGCTTGCTATCGCTCACCAGCTTTTTGGGTATGCTGCTTCGCTCCCTGTTCTTTCCATTTCAGGCTCTCTCGACGGCGATGGTTCAGTTTGGGCTGGGCCTGGATTTGTTGTCTCCCGTGCTTCCGGTCCCCTTAACTTGTTCCAATTTTTTTTTTGGTTGAATCGAACGTTTCTTGTTTTCATTAAGATAGGGCTATTTTTTTGTCCCTTGCTATTGTACCCTGTTCCTTATTTGGAGATCATTTGCCTATCTAGAACTATTGATAGATATTTTTCTTCGTGGTGCATGGCATGATGTTTATGTGTGGTGATAATAAGACCCTCATTGTTCGTTGGATTTCTCCGTCGCTTACTCGGAGGGCATGCCAATATTGTTTTACTTGGACTTGTTCTCCCTCCCACCTTTCCCAAAGAGATGATACAATACTTTCGATTCACAAGTGTCCGAAGTGAGTAATATGATCAAATAATGGTTCTATGTAAAAGTACTTTGCTCAAGGCTTATCTGTTGACATGGCTGATAATAGTAAGCATGCTTGATTCAGTGATCTGCCAGTACGGAAATCTGTGAATTTATGTTCTTGTGCTGAAGATACCTAAATTGCGATTGTTGAAAAGGGACGGATCAGAAAATTTCATCCTAGGACCTAGAGTTACAGATCTTCAAACTGCATGTCACTTGTGTACCTGCAAGGCAAAGTTGCTTAAGCACAGATATGTATTATGCCATGCTCCTCAAGACTGACGTGTGACAAGATTACACAACCATGCTCGAGTAAGGTGGTTCCCACCAACAATCATTTGATGAACTGGTATAAGACTAGAATATCAGGTTGCAATTACAGACTGGGAAAAAGTATGTTAATGTTTGATGCAACCCTCTGGATCATTTGTCTGATGAGGAATTAATAAATCATTCTGGAGGCTTCAGAGAGATGCAAATTATAAAGGATGTCGAGAAGGTGGTGACAGTCTATTAGAAAATGGACACTGGTTCTTTGGGAGATGCCAAAGAGTGTCTTACGTTTTTTGGAGATCATGGTGTGGTGTGTTAGGGGGTGAAAGGATCATGCTCATTTCATCATGAGGCATTTTTTTATTGTTTATTGCCTTCATCTAAGGAGTGTAGAGCATCTTAGGTTTAAGGTTTGAAAAATTGGCCACTTTCAAAACTCCATTCCCCAAGCCATTTGCGCCCCTCTCTCCACCTTCTCCAAGAGAGAACCTAACCATCCCCCACCACCCACTCCACTCCCCCACATACCAACTGCGCCCCTCGGCCCTCCTTTCCCCTCCCCTCTCTCCATTGACAACCCTCACTACCCCTCCAGCAACCACTACCAGCAACCCCTTTCTTCCCTTGCCATCCCCCCACTTCTTACCATTCCACACCCTTCAAGGGCCTCCAGTGCACTTCTTAGTTCGTAGGTAGCAGTAGGAGCCCAACTTGCAGAACCTGCCTCGGAGTCGTTCGGTATCATCTGGAGGCGCACCATACATCATCGAAAAGATCGTCAAGAATGCTTCGCATCTGTGGTAGTTTCGTCAGAATCTGACACCCCCGTTGTCTAGAAGGCTCAACCTCCGCTGACTGCACAGATCAGGGCCTGTTGGTGACCTGAGGCGACTTCCTGGAGCTCCCACGGTCACATCCCACAGCTTCTACAGGCACTGCCTAGCTGAGGAGTTCTACAACCAGCCAGCGTCCATCAGTAAAAAGTGGCGTCCAGTTTCACATCCGGAGGAGCATCTTCCGATTTTCTTCCCCTAAGTGTGCAGAATAGGTCACCCTGGACCTGACCTGACCCCTCCCCACTCAACGGGCTCCTCCTCTCTACCCCGACATCGTCTAGTGCTCCCCCTGGTTTCTGCTCGAAGAAGACTTGTCCAAGGTCATCCTCGACTTGCTCCCACCACCATTAGACTTCAGGAGCGACTGTGGCGGCCAAAACCTGCTGCTGCTACACCCTAGGATCAGCCTGAGCCAGAGCGCAGAGAGCTTGTTCCAGAAGCCACCCCGACCGGTGGTGATGACGGGTCCATCCACGAAAATTCTCCAGCATTCCAGGGTCTGTCAGTGACAATTTGGCACTAGTTTCGGTGACTTCTGAGCTCGGGGGAGTGCACAGTGGTGACAACAGTGACTCACTGTCCTGCAGTCCCAGACCTGGATAGAACCAGAGAAGTGCCCTTCTGGCACCAACCTAGCTAATCTCCCCTCCCCTCCTAGCCGGCTTAGCACCCCTCCCAGTGCGGAGGTAGTTCTGATGTAAATCTAAGTTCCCCACCCCTTGTCCAACCCTCCTGCGTAAGGTGTAGTTCATGTATCAACAGGTCGCCATCCAAAGCTACATCGGCGCATGTGCGGGGGCATACCCACGTCTCCCTGCTCACCTTAGTCTCCGGCTGGGATCGGCGTCTTCACGCTGATCAGGTGAGCCTCGGATCCTCTCCTTGCTGGTTTAATTCAGCTTAACTTAGTATTGCTTCTAGTTGCACCATCGGTGGTGAGAGAGTGCTCGTTCTAACTTTCCTTCAAATTGAGCGACCACCGCGGAGAGAGAGTTGAGAGAGAAACCCTACAACCCACGCCCTCGGCGTGCTGGCCACCTGTGAAATTGGGCATCCTAGACCCTTAGGGGTTCAGCCTCAAGCTAGCCAAACCCCTAAACAGTGAGGTCCCACTTTGGACCCTGCCCGCCATCACCCGTTTGCCTACGGGCCCTAGTGTGCGCTACGCGAGTGAGTCCGCTTGAGTGAGATCACCGAGTCGTTCTTGCTTGCGAATTTAGGTCCAGGGGATTATGTCACATCAGATCGGCTCCAAATCTGCTACTGAGGAGGAGAGCAGCCGTGGTGGTGCCCGAGTACCTTGGGTGCCTATCTTGGTCCTCCCTATTTTAACGTCACCCATCAGGTAATCTATGGTCTTAGGGAGGTCCTTTAAATCCTGAAAGACATCGACATCGTCTTCCCCACCAAGGATGAATTCTTGGGGGGTTTCTTCCCTGAGGGGCTCAACATTTCTATAGTGACCTTTAGGGTTGGCTTCTGGGTCTCGAACTCTCCCTTCTTTGAGTTGATCCTTCACTTGTATGGCTTGGACCCAAGGCAGTTGTTACCAAACTCCTGGCACATCCTTTGCATCTTTATTTTTATTTGTCGCCAAGTAGGTGTCACTGCTACTCTTTGGCTCTTCCGCTAGTTCTTCAGCACTCAGCGCTGTCCTAGTTCCAACGTCTTCGCTTACTACTTCCATGCTCGGAGTAGTAAGGCCTTCATCTTCTTTTCCTCTGCAGCCTTCAGCATCAAGCGCTGGTCAGAGCACTTTGTTATTCTGATCAAGGTCGGTAGCATTAGGCGAGCAGGTGATTGGCATTTTACCACCCTTCGTTAAATCAACACGGCTGACACACTACCGACCCTAACTAAGGAAGAGGCAACAACGATTGAGGTGATTCTTTGCGACCCCCTCCATGATGCAAACCTGAAGTTGGCCCCTACATTTCTTAGGTCCTTGGGGTTAAGCCCCTGTTGTACCCGGATAATTTTCCAGCAAAATGTCAAGGAATAAGGGTTTAGGAATTTCCCCCGAACACCTTTAAGGCATGGGCTACCTAGCCCTTTCTACAACTCTATGGGTCCCGCCAAGGGTCTTGATCAGCTTGCCGTGATATGCGGCTACACAAGCAACTAGTCGAGACCAATCCCGATCACTCAGCTACGGGCTTTGCCCGCACTTCACATGGCCGCCCGGGCCAACCCGGGGGCGCCCCAACTCTAAGCCACGCCACATGGCACCCAGCGAAAAGGCAAGGAGCTAACCCTAAGATATCTTCTACCAACCCTTCAAGGTCAAAGGTAGACCCAATTAGGCCAACCACAGGCTTTGGAGGCCTGCAGTACGCGTATACAGCTCACACACGTGTGTTCGACATTTTACCGAACACCTTGTAGGCGTGTATATTCTAGCCCCCCTACATCAAACCATGGGCCAACCCGTAGTTCCAGCACACTAATTGTTGGAGGAACACGGTGCTATGAATTCAGAGGGGGGGTGAATGAATTGCCCCTTTAAAAAAATTTTATCCATGAAATCAATCGACTGCCGATTACGCCTGACCAGCAGATGATGGCATTCCTTTCATCTAACCATTTCTTACCTAGGATTATGCAAGGTCCCGCTAAAGTACCTACTTGACACCAAGTCCCATCAAAATATTTATGCTACACGACAATCCTTTTTCCCTTCGGAGCTTTACAGCTCTTGGGAGGCTTCACGGTTCTAAGCGGTATCGGGTCTGCTCGATAGTCCTATCGGGTATATCCGGTATCCGGGATCCGAGTCGTCACACTAGTAGTCTGACTTTTCAGTTCTCTGATTGATAGCTCAACTTTACCTCAAGGAAGATGAATTTTCCCTGACCAATAAAACTCAAAACTCATATTGTTGCCATCATCAATAAGGGAGAGATTATTGTATCCCTATATTTTTGATGATGTCTAACAATATAAGTCAATTGAGGTTGCATGAAGAAAATTAATAGTCGTTGGCTTTTCATGTTATCAGGTCGATGCGTTATTGGTCTTCATGTTAATAGGTCGATGCAGATGGCTACGAGTTAAAGAAGACAGGTCGATACAAGAAGTCATGATTCAAGGATAAGGTCGATGCAGAAAAGGGTTTCACTACATCGGGTCGAGGCAGATAGAATTTGCGCTAACATAAGGTCGATGCACATGAACACTTGAAGCTCTCAAGGTCGATGCACATGAACACTTGAAGTTGTCAAGGTTGATGCATCCGAGCAACTCAAGACATAAGGTCGATGCAGCTATTTGATATCTGCGAGTAAGGTCGGTGCACGCAAGCAGTTCAAGATGAAAAGGTCGATGCACCTCAGTTATTTCAGAGGAAAGGTCAATGCAGCTACTTCATATCTGCCAGCAAGGTCGATGCACCTCAATTATCTCAGAAGAAAGGTCGGTGCAGCTATTTCAATTCTATTTAGTAAGGTCGATGCACCTCAGATTATCTCAGAAGAAAGGTTGGTGCAGCTATTTCAATTCTGTTTAGTAAGGTCGATGCACCTCAGACTATCTTAGAAGAAAGGTCGGTGTAGCTATTTCAATTCTGTTAGTAAGGTCGATGCGACAGAATCTTCCATGCAATTCAGGTCGATGCATCAAACACAATCAATTGTATAAAAACCAAGACAAGTTGATGCACCAGTTTAGACATCGATGCCACAGTACAAGCAATTCATCAAATAGGTCGGTGCACAAATACAAGCCAAGTAATCAGGTCAATGCAGATCTTCATGCGCTAATAAATCTGAAGATCTGAATCCCAATTCTCAACCTGAAATCGGACCCGATTGAGAATACTAACTCCAGCGATACAATGGCACGTAATCCAAGAAAAGGTGGCACATTTTTCCAGAGGATTTTAGAGGAAGAATATTCACAGTGCCATGTGTACCAATGGGATTTCACTAGGTTTCATGCCTCATCCAAAACCTACGAAGACCCTGTTCTATTTAAAGGTTGCCTCCTCCTTCGAAGAAAGCCATTGAAACTGCTGTAGTTGCTCCCATTGCACATTCAGAAAGAGAGCCACTCTAGAAGAAAAAGAAAGAGAGCTTCACTGTAAAGAGGAAGAGAGATTTAAGTGCAGCCTGCCCAACTCCTTGGGAGAACGCTTCAATTCGAAGCTACATTATGTTTATTATTTTTCGTTTAATTTTTTCCATTTGGTTTTGTTCCTTGTTTCCCAATTGTTTTTAGTTTCCTCTGAACTCTTTCAGAGGAAGGGAGAGCATTCTCCTGGTTCTTCCCTCTGTGGGATCAGAGGAAGAGAGGTCAGAGACCTCTGGTTTGGTGATTTGCTGGGAGCAAATCACTGGGTTCCCTCTCCGTAAAGAGGAAGGGAGGTTGTTCCTCTAGTTTTTCCTCCTGGGTTGCAGGAGAAGCAAGGCGTTGTTCCTTGGGGAAGCTGTGTGACAGCGATTGTTACAGACTGAGTCTGTTGTGATTGGTTCTTGGCCAAGTAAGGAACCTCACTCGGTCTGAGTGAAGGAGTGGATGTAGGAAGATCCTGGATCTGGCCGAACCACTATAAAAATTACTTGTCTCACAATTGATGCTTTGCTTATTTAAATTTCCTGACTGAATTTTCACAGCTCATCTAGTAGGTTCATCCACTTAGCGATATACCTTTTCCCTACCAGTTAGTATGCTGGGCATTTAGAGCGTGGGGGCAGCACCTAACCTGTATATCAAAATGTGTAGTTGGAAGGATAGGTTACGCCTATCTGGAAGGCTACCTCTTACGTGAGGAGATCTTTTGATTCGAACCTCCACCAAGTACTGGTGATGATGAATGCAAGCACACTCGGGTGCGGTTAGTAGATTAGCTTTGTAGTATCTTCAGTCTTCATGAATTTCCTACCGCATGTAAGGTTCGTTTAGCATTGGTGCAGCTAGTTACTCTTGACTACTTCATTGCTCTCATTCACGCACTTTATCTATCTATCTTATGGTCAGTTCTGTGTGTGGGACTTGATCGCTCTACTATTTCATTTTTTACTTGATTATCACAGGGAGTTGTTTGCTAAATTGCTTGACAGACATATTCAACCCCCCTTCCATATTGGTCATTCTGCTTATCAATTGGTATCAGAGCAGGTTTCCCAACATGTGGTCCAACGACCAGGGAAGACCCAGAACTACCAATCCTCGCAGCTTCATAGCTGAAGGGCACTCGATAAACCGGCCTTCGTTCTTCGATGGAACTAAGTATCTATATTGGAAGAATAGGATGGAGGTATTTCTACATGCACAAAGTCATGAACTTCGGAGGGTCGTCACCACCTGTCCATTTGAGCTTCCTGAAGATGAAAGCACCTGGACCAAGGAGTAGATCCGAGTATCAATCGTGAACTAGACTGTAATGAATATCATGTAGTGTGCTATCCACCTAGAGGAGTATTCCAGAATCTCAGCATGCACGACAGCCAAGAAAATGTGGGATGAGCTCCAATTAATCTATGAAGGTACATCACAAGTGTGAGCCACGAAGGTAAACATGCCTATCGTGCTCAAAGTTGGACGGCTATGTCATAGCCGTTCACATTCAGTATGCCGTTGGAGAAGAACGGCCACCAAACAACTGTCTGTAAGATGGACGGCCCACCGTGAGGCCACACAACCTCTGGGGTTTTAAAACATTAAAACCCCTTCGCCTCCCTCCTCCCCACCGTAACTGATGACGAGAGAGGTAGAACGAAGGGAAATCGAAGCCCCCACCAAGCACCCATCTCCACCATTCCTCCCCCTCTCTCACTCTCTCAAACCCTTCTCAATCATTCCCTCATTCTCTTCGGCCATGCGGATGAAGTGCCAAGCCACCCGTGATCGAGCGACTGGCGAGGAGATGCTGCTACCACCGCCGCCACCACTGGCGGTCGTGGAACAAGAGAGGGCACACTGGTCACCATCGAGGAAGCACCCCCAGCGCCACCCGTCATCGAGGAGGGACAGGAGCACGGAGAGGCAACAGTGCATGAGCACACCGGTGAACTGGCGGTGGCACCCTCGATGGCGAAGGGTAAAACCCCACGGGACCCCAAGGTAGGCCCCAAAAACCTCACCCATTTTGATTTTTAAACCATGCATGTTAGTTTTTTGGGGATTATGGGGGATTAGATTGCTTAGGAACCGGTTTGGGGGGCCCTTTGGGGTGCTACAGCCGGCGAGGAAGGCCCTCACCATCGTTGGGGAAGATGACAGATGAGCGGTTCCCAGGGAACCACACAACCAAGGACATGGGGCCCATATAGGGCCGCCTAAAACACATGCGGCCCATGGGTGGCCATACCAAACCAGAAAACATTGGGGGAAGAAATGGAAGAACGGTGAGGCTCTCACCGTATAACTAATAAACGGGCCAGATTGGTCCGTTCAAACACAGTAGGGCTGAGAACTCAAACGGCACACATCAGGCCGTACATAGGAAGAGTGGTCCATGGGGAACCACCCTTCTAACAGAAATGCCATTTTTATTGTTTTCATTCATTTGATGAGTAAAATGATTAAATTCATTATTAAATGTGTGTAATTACATGAATAAATGTAGGGAAAGTGCAGGACCCGCATCTCATGGCTGTAGGTCCGAGTAGTGTATCTGGCACTGCCCGACTTCCAGCGGGATTGGTTGACTGCCATGGGGTTTGCCCCATTCTAGAGTATTGAGGTGTGTCGGTTCGACACAGCTCTGCTCTACGCCCTACACAGCCGCTGGGATCCAGTGAGTCGCACCTTCCTTTTCCCGTGGGGGCATATGGTCCCTATGCTAGAGGATGTGGCCAGACTCACTGGCCTACGAGTGCACGGGCTACCGCTTAGCGGGAGTACGTATCTTGACTACCGGGAGATGGCTCAGGAGCTACTAGGCTTAGAGCTGCGGCCTCCCGAGTGGCAGTCTACCCTCCTACCCCGGGCGAGTCTTCTGGACAGTCTCGGGTTACGATGTGCGGGGATAGCTACTGGAGAGCAGCCAGAGCAGCACCTCCAGTGACTGGTGGAGCTGGTGAGACCGAGAGTGGCAACAGAGGTGGGAGCATAGGCTGATCGGGTGCTGAGGAGGTTCCTGATGCTGTTGTTCGGGCGACTCCTCTTCTCTACGCGCGCGGACGTGATGAGCTGTCACTTCCTGCCGCTCCTCCAGGACCTTAACCACGTGGGAGATTACGCGTGGGGAGCGGCAGTCCTCGCCTTCCTCTTCGACACCTTGAGTTCGACGGGCCGTCAGACCATGCTCTGGGGCTTCTCCCCTCTACTCCAGGTACGACCTCTACCTTAGACATGATTATGTAATTCCTAAATGCTTCCTTTATGCTGACACGATGCTGTGATGCAGGTTTGGGCCTACGTGCGACTACGCGCGCTAGGCAGAGGCGAGGAGACCCACTCGGGGCTTCTACCGATTGCCCGGAGGTGGACCACACCTCCGGAGACTGCGGCACTCCGAAGATAGGTCTGGGAGCTGCAAGACAACTTAGACTCTCTACCGTACACCTCGGTATGATCCTAACCTTGGACTCCTTAATTAAATGCGATTCTATATGCTTATGCTGATGCGATTTCCTATTTTGCAGGTACAGTGGACACCATACGCCGAGGAGGGATAGGAGGAGCAGCCTTGGGTGGTAGGGGCCCTCGCCTTCTCAAGACGAGACGTGTTGCTTCACTGCATGAATGTGCTGGAGCCACTTTACTTTAGGTTGGTGATAAGGACCATCGGGGTCCATTAGCCAGTAGTGGAGTTCCCAGCGCCAGAAAAGCTAAGGGAGTGCATCACATGGACGACACGAGGCCTAGTAGCGGCCTTCGACTGGACGGCGAGGAATGCCATTCAGATAGTAGACTGGACAGCCCTCGGGCGGGTGGTTATCACCTGAGCGGACAGTGACGTGGCGTACTACACGGCGTACGCCAGACACTACCGGGACCAGGTGTTCCGGGGTGCCCACTGACTGGTACGACTTCTAAACTTACACTATGTCTATTATGTTTATGATTTCTGTATGACGATGCACTAACATTTGGACTTCTAAATGCAGATCGACCCTGAGGGGCGGCTTGCGGAGCTGAAGGGGCTCCTTACTACCACGATCAGGGAGCGAGACGAGGCTCGGCAGGCCCTGGCCCTACTGGTGAGTTTCCTAAACTTAAACTCTAAATTATGCACTTCTATTATGACATGAAATGAGATGACTGATCCTGGAGTTTCTTGGATGCAGCAAGGGGAGGAGACCCAGCGACAGGGGGCAGACGCTCCCTCTTCTTCTTCCCAGACTCCGGCCAGTCGAGCAGAGCGGGAGGCGGAGTTCCGACGGATGGTGACACGGGCTGAGGCAGCCGAGGCAGCACTCTCCGAGTGGGTAAGTAACCACTACACTTTCCCATTGATTATGTTTATGAAATGCAATTTGACTGACCATGATGCATGTATGCAGACGAGCTGACCCGACTGAGGGAGGAGCTTGAGCAGAGCCGTGCGGCGGCTCGGGAGGAGGTAGCTAGTCTCCGAGAGGAGATGGCATGGAGCCGACCGATAGATGCAGTCAAGACAACACTCCTTCGAGCAGAGTTGGAGCGACTGCGGGCTAGTGCCGAGGAGCTAGTCCGTGTCTGATCAGAGCGTGAGCATGCCTTGATAGAGGTGTTAGGGCTGTAGGGGGAGCTCAGGGCGTTCCGGGAGATGAGCTGGGAGTGTAGCAGTGCTCCGAGCATCAACACCCACGGCACCCACGGTTCATACCGTGGCTACTTTGCCAGTTCCTCCAGTTGCTGGAGGAATGAGGAGGAGGAGCGTCACTGATGGCACTGCGAGGAGGACACCAGCTCTATGATGGGCCTGCCATCGAAGAGGCAGGAGGGAGGAGGAGACAGCGACAGGCCAGAGGGAGCGGCCTGACTTTGTATCCCGACACGACTTTGTACAATGGACATGATTATGGTTATGAGATGACTTGTTTTTAGTTGGTTTTCCTTTTCTTGTGAATGATTGTGAATGTATGAATGCGCAAATGTGTGGATGTGAATGCTAACTGACTCACGACTGACCCTAGGGAGACACAAGAGAGTGGGGGAGGACCGACTGATGGGCAGAGAGGAGAGAGACGTGCCAACTTAGAGTAGAGAGGAGAGAGACATGCCAACTTAGTGCGGAGAGGAGAGAGACGTGCCGACTTAGTGCAGAGAGGAGAGAGACAAGCCGACTTAGTGCGAAGAGGAGAGAGACATGCTGACTTAGTGCAGAGAGGGGAGAGATGCACCGACTAAGAGCAGAGAGACACCAAGAGAGCGGTGAGGGGAGAGACATGCCGACTTAGAGCGGAGAGACACGTGAGAGCACAAAAATGTGTGGCAGGGACATGAACGGTCATCTGGCGACCGCTGCATGCACTACAAGGTCCAGAAAGGACCGCTGAAGGCTTACCCGGCCAAGACCCAAAGAGGCATATGGACTGTTTAAGGTGTTCTGTTCAAATGACATGAACGGTCTAGATTCGACCGTGTTACTAGTGGAACAGCCTATGACCGACCGTGCAGAAGATCAAGGATCGAACTCTGTAGAAGGTTCTAAACGGTCGCCTAGTGACTGTGTCATACTCAGAGCGGTCTATCGACTGACCATTCAATTGGATGCCCTGAGAGTCCGATCGGGACTCTCTTGGAGAGTCCCAACCCTAGGCAAGGAGTCCTAAATCAACCCAAACTCCATCCTAACCTGATTAAGGCTTATCTTACCTCAATTCTAGTGTATTTAGGCCTCTAACCAAGCTCTATAAATAGGAGGGGGATCCCAAATTCGTCACTTACACATCAACCCTCTTTCTAATCCTCAAACTCTTGTTATCTTCATTCAATCATCATGAAAAGGGCTCTTGAGTGCAGCTCCATGGGAGAGGCGGTCTATGAAGGACCGAAGCCAGCTAGGAAAGAGCGTGAAGTGCTCTCGCGATTGACCACGATCCTGCAGCATCTGAGCTCCAGCCTGTTGAGAGAGGTAAGCTTGCATAAGTTAATTCAATTCAATTGATTCCATTACTTACATGTTCTTCCTCTTTTCCTCCTTTTCTTTTCTTTTCTTTCTCCACCTCAGCTTCTTCCTGGCTCTAGATGCTACTCCACTCTGAAGTGGATGGCTCCCATGGTTCGTGAGTTTTCCCTAGCAGTGATATCCATCCTAAAGTCTTGGCACCTACAACATCTCTTAGTGTTAGGCAAAAACTACCCCAAGTTGTCCTTAGACTGGCACAGCATTTCAGCCCTGGTAGAGATATGGCACCTGCAGACCCATACCTTCATTTTCCCATCTTTTGAGTCCACTATCCTACTAGAGGAGGTAGAGACCTATTTTTCCTTTCCGAGGTCCAAGGTGGGTGAGGAGGACTTAGTGTGTCATACCGTTGCCCCTGTAGATCCCGCTCTTGTCTTAGGGGAGTTTATACTAGACAGTAAGGACATCTGCACCTTTGTAGGTCCACACTAGATCCATCTTCTTCCCCTTAGCCTGTGGGTGATAGCACATTGTAAGAATGGATGTGGGTGGTATGAGGCCATAGCTAAGACCACGTCTATTTGTCTCTACGGGGCCATCCTATTTCCCTCTGCCGACCACGTGTTAGATACTCCTATCTTGAGCACCATCAGTGGTTTATGGCAGGGTCTTTCCATCTCCCAAGCCATCCTTGCCTACTTGTACGAGGGTCTGAGTTCTGCAGCTCTAGGGGGTCCACTGTTTAGCTCCATGATACTCCTAGAGTGGTAGATGGGTGTCAGGATGAAATTCATTTATAGGGAGGATACCACTTCAACCAATCGAATCTTCGGGAGCCATCCCCTCTTCTTCATAGGTGGCACTTTCAGGTTCTCTCCACAGGTCGAGTGCAGGACGGCGAACAAGAAGACCAGGGACGAGTGGCGCCTCTACATCAACACACTGTCCCTGGATCGATTCATGATGTGCCCCACCTTCCTCCACGACACGGCTGGCAGGCTACCTAGGAGGCCAAGGTTGGACCTGAGGCTCATGAGTGACACTGCCTTGGCGATGTACAGCCCACACCGGTGCTACCTACAGGTTGGACTACCTCAGACTACCCTTTCAGCACTACCCCACCTTCCCGCACTACAGGTGAGGAGGCTCGGGGTTGAGGAGGATGAGCAGGCAGTCAGGAGCACCCTGATCATGTGGGAGACTAGTAGGGTGCGGACCCTACCAGCAGAGGTAGCAGAGGCTGTAGAGACCTACTGGGCTTATGTTAGAGAGCTGAGAGAGATACGTCCCTGTGGGGATGCCCAGTGGAGGATAGAGTGATTTTCTTCTTTTTCATGATGTAGCCATATGAGAAATGAATGTTAGAACTTTGAAATATGAATAAAAAGAGTTGGTTGATTAAATAAAGCTTGAGTTTGGCCTTTCTTTGTGATTTTCGAATTGAAATCTCGGGATGTGCGTGGTTGGAAAAGGACCGCCCCGTTGAATACACGGTTAGAGGCTCACCGCTTTAGGAAGATGGACGGCCATGGTCAGGCCTTTCAAAAGTTCAGCAACGGGGCGAAGGATAGAAGCTTTGAAACTTTGAACTGTCTAAAGATAGATCATGGAGAGAATGAAGTGGCTAGGTAGGCACCGTTCATTTTAATGAACGGCCTATGAAGGACCGTTGCAATGTTCAAAGTTCTGGACTTGGAGCAGTCTTATGGAAATCGTGTAAGAGACGGAATAGTGTTATTAGTGGTTAGTAATTCTACGCACTCTGTAAATTATGTATGTCGAACATACTTATTGCTCTAATGACACGATCTTTATAGACGCGTCACGCATCCGAGAAATCTTCCGCGCTCAGGGCGTGACATCGAGGGACGAGGGTGCAGCGAAGCTCGACTGTGAGATCGGGGTGTCGCTGCGGTTCATGCTGCGTTTTCTTCTTGGATCGGCGTCTACAGTGCGTAGAATCTTCGGTGGAGGTAGGGGGATGGTTCCCTAGCTCGTGTACTTCCTTTCCCGTGAGTTTTATAGGTTGTGGTGGGCCGAGCGGGTTAATTTTCATATTTTGGGAAAAATCTATGTTTTAGGGGTGTGGCCCGATCTAGCATTTTGATCGCATTTTTGAAGTTTAAATGGGTCCTCTCGGTGCTAGAGAGGTAGGGGACTAGTTTTCCCTTGTTTTCCCCTTCACGTGGACGTGAACGGGGCGTGGAATGGAGTTTTTGGTGTGATTCGTCATTTTCGGGTTCGGGATGACCTAGTGGTCCTTCCAGTGACTGCTAGGGCTCCAACAGTCTAGTGTGCGACCGCTAGGATTCCCGTATGTCGGTTTGAACTTTGCGGTCGAGCGATAGACCATCAGGACTTTTAGCAGTCCAAAGTTAGACCGCTAGGCTCTACCTTGTGGTCCAAGGAGTGACCGTTTGACCGTGTTTTGGTCGATTAGAGATCGGTGGGGGTAGCGGTCTTACGACTGACCGCTAGGCATCGCCTAGCAGTCAGGCAAAGGGCCGCCACCTTGCCTAGAGGTCCGAGAAGCGACCGCTAGGGGTTTGCGAGTTCCAGGAGCTTAGCGGTCCATGGGTAGATCGCTAGGCTGGCCTTAGCGGTCCAGGGGTAGACCGCTAGGATCCTTAATGGTCTAGCTGGTATGAGGTCACATTCAAGGTGATCGGGATAATTCCCTGATCTCGTTGACGTACTGTATAGGCGTAGGGGCCCAGGCGGCCTACTAAGACTTGAAATCCCTGCTTAGGATAGCTAAGACAGTGAAAGGAAGGCCTTAGGAGCGTGAGAGCCTGACCTTAAATAAGAATGTGCCGCTCTACACGGCGAGCTGGTGCATAGTCTCGAAGTTGCCCCGATGGCTACAAAGTAAGCGGCTCATCGCCACATGTCTGGGAGTCAAGGGTGGTCGCCCTCCCTTGTAGTGCCATTGGATGTCGGAGTGAGCATTCTCGAGCCGCGGATTGCCCTCGGTTCGTAGTGAAATGGTTGGAAACACGAGCGCCCACAAGGTATTCGGGGTAATTCCCGACTATCACCTACGGACCGTATAGACTGGCTAGTGACCCCTGAAGCCCATATTTGAGTAGGGGAATAAGTCCACTAATGTTAGCTGGTTGAAAGGTGACTTTTTAAGGGAATCTTGGGTCCCGTGGTTGGTGCCGCACGTCATAGCATATTGGTGCGAGCTCCCGGGTTGGCCCAAGTAGCTAAATTGATGGCAGGCGAATTCTACTTGCTGAAAGGTCAGGGCTGGTCCCCACCTTATGTAGAGTCATCATATGGCGTGGAAAGTGATCCAAGACCCCTGGTTGACCTGGGTTGATGTAGAATGACTGGAAACGGGGGCATCTTAAAGGTGTTCGGGATAATTCCCGACACTTTATTAGGAGCTGTATGAGCTGGCTAACGGCCTTCGAAGCTCGATTTGACCTTAGGCTCCAAAACCATTAGTGTTGAATTGCTGGAAAAAGTCATATTGAGATGATCCTGGGTCTCGTTGCTAGGTACCACACTTGTGGCTTATTGCTAGGAGCCCCCGGGTTGGCCCGGGTGGCTAATTTGTAGGTGGGTCGACACGGTGAGTCGGGCAATCGGGGATGATCCCTGCTTGTTGTTGTAGTTACTATGGGCCACGAGTAGCCGGTTCGGGCTCACAATTGGGCCTAGAATGTTGTAGGGTTGGTGAATAAACAATGCCCTTAAAGGTGTTCGGGCATGGTCCCACACCTTTAAATCTAGGTTATTCACTGGGATAAAATTGTGTTTAACAACATCATTGCCTAATTCTTTATCATCCAACTTTCAATCATTTACTTTCAAATTTAGACGATCCAACGCCTATCACAGTTCGTCTACTTTTTCAACTTAGGCGATCTATCGCCTATCTCATTCCATCTACTTTTACAACTTAAACGGCCCATTATCTAATTTCTCAATGTAGGTGATCTATCACCTACTTTGCTCTTTCTAACTTAAATTGCCTACTTTTCAAATTTGGATGATCCATCATCCAAATATATCATCTACTTTTAGCTTATTTTAACTTCTCTCATCTATTTCATATTATCTACTTTTCTCTGCCTAACTTATTTATCAATCTTTCTTCATTTAATTAATATCATCTAAATTCATCGTCTATCCATTGTCATCTAAGTCTTCTAAACTTTATCTATATTTTCCTAATATCATCTTAATTTAACTAAATAAACTAATTTACTGACCCATCTAAAAGAAGTATAATATCTTTGCACTCGTATTCTTATCATAAACATTCTAATTATATTTTCTAAACTTCTTAAAATATCAGAGTGTTATACAAGTAATTTTCTCATACATTATAGGTCTTCAGTATGACACTCTGTAATAAAGTTGCAAAGCATGCTCACTTCCCCATATAAATATATAATTCATGTCCTCTATCAAGATGCAACAACTGTAATAGTCTGGATAAATAGTCAATGTCTTGCTTTGACCCAATACATAAGCCCTCTTACCTGACCGTAATGCCTTCTAGTAACCATCATATCAGTATGTAAGCTTCACCCATTGTCGAGCTGATGGAGGCAAGACAAACGAATGCCAGATCTCCAAGCCTCTCACTCAAGAATCTTAGCTTAAACTTGAAGTGGTGAACAACTTCAGGGGAAGAGGGGGAAAGAAAAAAGTAGGAGGGATCAAGGGTGATTAACTAGGTGGATGAAGTCTTTTGACCATAAGCTGAATGATTTGAGTAATTTCATTTCCATTGCAATGATGTCTCAATATTTGTGTATCATTTGGGTTGTCCCACTGTGGTTTCTCGATTCGAGATCTGACGTGAGTCTTTACGACTGGACCAGGTTTATGAGTCGGGATGTCACAGAGAGTGGTATCAGAGCCACCATGGTTGAGAATTTACATAAATGATCATCAGCTTGATCCACATTTTAAAAGACTTGAACTAGTCGGTTGTTATGATGAAAACGTAATCGTATAGTTGTATCTTTAGACTATGATAGAAGGGGTGACCATAATGGAGAGATTTCGACGGATGGCTCTATCCTCTTTTAAGGGGAGAGTCAGCCAATCATGACTGAAAATTAGCTCCGCAAGATCAAACGGATTTATTGGGTCATCCAGTGTGCGGATGAGGATAAGACAAGTCTGGCGGCATTCATGCTGCAGGAGGGAGCTAACGTATGATGGGCATCTATGCTAAGGAATCAACCTGACAGACTAGAGTATGATATTTCTTGGGAAGAATTCAGGCGGTATTAGAATGGGAGACTTCTAAATCTCCCACGGAGATTCGAGATTCTTAGGATTAGGTGGTTATCATCGCCGCTTTATCGAGGGATTCATATCTCTAGTGGCGCCACTAACCAAGTTGACCCGAAAGGGAGTCAGATATATATGGTCTGAGAGTTGTGAGAAGAGTTTCCAAGAGCTGAAGGCAAGGCTGACGTCGGCACCAGTTCTCGTATTGCCTAACAATGCGAATGACTTCGCTATCTATTCTGATGCATCGAAGGTTGGGTTAGGCAGTGTATTAATACAAAATGGAAGGGTGGTCACTTATGCTTCTCATCAACTAAAGGAGCATGAGCGAAACTACCCGACTCATTATTTGGAGTTAGTTATAGTGGTTCATGTTTTGAAGATTTGACGTCATTATCTTTATGGCGTCAAATTCGAGGTGTTCACTGACCATAAGAGTCTGAAGTACCTATTTTCTCAGGAGGAGTGTAATCTTAGGCAAAGAAGATGGATCAAATTCTTAAAAAACTATGACTTCAAACTATGATACCATCCAAGAAAGGTGAATGTAGTAGCCGGGGCTCTCAGTAGAAAAATGGTTATGATGCAGTAAGATTGTAAAATGATCGAAGACGCATCCCAACTTATGGCTGTGATCGAGCCTTAGCTATTTCAGGCATTTGTGGCTCAATTGACCATTAGGTCAATAGTGTTTGACAAGGTAATAGAAGTGCAAAAAAAAAAGACCTCCAGCTATAAGAATTGATCAGAAAGACCGGCTTCACTCATGATGAGGATGGAGTAATTTGATTTCAGCACCAGGTCTATGTACCTGATTTAGCCGATTTGAAAAGGCAGGTTCTAAAAGAAGCTCCCCGATCAATGTTCTCCATTTATCCAGGAGGTGGTAAAATGTATCAAGACTTGAAATGATCTTTTTGGTGGCAAGGAAGGAAGAAAGACGTAGCTGACTATGTTACAAGGTGCTTAGTTTGTCAACTAGTAAAGACAGAGCACCAAAAGCTGTCAGGGCTAATGCAGAAAATGAAAATTTCTCAGTAGAAATGGGAAGTAATCACTATGGTTTTTGTGACCAGGTTACCCAAATCAGCAAAGGGTAATGACTCTATAAGGTTGATAGTGGACCGATTTTCAAAGTCTGCATATTTCCTTCCTATGAAGGTAAAGCAATCAGTGGAAAGTTTGACAAGACTATATGTAGGTAACATTGTCAGACTTCATGGGATTCCAAAGTCAATCATCTCCGACAAGGATCCCCGGTTCACATCCAGACTGTGGCAAGGGTTGTAGAAAGCTTTTGGCTCACAGCTCAAGCTCAGTTCAACTGTTCACCCGCAAACTGACGGTCAGTTTGAAAGGATGATTCAGACACTGGAGGACAAGCTTAGGGCTTGTGTTCTTGATTGGAATGGCGATTGGGAGCGACATCTGCCTCTTATAGAATTTACTTATAACAATAGCTTCCACGCAAGTATAGGCATGGCTCCATTCGAGGCACTATATGGTAGACCTTGTAGATCTCCATTGTGTTGGGAGGAAATGGGGGACAGGCAGCTTGTGGGGCCAGAAGTTGTACAAGAAATCTCTGAAAAGATCAGGTTGATCAGGCAGAGATTTACGACAATACAAGACCCATAGAAGAGCTATGTTAATAACTAAAGGAAGGAGCTGACCTTCGAAATTGGTGATCATATTTTCCTCAAGGTGTCTCCGACAAAAGGAATCATTCGGTTCGGCAAGCGTGGGAACCTAAATCTACGGTTCATCGGACCGTTCGAGATTCTGGAGAAATTAGGGAATATGACATATTGATTGCTTTTACCTCCATCTTTGGAGGGGATACATTTAGTGTTCCACGTGTCCATGCTGAGGAGGTATGTGCATGATCCGACACACGTAATCAGTTCTGAGCAGATGTAGTTTCAGCAGAATCATCTTATGAGGAGTAACTTGTTCAAATTCTGGACCGCAAAGAGCAAGTGCTGAGGACTAAAGTCATTCCATTCGTGAAGGTACTATGGAGGAACTTCCCGCAGGAGGAGGCCACCTGGGAGATAGAGAAAGAGATAAAGCAGAAGTACACTCGATTATTTGGTATGTGATCTAATCCCAAACTTCGAGGATGAAGTTTTCTTTTAGGGGGAGAGGGTGTAATGCCCTACAAATTTACTATTTAGTATTTTATTTGTTTAATAAAAAATTTAAGTATGTCTAAATATTTAAATTATTAGTCTTATTAAATTTATTTAAGTCATGGAAAAAATAAAAGAGAAAGAAAGATGTTTAAAAGTTAAAGAAGGAAGAGAAAAAAATAAAAAAATTGAAGAGGCTAAATGAAAAAAAAGGAAGAAGGTTTTAAATGAAAAAAAATAAAAAATGTAAAATAAAACCCGGCCCCACAGTTTTATTGAGGCTGCAGTCACATCTTGGCTCTCCCACCCCGCGGCAGAGAAGTTCAGGAATGCACGGGCCCAGATCCCGGAGGTGCCGCTATACCCGACCTCGAGGTTCGTCGGGTCGTAGGACTGGTACTTCGTCGTTGCATCGGCCCCGGAGCGCACATAGTCATCCCCCGTCGATCCGCGAGTAACAGACGGGTCAATCGTCACCGGGTACTGCACGAGGGGATTTGCGAAGAACGCTGCTGGTGCCGTAAGAGTGATCGAAGGTGATGGCGGAGTGGTTATTGTCGTTTGAGTGTTGTCTGCTGTCCCGGTGCTGGTGCTTGGTGTAGTCGATTGTGCCGACGGTGCGGCCGCACCGGTCGTGATGGCGCTCATACCGAGCGGGACCTCATCGGTTGGCAGACCAGTATTGGCGTCAACGCGGGAGTCCCACATGTAGGCGGACGGGATCAGGGCAACCTGCTGCTTCTTCGCATTCGCGAACGTCACCGATCCGTCCTGCTGCGAAGTCGCAGTCAGACCCTTCGTCATCAGCGGCAGGACCAGCGACAGCTCGGCTGGAGTGGGCGGTGCTGTGAGTACGAAATACTGCTCGAACCCTGTTGCAGTCATCTTCACGACAAGGTTCATGTTCGGCTCGACGTTCGCGTACGTCGCGGTATCGCCGTCAAGTGTCGGCTTCGGAAGTGCTCCGTTCCATCCAAAAGCGACGCTCGAGGTCGAGCTGCTGTTAATGCCAACGACGCCGGCCTTCGCGACCTGGTCGGCTGTCCCTCCACCACTCATCACGACGGGAACGTTGTCAACCTTGGGTGAGACGGTGCCGTCTGAGTTCTGCTGCAGGTCGTAGTCAATGTCATCCCAGCCAGTTTTCGCGGAGGAATCAGCTACACGAATCGGCGTGCCATAGGACTCGGTTGTGAACGAACCGTTGGGGTTCGCCCATGTCGTCGATGTCGGAGTGATCTCAGAGAGCACCTCGATCTTCTGATCCTTCGCGCGCGCATCCACCTGGGCAGACACGGGGTCGGGTGCGGTGAAGTAGCTGGCGGGCTCCGGCTGCCCGCTGCCCGGCGTGCCGGTGGGCGCGGGCGTGTTGTCCGCAAGCGCGGGCCCAGCGATGCCGAGCGTGGCGAAGAGCACGGCGAAGGGCCCGCCGCTGAAGCAAATCCTGTCGATATCGCCGAGCGCTTGCGTGTCGGCATCTCTATCGAGGTCAACCTGGGCGGCAAACCGAGCGTGGGCAAGCTCAACTGGATCAACCAGAAGGTTTCGAACATGGTGCTGACCCTGGCCGACCAGAGCGAGCCCTCGATGATCAGTGTGCGCATGTTCCAGCGTTTGCTGCGCAATGACCGGGTTCGCTTCCTGGAAAGCGAGCCGATATTCGAGCGCGCCGTGGAATCGCTACTATCCGCTGCCGAGGCTTGACACCTCGGCTACCATAGCCGCCCCAACTTGGCAATATGACAAATTACGTCAAGCTTGCCGAAACTTTACTGCACAAAGCGTGACAAGCACACTACTCTAGTCGCTTCTCTTGCCCGCCCCAACTCGGGCAAGTATGATGGTCGATAACCGAATATCACTTTTGGTCGAGTGGGTCGCACTTGAAACGAAACCGTCCGCACACGCAGCTTTTTGCCGAACTGACTCAAGCCCAGGCTGCCGGATGGGCGCCTTGGCTGCGCTATGGCTTCGCCTTGCTGGCGGTCGCATGCGCCTGTGCGCTCCGGCTCTATTTATTGCCGCCAGAGCCCGAGTACGGCTATCTGCCCTTCTATCTCGCCGTGGTACTTGCCGGTCTGTTGCGCGGTACAGGCCCGATCACGTTCGCTGCGGTGCTGGGCTTCCTAGCCGGTGACTATTTCTTTGACACGCCGCATCTCTGGCTCAATGCCGCGCGCGAATTACCCGCCATCCTGTTCCTGCTGTTTTGCGTGGTGCTCTACGTACTGCGGCGGCGCACGGCGCAGGACAGGCTGCAAGCCCGCGCCAGCCGGCGCCTGTTGCAATCGATCTTCGAATCCAATCCTGATGCACTCTTGATCATCGATGTCGAACGCGTGATCGTGATGGCCAACCGTCAAGCCAGCGTGCTGCTCGGCTATGAGCAGGAAGAGCTGAGCGGACGCAAACTGGATACCATCGTACCGGAGCGCGTTCGCGCTTCGCATATGCTACTGCAGCCGTCGCTGCGCAAGATCGCGGGCAAAACGCCGCCGTCGCCGCAAGAGAGCCTGATCTTGCGCAAGGACGGGCACGAAGTCGACGTCGAACTCAATGCCAGACCGGTACGCACAGATCATGGCACGGTCATCGCGTGCACCCTGCGCGATATCCGGGCGCGCAATCGCGCCGAAGCCGAACTGCGCATCTCCGCCACGGCTTTCGAATCGAACGACGGCATCGTGGTCACCGATGCACAAGGCGTCATCCAGCGCATCAATCAAGCCTTCACGCGCATCAGCGGCTTTACGCTGGGCGATCTTGTGGGCCGCACCACCGACTTGTTGCGTTCGTCACGCCATGACCAGGATTTCTATCGTGCCATCCTCGAGGAAATCCGCGCATCGGGGGGATGGCAAGGCGAGATGTGGGCCAGGCGCAAGAGCGGTGAAGAATATCCGGTATGGCTCAATATTTCGGTGGTACGCGACAAGGATGGCAAGGTGACGCATTTCATCGGCTCGCACGCCGACATCACCGAGCGCAAACAAGCCGAAGCCGAAATCAAGGACCTCGCCTTCTTCGACCAATTGACCGGCTTGCCCAACCGTACCCTGTTCGGCGACCGCCTGAAGCAGGCGATCCGCGGCGCCGACCGTAGCGCCCATTATGGCGCCCTGCTATTCATCGATCTGGACAATTTCAAGGAACTCAACGATACGATGGGCCATGACATCGGCGACAAGCTGTTGCGCCAGGTGGCCAAGCGCCTGATTTCCTTAGGATGGCAATTGAAGATAAGATAACATTTTGCCAACTTGAATGATAATTAATAGAAGCAAGCCTACTTGATAGTTTTTTCTGGTAGCTTTACTTGGTGAATCTGTGGAAGCACAGTGTAGTGTTAACACTTTTCTCAAGTCCCATGTAGAGGGGAACAAAAACAAGTCCTATGCCTCTTTGTTCATGGAAACAAGAGGACTCAGCATCCTTCAAGTTATTCAAAAGAAATGACATGTAATGTGGCCTTTCTTTTTTTATTTACATAGAAGTGGTAGTGGTGGTGGCCTGGGAAGGGAGAGTTGGGGAGGGGGCTTCAGTGCCCATTGATCTCTGTCCTTTCAGGTAGGAGAAAATACTGAATATAAAGAATAGCCCCAGATAAACAATTCACAGGAAATAAACATTTATTGATATGCATCTATCTACATATTAAGCATTCAAGTAAAATGATCCTCACCTGCCCAAAATATCATGATTCATACACAAATGATGCCATGTCTTTGCACTAGATTTGAAGGGGTAAAATGCATAGAGATTTATACCTCTAACAGTTAGATCATACTCAATTCTATGCAAAAGTTACCTTCATCTTAGTGGCATAAAGATCATGATTTTGTCAACTAGAGTATGACCTTGGAATTTTCTATAAGGAACATAACAAGAACCTCACATTTACATATAGTTTTATCCAATAACCCTTTTTTGGAAGGTGGCCAAAAGACCACAATAGTTTTATCCTAACTTGACCTTTATAAATCCATTTCTTGGCCAAATGTTACTCTGACATTTATTTAATGCCAGGTGTTTGTACCTCTTCCAAAGTACATGTCCAGTGATGGTATGCCAGCATGATGAAGAAAGGCAGTGAAATCTGAATCTGCTCGTCCAAGCCTTTCAATCTGCCATCACATTTTAAAATTTCTCAGCCATGCAAACAAAGTATGAAAAATGAATAATTGAGAAGAATGCAAAGGTCATAATGTAGTGAACATGGTATCTACAACATACACCTGTATATATCATCTGAAGATAGTTTAAATGGTAAAAGGCATAAGAATGTAAAAGTCATGTAGCAAGGATCTTAATTAAGAATGTCTTTTCACAATTAAAAGGTCATGGTCCACAAAAATGATTAAAGCCTTACTTTGATTCTTCCATTTGTTGTTGTCCATGTCTGATATAAAGTCATGACATCAGAGTCTGGATCCTTGACCTGAAAGATTACTCACTTTGAATAAGTTTGCTTTCTCATTTAAGGATGCAAAACATATTGTATTGCAAGGCAATGAAATCCTTAGAATTATGTGCTCTATTCACCTAGTTTGATTGAACAGCTCTTGTGCTATTTGTAACTAAAAAAGTGAAATATGTGCACTTCTCCACGTTGAGATTATTGCTATACTATTATGTACAACAAGTAGATGTTTAATGTCTAGGATGAAGAAGTAACAAAAATGTATATTAACAAACACAAATATTCAACCTTTTCCCTTTTCCCGTCAATGTGCAATTGAGAGAATGCTTGCCAAAAGAGGTAGCATCTATTTTACTAGTTCAGTAAGTTAAACATGACCTCAGTATTATGAGCTCAGTAAGTTAAATAGGACCCCGATATTTTTTTTCTTTTTTTCCAAACGATTGGACTGAAACATGCACGGAATCTTAAAAGTCATGTATATGGATGATGCCAGAGTAATAAAGAATCCCAAAAAATAGGACGTCAAGACCAAATATACAATCATACTAACATTAACACTAAATCTTGATAGCAACATTAGCAACATACAGATTTGGACTATCAATCGATTATCTTCTGTATATCTACATCACCAAAAATACATTCAATGAGAGACTCAATCAATTAAAAAAAAGATATTCTTCATTTCCATTGGTTTCACAGATTCATACTGAATCCTAGGGCAAAAAAAAAAGGCCTCAAGATCAAATATGCAATCATACTAACCTTTCACAAAGAAGAAAACAAATACCGCTCACCTTTCACAAAGGAGTACGTTTTATGGCTTCAAATCACAATGTATGATATCGATAACTTTCATGATAGCCAATGCATGTATTATCTAAATTGCCAAAAGGGAAAAGAGAAAAATAGTAGCAGACCATTCACACAGATTCGCCAATCACAAATATCAAAAGCAAAGAGCCATCCATCCATGCAAGTGCTATGTGTAACAATAAAATATAACATACGATGCAATATTAAGCCAAAAAAGGTATTTAACTGTCTTGTATAAGAATGACATAGAGTAGCCTAAAAAGTCATTACTTTTAGATCCACCTAGAAGATACACAAGGTTACATCAGAAATAACTAAGGATGTTGAAAAAATTGATAGCTGACAAATATCACATCTGGACCAACACCTGAAAAAGAGAGAAGATGATAGTCATGTTTTCTGTAATTCAAACTAATATCAAAAGATATGACAGTGCATAATTAGAAATGATCTTACATAGTCCTTGAGCCACAAGATGTGACTCCCAGCAACATCTTTCATTTTTTTTCTATTTTGATCCTTCACAAACAATGATGTGTCTGGATGGCGAGCATACTGCACAGAGACTTCCCAATACGTAGATCCTACTTTCCTACCCATGACGACCTTTTCTTCGTTGATGCACATGACCATGCCAATTGCCACATGTTGTCCCTCGAGGTCTAGCAAGATCACTTTGCGACCTTGCAACTAAACATAACACAAAATATATGAACTTGGGTGAGTCTTATCATACAGAATTCATAAAAAATATGATGCTCACATAGTTATTATTTAAACATTATGAGTGCATAACCCAATGACGCACCACATGAGGGACGCATGCGCTCCCAGAATTTAAAAATGAGTCATGAGATGTTAGGACAGATGCTCCCTACATTCCAAACACCCAAAAACCAATGTAAACTAGATACTTGACACTTTATGCATAGTACATGAAACATGTGAAAATAGCAAAAGATCGGCTAGGTTGAAAATGCTATACATCGAAGAAGTTGAAATGGAATGGGTGAGTACCCTAAACATGAATGGGCCTTCAATTTTCGCACGGTTGTACAAATAGCTTCATTCGTACGTGAGAGAAGACGTTGGAATAATTATTTTAATAAAACTGATCTGAAGGAGCACGAATAGAGGAGGGGGTGAAAATAGCACAGATTTAGCACATTTAAAAAATATTTTTCATTGAAGAATTTATGATGAATAGCATAACTCAAAATCTCAATGGTTCATAAACTCTCTCACTGCCATTCGAGTAACCCTTATTATACCCTATCGAAGGGAATGAGAATAAATGAAGGGGGTGAAAATAACAAAGTATCGACGGAGTTGAAAATAACAAAGGATCAGTGGGGTTGACAATGCTATACATTGAAGAAGTTATGATGGAATGGGTGACCCTAAATATGAATAGGTCTTCAATTTTTACACGGTTGCACAAATGACTTCAATCATACATGAGAGAAGGCTTAAGAATAATTATTATAATAAAACTAATGGGAATGAGCAAGAATAGAGGAGGGAGTGGAAATAACACAGATTTGATATATTTAAAAAATATTTCTTGTCGATGTATTTATGATAAATTTAGCGACTCAAAGCCTCACAGGGTCGTAGACTCTCTCATGGCCACGCGGGTTACCCTTATTATACTCTATCGGCAGATCGCTTCTATGGACGCTCTGCACCCACGCATTGGAAGCCACTTCCGCCCGCTCCGACTCCGGCCCAGCATCAGCCCGGTGAGAGTGCCCCTTCGTCTAATGGTAGGACACCTGACTTTGACTCAGGTAATTCAGGTTCGAGTCCTGAAGGGGCAGCCATGCAGCCACCGCCGCAGCAGGGCATCGCGCGGTATCGCGCCAATGTTCGCTGCCAGACTTCCATTGATCCACGCATTATGCCTCGGTTCTTCATGGACCTTGAGGAACACAAACGCGAAATAGCCGAACTGGAAGCCGCCCAGGCGGCTGCTGTGGCAGCCATGACCATCATCTCTTGAAGACGAGTTGGTTGAACATCGGGACATGGTCATATCGAACGAAAGAGACATTGATCTTCTGCGCTCCGAACTCTCCGCGTGCAAGGAGAAGCTGGAGGCGGCGAAGCGGGATGCGGAGCGGTATCGCTGGATCCGCAGTAAAGGTTTCGCGCACGTGCGTATTCACCAGATGACTACCGATACGAGTGATGTCGGTTTAGATGCCGCCATCGACGCCGTCCGCAAGGAGATTAAGCCATGAATCGCGATTCCAAGTTGCTCGATGAACTGCGCGAGGATATCGCTGTGTCGGAGTCGGATGGTTATGCTCTTGGTATCACCGCGTCCGATGCAAAAGCGCTGGTGAACCTAATAGAGCGCTTAGCTTTGGAATGCCTGCAATGGCGGCGCGGTTGTACCGGGAAACATGGGTCGCAGGAGTGGTGCTGTCGAGGCGATAACGACTTGAATGGCATTCTCCCACCCGCTACCGCCAAAAAAGGTGGAGAAAAATGACCGACATCACCGCCCTGATCGACTCCCTGCGCAACGAATGGTGCGTTCCCACTCCCGCGCAATGTCGCGCCGCCGCCGACGCCTTGGAGCGACTGCAGCGGCAGAATGCGAGGATGGTGGAGAAGCTGCGTGAGATTGGGATCGGCGATCCGATTCCGTCACTGCTGGATAACGAGGATTATATGCGGTTGCGATCGGATGCTCGCAGGATGATCGCGGAGCTGGAAGGGGAGTTAGCAGAGGCGGTGCGGTTCTACGATAAGCAACTTGCCGAAGCGCGCCGGAATTATACCGGCATGCCCAGTGAGTTTGACCAGACTAGGCAGCCCTCGCCATCAGAGGCAGTGCGACGCGAAAAAGCCCGTGCCGCGCTCGCCGCGAGGGAGGTGGAAGGTGGTTTATAGCTGCATCGTTGCTGACCCTCCTTGGAAAGTATCAGCGGGCCGTACCATCGGTCTGTATGAGAAAGATTCGGATGGGACGCAACGTTTTGGTGTTAAGGACCAGTCTGCAAGGAAATTAGAATACCCTTCGATGTCATTGGAGGAGATTTGTTCATTAGTTATTCCTGCCGCTGACAATTGTCACCTTTATCTCTGGACCATCAATGCCTATTTGGACGCCGCTTTCGATGTGGTTAAAGCGTGGGGATTCAAATACAGCACCACATTGGTGTGGGTCAAGCGACCCATGGGGGGTGGTCTAGGCGGATCTTTTGGTCTGGCAACGGAATACGTATTGTTTGCGCGACGGGGAAAGCTTAAGGCTCTTTCACGCATAGGCCGCAATTGGTGGGATTGGAAGAGGCCTTATAAAGGAGGTTATCCGAACCATTCAGCGAAACCGCCAGAGTTTTATGAGCTAGTTGAATGCGTTTCACCTGGGCCGAGGCTTGAAATGTTCGCTCGTGCTCCGCGTCATGGCTGGTCCGTCTGGGGTAACGAAATTGCTTGTGACGTGGAAATAGCCCAGCGAGCCGGCGGGGAGGATGAGCATGGTTGACTACGCATTCGTTCCTTTAGCCTTTATAGCTGGAGCGTTAATAAGCGGCGTGGCTTGCATCCTCGCTCTGACAATTTCTTGGCGTGCTGAATACCAGAAGCGTCTCATCGAACTCGGCGCCGCGCACTACGACCCGCAAACCGGCGCCTTCGTGGAGAAACCGACGGGAGAGGGGAAGTGATGGACAACCAAACTGCCTTTGTTATCGCAGCGATTGTGCTGTTCTCCTTTGGACACTGGGTAGGAGGAAGCGCGCTACTCATTTGTGGCGCTATGGACGTATGGGCAACAGAGAAGAAACCATGACCACCCAGCAGCGCGCCCTGTGCCCGGAGTGTGGCCAGGAACTTGTACCCTTTGTGGATGGCGTTGTTCCGCCCCACCCGATTGAGCAAGACGGATGGCAAACCCTCCCTCCCCCACTCAGTGAACAAAAAAAATATTTTTTCTTAAGGGTTTACCCGGACCAAGTTTAGCACTCAACGTGGTCCGCCTAAACCCTTCCCTGGCTCTCCATCTTCTCCTATAAAAATCCCTTAGAAGCTCAAAGGGCAGGGCATGCATGCATATAAGATCATCCAGACGTAGGGATACTAGCATATGCTCTCCTCCAGCAAGTAAGGACGTATGCAAGGAGCTAAGTGGGCGCGGTTGGCTTGTTAACCAGCTTACACACACCCAGGGTTTGTCACTCGTACTTCCCTCATACGGCATCTAGCCATCTCACACAAGCCCTCCCCCGACACACATAAGGCGTTATGATAACGACAAATACACCCGCACCTCGGGTCTGCCTGCATATGACAACCTACAACGGCCGCACATACGCCATGATACCGCACTTACCTTCGTCACGAGGACGTGTGCCCACCGCTTGTATCGAGCCGACCGCTTACCGTTCTAACCTCTGATGTGAGAGAACAGGACCCTAACCTGGGAGCGATACTCTCGGAACCGACCTCGACTTCCCAGTATGGAGATACTCGCCCCTTTGGGATTCGTAGCCGACTGCTCGTCCCAAGCCGCATCCTGCCCCCGCCCAGTCATCGGCCAATATCTCCCCCGGTCACCCAGTCTAGTCTTCCCTCGTCGAATAAAGCACCTCCCTCGCCCCAAGGAGAGCCTTTGTAAAAACATGCGGATGTCCATCTTATCATGCATTGATCCAGGGAATGACCCACCAATCAGAATTGTCCCGCGGCTTGCACCAGTTGTAATTTGGCCTCCCCAGTCCACTATAAAGCCCACATGGCTCTCATAAAACATTTTACCACCTGAATGCATGTCTCTGTGCCCGTATCTGGGTCCCAGCTCTCCTCCGCACCACCCAATGTGTGTCCAGTACCACCAACTCCAGCATGCTAAACCTCACAGTCGAATGCGTACTCGTAGCTGTGGGATGCCCCCTACCCCTACCCACGACTTCAGATATATACAGACTTCTCTTCAGCATGGAACAAGGTGTTCGAATTCAATCCGATGTAAATAAACACCGACTGCTTGCGGTCGATGGGGAAAGATGTCCAGTACATGATTCCCCACAATCACTTGCGCACTCGTACCTATGGAACTGCCCTTCTCTCCACGTGTCGCCTGATTTCCTGAGCCCGCGTGCTGCATCCTGTCGATGCTTCCCAATTAACCCTTGGTTCCATGGGTGACTGCCGAGAAATTGATTGGCACGCCTGCACCCTGGCTTAGTTACCCTAATCCCAAAAATTCTCCATGTCTTTCAATTTTCTCTCGACTCTCCGTAAAAGGCGAGTGCCTGGTACCGCCTTGAGGAGAATACGACTACAAAGGGGGACACTCGAAATATATCAAGCTCTTGTGTTTCCCTTTATCTCTTTATTCATTCCCTCAATTTGGTCACCGATTCCTCGACGACAAAGAGGATGGCACACCTGATGCGACGTCTCTCGCCTTCCTTCTTTTTGTTGAAGAGAAGCCTGTGCCAGCCCTGAAGCCGTTGTGCCCTTTTCCTGTCCTTGTAGGAGAGACAGAGGGGGGTACTTGTGAGCATTTCCCTACAGCTCCCGGCTCACATTCTGACTGCTGAACCAGGCTCGGTGATCATTGATGACCATCGCCTCCACAACATCCAACGCTCCAGCCACCATGGCGACTGTCACTTGTGGCCCCATTGTCATCTCCACCCACACACGGGTGGGCTACTTGGCGACGCCGATCATCTTTAGTAGCTTCGCCCCAGTTGTTGGATCACCCTATTTCTTGGGTGTGGTCCCTGTGGCTGCTCCACAGCTGCTCTCAGTACCCGTGCCTATTGGTACGGTAGACATGCCATGCCAACCTCTAGCATCAGCGGCCCGCTCGAGGGTCAGGCTTGGGCCTTCCACCATCGGCCCCCGTGGGGGTCCCAGATCAGGTCCTGCCCAGGCAAGCACCAGCCCCCGGGCCCAACATCGGCCGACCTTCAGTACGAGCTCTGTGCCCCAAGCTTCAGCCACCACCACAGCATTTTGCTTGGGCCTCCAACCCCGAGTTCCAGCCAAGCTGACACCTGACATGGGTTTTCGCCCCCGGGTACCCGGCTCCTCACCATCTTGCTCGGGTCCTCAGCCCCAAGCCCCAGTCAAGCTAGTATCTCACTCTGGCCCTCAGCTTCAAGTCCCCAACCGAGCCATCGCTCAGTGTGGGTTCTCAACCTCGAGTTCAAGGCCCCTCAGCATCCAGCCCGGGTGCACAACCCCAGGGCTTTCCAAGGCCGGCCCCGGTGTAGACTTTTCGCATCGGGTCTCTAGCCTCCTAGCTTTGCCACGGGATTTCTCCCCCTACCATCCAGCAACGTTGACTCCCAGCACAGGTCTTCCTCTATGGGACGCAACAAATTCAATGCCCACCGTGGGTCCTCCGTCTCACACTCCTGCTCCACCAACGCTCGATACAGGTTCACGCCTCTATCATGTCCCGAACCAATAGCAGTGGAAGACATTGCTCGGAACGTGGCAGCAAAAGAGTCGTGTCAATCAAAGCAAACATAAGGACATAATATAATTGAACAAAAATAAAGTTCTTTATTGAGATTCCAAATATAAGTGTATTACAGCATTTG
This sequence comes from Amorphophallus titanum, assembly GCA_024336825.1. Taxonomy (NCBI): domain Eukaryota; kingdom Viridiplantae; phylum Streptophyta; class Magnoliopsida; order Alismatales; family Araceae; genus Amorphophallus; species Amorphophallus titanum. The sequence goes on from JANBPO010009456.1 coordinate 859,573, forward strand.
AGTCGGTAAAAGGAAAAATTACAATGGACTCTAAACTCATCATAAGAGAAAATACAAGAAGACTAGACTAGGCATAGGATGTAAGAGTAGGCTTGACTATTGCAGAAGCTCTCATCACTCGTTCCCTTGCCCATCTTAATCGTTCAAGTCGTCATTGTTATTATTACCCAAAAAATATTAGAAAATACTAGGTGAGCGAATGCTTAGTAAGACTTAAATCTCTTGCTCCGAGCTTGCTTAAAGTAATTAATAATTTAACATGAACATGTAGGTCATGCAAAAGTATACAATAAAGGCAGGGGCCAATTTTGAATGGAATCAGGATTGTTAAAAGGCCTATGAGGATTTGAAGGTTTATTTGTCCAATCACCCGGTTCTGCAACCTCCTATCCCTGGGAAACCCCTAATCCTATATATTTCTATCATTAAGGACTCCCTAGGAGCTATCCTAGCGCAAGTGGATGATGAAGGTAAAGAAAGGCAAGCTTACTACCTCTCCAGGTTATTTAACCCAGCAGAGGCCAAGTACACCGCCATGGAGAAGACTTGTGCCACATTAGTTTGGGTAGCTCAGAAGTTGAAGCACTACTTCCTAGCCCACCAGGTTAGGCTGATCTCTAGAATGGACCCAATCCGCTATCTCCCAGAAAAACCCATCCTTTCTAGTTGGTTAGGTTACTAGCAGAGCTTCCTCTCTCAGTTTGATATCACCTTCATCGTTCAGAAGGCAATCAAGGGATATGCCATCGCTGAGCATCTTGCCCATCTTCCTATTCCCTCCACCGACTCTATTCAGGATGAGTTCCCTGATGAGCATCTCGTTGTTCTTACCCATCATCCCTTCTGGTCACTGCACTTTGATGTGCACTCAACTCACAAGGCTGGGGGATAGGTGATGTTCTCCGCACTCTGGAAGCGGTGACGATTCCTCTTGCATATTAGCTCTCGTTTCTTACTACCAATAACATTGCTGAGTACGAAGCTCTCCTGGCCGGATCGAAGCACGCATACCTCTTAGGTGCACGTTACTTGAACATTATAGGAGACTCTCAACTTGTTCTATGCTATGTTCTATCCACATGCTGCACTCGTGACCCGAAGCTCAAGCCGTATCAAGATTTGGTCATTCTCTTGGCGAGGCACTTTTGCAAATTGATCTACATCCGCATGCCTCGATCTCAACATATCCTCACCGATGCATTAGCATCGCTTGCTTCCTCTCTATCTTTTCCTCTCAATCGGTGCACCGAGACCATCGTCGTCCAGAGACTGGACACTCCTTCTCTTCAGGATCGTTGGTTTGACAACCTTAGGAGAGCTATAGAGGTGAAGGCTGAGAAGAAAGATTTCTAGGAAGTTTCTCTAACAGAATTAGAAGAGATCTTGAAAGAGGAAGATTTGCCTTGGTATCATGAAATTGAGCAGTATTGTAGGGATGGATCTTTCCTAGAAGTGGTAGACACTGAGCAGCGTAAGGCTATCAGAAGAGCCGCCTCAAGGTACACTATCATTGCTAGAGAATTGTATATGTGTGCTCTCAATGGAATACTCATGAGGTGTCTAGATGATGATGAAACTTAGAAGGTGGCTGAAGAAGCCCATTTAGGCTAGTGTGGAGGTCATGTCAATGGCCAGGCTTTAGCGAAGAAGATCCTTAGGCAGGGCTACTATTGGCCCACTCTAGAGGAAGATTGCTCCCTCTATGTCAAGAGGTGCCTTAAATGCCAACTCCATGCCGATAAAATTCACGCTCCAGCTTCATCTCTCCATCCTCTTTCTGCTCCTTGGCCATTCTCCATGTGGGCTTTCGACGTTGTTGGCCCACTCGGTGATCCTAACTCCCAAACCAAACAAAAATCCTTTATCCTTACCGCCACGGAGTACTTCACCAAGTGGGCCGAAGCCGAAGCATACGCGGAGATTAAAGCTACCACGGTGTGCCGCTTCATCATGAAGAATATTATCTCGCGGTTCGGAGTGCCAAGCAGCATCGTCACCGACAACGGACCCCAGTTTGTCTCTCAGGAGCTCCAGGACCTATGTAAGAAGTTCAATATTGCATTGCATCATTCATCTCCATATTATCCACAAGGCAACGGTCAAGCCGAGGCCACAAACAAAACCCTTCTCAAAATTATAAAGAAAACATGCGAATCTCACAAATATTCTGATTGGCCAGAAAGATTGGTGGAAGCTCTATGGGCTTACCGCACCTCTGTTCGTACTCCTACGGGGCAAACCCCCTATACACTCACCTACGGAATGGAGGCGGTGCTCCCATATGAGATCTTAATCCCTTCCCTAAGGGTGCAACTTGATAAGGAACTTAATCTCGATGAACGTCGAGAGACGTTGCTCGTCCAGTTAGAACTCTTAGATGAGAAGAGGATGAACGCTGCCGATCACGTGTCCGTTTATCAGAAGAGAGTTTCGCGGTATTTTTAAAAGAAGGTAATAGAGTGTAAATTTCAACAAGGTGATATAGTTTTGAAACGTAAATTCATTCGGTTTGCAGGTCCCAGGTCCAAATTGCAACTAAACTGGGAAGGGCCGTTCGTTGTCAAAGAGGCTTATCCGGGTAAAGCTTACCGATTGGTAAATGTAGATGGTGAGGAGCTCGCTCATGCTTGGAATGGGTTGTATCTTAAGCGTTTCTTTCCATAGAGTCAAACCAGTGCCGCCCCAGTAGTAGGGCATCTTCCTTTCTTATCACAAAGAGGACCCCGGGCACGGCAATCACACACTACATGACGTCCCTGGTTGGGTTTCCTATTTTGTAGACACCGTTTCTCCCTGGCCATGCCCAGAGGAGTCAAGGTCCCTATACGTTTCTCTCTTCGGCCAAATCTAGGGGCAAGAAGTGAATAAGGGGGCGATGACCAATCTAGGCGCCCTAATGAGGGAAGGTCTCAAATAGGGGCAGTCCGTTATGACCTGACCCCACAAAAAAGAAAAGAAAAGGAACAGAAAAGAGAGAAAGTCATCAAAATCAAAAATCTCCATTTCACAAATTCAAAAGTTCTGAAAACAAGATAAAGAAAACTAGGCATGGCAAGAGTGGCAGTATAGTTTCCCCGCGGAACGTTATGAGCCCGGTCGTATGCGTGCCTAGAGTGGACAAAGGTTCAATGGTGGACACAAAGCCCCGGCTCAACAAACTGAATCTCTGAATGAGTTGCCTAGAGAGGGAATCAAGCCCTAAAAGCTTCTATACCTGGCCTAAGCTTATCCCCGTGTTCTATTTTCTCTTTAGTTAGTTTTATTGGGTGATCGATCTATTCACCCCCCTCTAGATCGTCTATAGAGTCTTGTCTGTAGGCATCAGAGCGTCCATTTAGTTCTATCAATTGGTATCAGAGCATACCATTTGACATAACACTGATAAGGATAACCGTGTCCATTTTCCTGGGGAGGATCTGGCTGTTCTAGCGCATCTCTAGCAATGCTCAGAGTTTCCTCGACAGCTTGTCGCAGTCGAACGAGTGCCATGAAATTTCCCTCGGCATCGATCTGCTCCCACTGGATCTGTTCCTAAATGAGGTACTGGACTTCCTCACAGGACTCGATCGCATGGCAGATTCATGCATGAAAGGGACAATACTGAGGGTGTCTGAAGTCCCAATGAGTGTAATCTGTCGGTGGGTCACGGGGCAAGATTTGCCCCCTCTCGACGAGAATGTGGAAGAGTTATCGGGTTCTCTCCCTGGGGAAGGAGAGAGGTTTGTGATCGTGCCAGGGCCTCCACCCTGGATACCAGACTGAACGTCCCCTTCGACTGGCATTGGGCTCCTCTGATTCGTCAACAGAAAGAGAAAATGTGGCCATCATGTGAATCACATTAGCCGGGTAGTGTACCACTCATGCTACTTTAGCTGGTCTGGACCATGTGTGTGGTTGCGGAGGATCGACGAGACTGCTCTTCATTTGAATAAGGCCATCTCGAATTAGCTTCTGGGCCTGAGTCTTGAAGATGTAACAGTCCTCAATTGGGTGACCTAGCATGCAGTGGTATGAGCAGTAGGTGGGATCGTCGATTTTCTGAGCTTCGTCTGGCTTGCGGACTTCAGGCAGTTCGACGATCTTTTGGGCCATGCAAAAGTCAAAGAGCATCTTTGTGTGTTCCTTTTTGAAGGAGTAGGGCATCTTTATACGCTCTGAGAAGATGGGAGCGGCTGGCTTATCAGCTGGCTTCTTATCAGAACTACTCATCTCGGCCTCTTTATTAAGCTTAGTGGCGGGGGTGAATTCAATGATGTTCACCTCCTAGCTGGGCTGGCATTCTCGTGCCTGCTTACCTTTTGCTGAGACGTAGGTAGGGTTATCGGCGAAGAACATCTCTATTTCAGTGACGGCCGAATTGAGCTGGTTGAAGCCCTTAACAATGGTGTCGAGAAGCTTTTCGCTGACCTCGGTCGCCAAACCTCAGCGACATATAGTGATGGTGTCCTCCTGGACCGGTGGGTTGACACACCTCATGCTAAGGTCTCACCATTTCTTGATGAAGTTGAGAGCACTCTCGCCCTTCTTCTGTCGGAGAGCACAGAGCTCAGCTAGGGAGATCTTTCGCTCCGCCATTTGGAAACAGTCTAGGAACTTTTTCTGCAGATCTGCCCAGTCGATGACTGAGTTGGGCTTCAGGCAGGAATACCATTGAAAGGCCGTTCCCGTGAGCGAAGTGGGGAAATAGCGAAGGAGGTAGGATTCATCCAACGCGAGCTCGCCCATGGCCTTAACATACTATGCCAGGTGTTCGTGCGGAGATCCCTACCTGTCGAACTTTTGCAACTTCGGCTGCTTGGCGTACTTTGGGGGAAGCTTCTTGAGCTGGTGATGCAATAGGTAGGGGATGCTATAGAGATCCACAGTCGCGACCCCTTCCCCAAACTGAGCGAGCTTGGTCTCAATGATCCGTTCGATCATCTGGCGCTATGCCATGAGATTCTCCGGCACCGGCGTGTTGCATGGCCGTGGTTGAGCTTCGGCTAAAGGTGTGTCGAAACCAGTTACTGTAGGGGTTCAGACATCTACAGCCGAGGTGTTAGATGCCATTTTGCCCACCCGACGGGACCGGCATTTCCGTCGAAGGCCCGGTAGGCAGCTGAGGGTGGAGGTCACGCTCCTGAAGTAAGTCTTGCATGAGTGCCTTTAAGTGCTGGTTCTCTTTCATGACTGTCTCAAGGGTCACCTCTTGGACTTCACCGGGTGGAGGATCATTGTTGATCAGCTCCACATTGGCAGGGATGGCACGATCCTCGGTGGAAACCTCCTCCGCTCGTGCCGATGTTTGAGGTCCGACAGAGGTACCGACATGGTTGATAGGAGTCGACTGCTGGGTCGGGTGATGTGGCCTCCTGAGCTGAGATATAGGCTGGTTCAGATCATCCGTCTGAACCTCAGGCTGGTGCTCGGTGGCATAACGCGCGAACACCCTAACCGCGTCATTCAGGAACTGGACTGTCCGCTTCTTCTGAGAGTTCCTCTTGGGGCGGGCAGGTGCCCCCAGCCTATCAAAGACCAAGGTGCGTTGTAGAGGAGTCTCCGTTGTGGCATCTACCTGAGGAGAACTCGGGGCTGGATGTTGGTGAGGCCCGCAACGAGCCCGTCTCTACCACCGCCTAGCCAGGCGAGAGGCACTGGATGGCTGGGCGTCGTCAGACGACGCGACTGTTGAATCGGCCCCATCTTGGTTGGTGGCGCATCCGAGTGCCCAGAAGGGGTTTCTAAGGTGCACCTTCCGAACGACTTGAGCTTCCCCTGGGGTGACACAGATCCTTCTCAAGTCAGGCTGCTGGTCTCCCTTGTTGCTATCTCTCCGATGGGACTTGGGAGTGTTGATATTTATTTTTGATTGATTGATGGTTTGATTTGATCTTGCCTTCCCGGGTTGCGAAATGCAATGAAATAGAAAGAGGAGGCAAGGGAAAAAGAAATGACCGCGATCGCCACCCGGTGAAGAGCGCCGGGACTAGAAAATGGTGGATAAGGCGGGGGAGACTGCAGTTATGGCGGTTCGTTCCTCCACTTCCTCCGGCCGGCCAGAGGATGTGGGCCTCGTGCTTGTGAGATTGCTGACCTGAAAAAGAAAAGGAGAGTGCGACAGAAAATAAAATATGGATTAGAAGAATTATAGTGCAGCAAATGTACTAATAGAAAGGGAATAAAAGGGCATGGCCCGGCGATACCTGGAGAGTTTTAAAACCCCGAAAGGGCGCACCCGTGCCCTCGGCACCGGGTCGGCCCTAGATTTGGTTTAGCTTAACCCCTTTGGGAGACCCTCTGGCCTTGCTGGCCCTCTACCAGCAAGGGACCAGCCCCCACATCCTCCCCTCAGCATCGCCGAGTCATCCACGGGTTTGGGGTGAGTGCCGTGTGAGTTAGCCGCCGTCTTCGACTCGTTCGGGTTGCGTAAGTGCTTGTTTGCCTATGTCCTAGGTTGTGTCACATCAGTAATGCACACTAGGATGGTGCATATTTGTTAGCATACAAGTCTGCATGGTTTGAAGTCTGTGCATACTTGCCCTTGTGTGATATAAGGTCGGTGTGCTTCAACGTCGGTGCATTGCTTGCTTTCTGCATATAACCTCGGTGCAGTTTACTGTTTAACCATGAATAAGGTTGGTGCATTCTTTATGTTATCACATAGAAAGGTCGGTGCATTGCTTGCTTTCTGCATATAACCTTGGTGCTATTATACTTAATTTCATGATAAGGTCGGTGCAACTTTTGCCTTGCACAATACAAAGTCTATGCATGTCTCGGTCTCATGCACACAAGGTCGGTGCAAGCTTGTGTCTCATGCACATACACGGTCGGTGCAAGTTGTCTCATGCACGCAGTAGTCAGTGCAATTTTTACCTTGCGCATCTAAGGTCAGTGCAGGTTTTGCATTGAGCACATATAGGTCAGTGCATATACTAAGAATAAGGTCAATGCTAGTGCACCAAGGTCGGTGCACATTCAGAGTACACAGACCAAGGTCAGTGCATGTTTCATACATAGTCTGTGCATATTTGCTCACATGCACTTGTCAGGTCTGAGCATGCTAGTACAAGGTCAGTGCTAGTTTGCATCTTGCACAGTTAAAGTCAGTGCCAGTTTGCATCTTGCATACCCAAGGTCTATGCATACTTGCCATATATCATTATAGAGTCTGACCATGTTTTGACAATTAACTCTATAAGGTCCAAGCATGCTTTTCACTCTGACAATTATTTCTTTCAGACTGGCATATGATCGAGCGACTGCAAGGCACGTGGCCTACTGTCTCCTTCCTCACGTGATCTTTAAGTCATGCCTGAAGTACGAGCTTGTGGGAGATAACAGAGTCAATGATTGGCACGTGATCCAAAGGGAGAATATCTCTGACATTCTGCCACGTGGATCAACGCCCCAATCTATTCTTGACACCTGGCTTCTCTGGAAAAGGCTGGGACGTGCCCTACACACGCCGGACGCGTGAGCTCATGGGAACCTTGCCTTCAGCCCTATAAGAAGGCCGCTCCTGCGATCAAATGCGGCCAACCCTCAGAGTAGAAGAAGGGCAAGAGAAGCTCGAGAGAAGAAAAGCAGAGAAGAGTCTAGAAGGAGAAGAGAAGAGAGAGCAAGAGAGAGAGCGCCACCTTCTGGAAGAAAACAAAGCATCGTAAGAGAGAGAGTGAGAAGGAGAAGAAGTGTGAGTGGCTGTCTCTTCCTGACCTCTGGATCAAATCCAGGGTCAGATTGCTCTATTGTGAGAGCTACATTGTCAATCTTTCATCCGCGTGTTCTTTCATTTCTTCAATTTTTCTTTTCAAATCCATTGTAAGCTATGAATCAGTAGAGCTAAGCTGTATTGCTCAGTGGGCGAGGTTGTTCCTCGAACAGTAAGCTGTGAGACTCAGCGGTTGTAGGGATTTCTATCCCCAAAGTTGTGGATCAGCGGCACTCAAGCTATGTGGCAGTAGGAAGCCTTACTCAGTTGAGTAAGGGGTGGATGTAGATCTCTGGGTAGAGATCGAACCACCTTAAAAATATTTGTCGCCTGTGTGATTGCTTGTGCTTCTTCCCCTTGGTAGTTGAATGCTTAGGCTCGCTTAAATGATTTGGCATGGTTTGATTAGCTAATCGTTCATCTGTTGTCATCTTCTGCTTATTTTCATCTTGCGTCTTTGATCTAGTCATTACTAGTGGTCGACTTAATGTGCTCTTGGATCATCTTTGTTCTGAATCTGTGTGCGAGTCCATAGTAGTTCCTTCTATTTCCGCACTAGTTATTTTAAACTACTTTTTGACTTGTAATATTGGGGCTAGATCTATTCACCCACCCTCTAGATCCGTTCATCACACCCTTTACTACCCAATCCCTCTCGGGGTGGCAGAATATAGTGATCGACCATTAAGCAATCGATGATAAATTGGGGCACAGGGAAGTTAATTGGTTAGCATTTGGGGGTTAATCATAAACACATGGGCTGCAGAGCTCACGGAGAGGGATGGCATACATATATGGTTATATAAGGCAAATGCTCAAAGAGTTAGCAGGTGGCACACATGAGGATGACTATGATATTAGGCACATAGTGTTCAGGTTGTGGGGACGGCCATATTCCCTCTAGCTCATGGTCGTGAGTAGAGAGATAGCAAGGAGGCCAGTCCTGATAGTCAGTAGAGGGGAACACATGTCTCTAGCGAATAGAGGAAATCCACATTAAACACGCGAGATGCTCGGTATGATCAACCCACTGAGAAGACCCCGGGGAGGGGATGACGTTAATGTAGCCCTCATGTAGCCCAGGGCATATTCCGGATCGATGGAGAAAACCAAAAGAACACACAGGTGGTGTAAATAGAAGTGTGGCAGAGAAGAAGGAAAACCTTAAGATGCACAAAGATACTCACACCCCAAAAATGTCATTATATTACAGAAGAAGAGTAAAGACAATATATACATGAGCATGATCCGACGTTGTCGCTCAGAGACCGGCCACTACTCATACATCAACATTCCGAACAGATAAAGGGAAGATGATGTATATAGAATGCAAGCTAAAAACATGAATCAGACAACGGCAGGGCTCATATCATCATCCAGATCTGTTACACATCTCAGGGGATTTTTTAAAGGGGAGGGGGAGACGACAGAGCTCTTCTCATGAACCCACCTCTATTCTCAAACCAAAATAGGGGATCGTTATTGCTATATTTGCGCACTTTGTCTTGGTGTCGAATACACTAACGCTCTGATTGACATGATTGATTAAACTCGTCCCGACCTCCGGGTAATCTTCTGCGCTCGGGGCGTGACACCTGATCTCATAGTCGGGGGGCCAACGGCCTAACGGGAAAACCCTAGCTAGGCTGCCGGAAGGAATGCCATGACAAGTCTGTCGTGAAGGCCCTCCCTCACAGGTGACGACCAACCCAAGACCACACGGTCCGCGGAACCACCACGACCACGCAGTCGTGAAACCTACATTATCTAGGAAAACCTTAGTAGCCCTACCAAAAACCTTAGACCACTATGTCGGGAAAGCATGAGAAAGCTTCCCGAAAATCACGTCTCACAGATGGGAAATGGAAACTCAAGTCACGAGAACCTCATGTCACGTGACGGGAGTACATGCCCACCAGAAGCAAGGTCAGATGCGTCCACTAATGTCTTAGTCCACACCCCAGGAGTCTCCCGCACCCTAGGTGACACTAAGACACTGAACAAGTAACACAGGACAAGGGTCTAGTTGGGGTCATGCTCCTTAGCATGCGTCCAAAGTTCTGGACCACGTGTGCACACACTAACTAACTGCACTATGTTAGGCCCCCTAGTTGGCTTTCCTCCCTGCCCGGACTCGAGCCGCCATAGTGGGAGGCCCTACGACAACCATCCTAAAATCATCTCTCCTAGGTGTCACTCTCTGCCTACTCCCTGGTAGGTCGGCACACAGGTGCCCAAGCAGCTACGACTAGTGGGGAGTCACTAAGCATGAACACCGAAAGCCACGCACGCACCCATTGCGAGTAACACAGAGTACCAGGTGGCTCAAGGCCACCAGACTCTAGACAGGCAACTTGAGCTACTAACCCAATGGTCCTTGAGTCACAAGACTTCTGCCAAGACCATCGTACAGGATGGCTCCATGTCGTCAATCTGCCCTACCCCTAGGGTCACTAACCACAATCGAAATAATCCTTAAGGCGGCATATAACCATCGAGTTCATTCCCTTTCTAAGGGAAGTTAAGAAAACCCCCAGCCTTTGGTGGGGTCACAGAACATATAGTTCATAGGCCATATGCATGGCCCACATAGAAATCACTTTTCAAAGAACCTAAGATCATGCAGGGATAGCCCATCGTACTCATACCGATACACGGTGACTCGATCTAGAAAATACACAAAAGCCTAAAACACACGGGGTCACCAGAACCCTCAAAATCCATGGGCACACTAATCGAGATAATTTGGTACCTCCGGACACCCAAAAACATAATCATGATACCCCCCCAGGGTGTCCGGGACATCCACGGGGCCATAGGTCGGTCAATAGGTCACAACTAGGTCGACTAGGGGCCAAAACGGGCTGAGACAGGGGATTTTGGTGGACCAATGCCCCTAGGGTCGGTCGACCAACAGCCTGGCCAAGATTGGTCGACCGAACTGGACAGTTTGGTCGACCGAACTGGAGGCAGACACGGTAGAAATGAAAGCTGCTGTATATGGGGCATTTGCTGCCACTGTCACTTTCACGGAGAAAGATCTACTACTCTCTCCTCCGTGCCATAATCAACCCCTCTACATGAAGGGAAAAATCAACGGGCATGATGTAAATCGGATCCTGGTGGACGCTGATGTCGCAGTCAACATCATGCCCCTCAAGACCTTCAAAACCCTGTATTTGAACCCCTACCTTCAAAAAGTTCAGGCGGTCAAGATATCTGGCTTCAATCAGGTTACCGAGGACGTCCTCGACCGAGTCGACGTCGACTTGGTGCTCGATGACTTCATCTACAAGGCGACTTTCTACATCATCGACGCCAATAGATCCTACAGGGTGTTACTGGGCAGGCCCTCACTCCATGAAAACTGGATCATCCTTTCAACCCTCCATCAATGCATCAAATACACCAAAGATGGAGAACAACATATGGTCTTTGCGGATTTATCTCCATTCACTACCGCGGGTGCAATCTGGCTGATGCTACTCTTTACTTTGAGGGGATCAGCCCCTATGCCATGATCAAGAGCAAGAGCAATGGCTGGCTCTCAGAAGAAGAAGAGGATGATCTCTTCTCAGTTGACGAGGAGAAGGCCAAGCTTCATTGGCTACGCCTCAGCACTAAGTCGATCAGCGACTGCCTTGAGAGGTGTAAAGTCAATTTCGAGGCTAATCTCGTCAGCCGAGTAATCGGCAAGAGCATATGCCTACCACCAAACTGCATCCAGCTCGTATGTGCCTCAGATGAGCACAGGGTTGAGTAGCTCATGACGTCTATCATCACTTACCGACGACGACACAGGTCCAAGAAGAAGGTGAGTAGGGATAAGTCCATTGTTTTCCACAAAGGAGACATGGTCCCTCCAGCCCCAATAGAAGATGACTTCGATTGGTTCAGGCAAGCCGACCACAATCCTAAAGCTGTCCAAGTTTTGGACGACCTGCCACCTCACATCCGGGAAATGTGTATCAAGCAACAAATCCTCCAGTGGCAAGGCCACGCATAGTGGAACTCTTTCCCCAATTTGTGGATGCCTTCACAAGTCTGGGGGCAACCCCCATTCTCCTATAAAGACACCAGGGGGCTCGGCTACGACCAAGACCCAGACTTTTACGTCTATCACGCGGTCCACGTCGTAGGCCTGATGTAGCTAGCAATCGACCCGGTCATTGTCAATGCCAAGTTTGACAGCTTGGGAGACGAGGGAGAGGAGATTTTAATCCCACTCCCCACCACAACCAGTACCCCAGTCCCAGCACCCAATGAGGTTTCCTCACCTGTCTGTGGAAATGGGGAGACGAAAGAGAACCCTGGAGCCTCCCAGCCAACTGGCAATCCCAGTTTGCCAGGCTTCCCCCATAAGGAAGGCCCTCATGAAAAAGACTGTGAAGCGTCACCGGCGTTGGTAGGCAACTCTAACCAAGCCTCTGGGATGCCAGGTGACAACTATCAACCCGATAGGGACGACCTAGGACAACCTCAATCTCGGCCTAGTAACGACAATCATCCAGTCCCCTCAACCTTATTGTTGGCTCTGAGGACCCCTGGGTATACGAAGCCGACACTAGCAACGAAGACTTCATCGACTTCCAGCCAGCGCCTCTCGAGCTGGAGGATGGTGGTCAGGCAACCGTCGATGAGCTCATTGAAATTAATCTGGGAGAAGATGAAGCCCCTCGACCAACATTCCTCAGTGCTCTCCTCACTGAGGCAGAAAGGCAGGGCTACAAGCAACTCCGGCTCAAATATAAAGACTGCTTCACCTGGACATTCAAAGAGATGCCAGGGTTAAATCCCTCCATAGCAGAGCATGACCTGGCCATATCTCCCTCAGCCACTCCAGTCAAACAGCCTCAGCGGCGCATGCGCCACTAGCTAGAACTTGAAGTTGCGGCCAAGGTCAATAAAATGGTAGAGGTCGACTTCATCGAGCCATGCATCTACCTGATCTGGCTCGCCAACATTGTCCCAGTCAAAAAGAAAAATGGTCAAGTCCACATCTACGTCGACTTCTGAGACCTCAATAAAGCTTGTCCGAAGAACGACTTCCCCGTTCCAATCACAGAAACAATGGTCGATATGACCACCGGACATGAAGCTCTATCGTTTATGGACAGATCATCCGGTTACAATCAAATCCGGATGTCCTTGAAAGACAAGAATCACACTGCCTTCAGATCTCCTAAAGGGATCTTCAACTACAAGCGCATGCCCTTTGGTTTGAAGAATGTCGGTGCTACCTACCAGAGGGCCATGACCAAAATCTTCGACAAGATGCTACACAACATCGTCGAATGCTACGTCGACGACCTCGTCGTCAATACTAGAAGGCGAGAAGACCACCTACGCGATCTACGTCAAGTCTTCGAGCATCCCCGATAATATGGGCTCAAGATGAATCCCATGAAATGCGCCTTTGGTGTATCCAATGTCAAGTTTCTCGGTTTCATTGTTCGATGCTGAGGAATCGAGGTGGACCCCAGCAAGATCAAAGCGATTCGGGAGCTTCCACCACCCAACAACCTCACTGAGCTTAGGTCATTCCAGGGCAGATTGACCTATATTCGGAGATTCATCTCCAACCTCTCTGGTTGATGTACGCTTTTCAGTAAGCTGATGAAGAAAGATGCCCCCTTCATATGGGACTCAAAATGCCAGGCGACTTTCGAGCAAATTAAGGAATACCTCCTCACCCCACTAGTCCTAGGGGCACCGGTCAAGGGTAAACCCCTTATACTTTACATCGCGGCCATGGACGCCTCATTGGGGGCTCTGTTAGCGCAAATCAATGAGGAAGGTAAAGAGCAGCCCCTCTATTACCTCAGTTGAAAATTGATCGATGTTGAGTATCGCTACTCCCTCATGGAGAAAGTCTGCTTGACATTGGTCTTCATCGCCAAGAAGTTGCGACACTACCTCCTGTCTCATCGGGTCGAGCTCATATCCAAGCACGACCCCCTGAAGAACCTCCTTAGATATCTCATTTGCTCTGGTCGACTAGGGAAATGGGCTCTCCTGCTAATGGAGTATGATATTACCTACGTCCCAAGAAAACCAATCAAGGGACAGGTCATGGCTGAATTCTTGGCAGCCCATCTAGTACCGGACGCTTCTCCCTTCAACACGGAGCTTCCGGACGAGGAGTCTCTAGCTCTTCGACAGCAACAACTGGTCAAATAGAGCGGAGATGTCTTGCATTACTGGCAACAAGATGCCCTCACAACCAATCTGCCTTACTGGGAGCTATACTTCGATGGCACTTCTCGAGGTACTATCTGGAGCAACCTCAGCTTAGGTGTCACGGCAGGTGCCGAAATCATTTTCCTGACCCTACAAGGTGGAGTTTTGTACAACTCTTGTGCCCTCATGAAAGCTCTGATTAACAATGAACCTGAATACGAAGCTCTAATCATCGGGCTCCAGATGGCTCTCGACATGGGCGTCAAATGCCTCAAGACCGACGAGGACTCTCAGCTAATAGTTCGGCGGGTCCTCGGCATTTATGATGTGTGGAGATCAGAATTGGTTCCATACCACGTCGTCGTCACCCAGTTGACCCAGAAGTTCTATTTCTTTAAGATAGATCATGTTTCTAGATGTAGAAACACCCAAGCTAATGCCCTGGCAAAATTGGTAGCGGCCATTAAACTACCTCCTAAGGGTGAAGTCGACATCACAATCAAACATAGAAGACTGATGCCAGGATCACTCGAAGGCAATTCCGATCTCACAGTCTACGAGGTCCAAGACCTCGACCAAGACACTATTCCAGAAGAAGATTGGCATGAGCCTATCATCAAATTCAAGAAGGGATGGCTCCCTCTTGACCGGGCTCAAAGGGTCCAATTACTTCACCGAGCAACATCATATGAGTTGAGCAGTGACTCTCTGTACCTACTCATCCACGAGAAGGACAAGTCCATTCTCTTGAGATGTGTCTCCTCAGTCGAGGCTCGAGCCATTATACGCGAGGTCCATTCTGGGCTGTGCAGCACACATAAGGCTGGAGATAGAATGAAGTACAACATCAAGCTCAAGGGCATCTACTGACCTACCATGTACGCGAATTGCATCCAGTATGCCTGTACATGCCATCAATGCAAAGCATTTCGCCTGGTACCCAGAAGATCACCTAACCCACTACGTCCCACAGCCCCCACCTGGCCATTCGCAGAGTGGGGTATGGACATTGCGGTGCCTTTCCCGCCATCATCCAAGGGGCACAGGTACATCCTGGCCGCCATCGACTACTTCTCTCGCTGGGCGGAAGCCCTTTCCTTGCAAGAAGTTACTGGCGAGGCAGTCGCCAGATTCGTCCGACACACTATTATTTACGGATTTGGTACTCCCAGTCGTATAATTTCTGACAATAGAACACCGTTCAAGAACAGGGCCGTATACCAGCTGGTGGCCAAGTTCCACATCGACTGGAGAACCTCTTTGGTATACAATCCTTAGGCCAATGGCTTGGCCGAAGCCTTCAGCAAGACCCTCTGTAAGCTCCTGGCTAAGATCGTTAGCCATCAAAAATGTTGTCAGGCATGTGTATAACATGCTTAATTCTATTATTTTGTTGATATCTAACTATGATTCATTAATGAGGGAGAACGTCGAGCATGTGTATAACATGTTTAATTCCACTGTTTTGATAATGTCTGACTATGATTCCTTAGTATGTTTGACCTGCATTTCAAAGAGAATGACAAACCCCTTGCTTATCGGGCAAGGGGCCAAGCCGAACGGATGAATTAATCTGTTTGTTCAAGTGTAAACTGCAGGGGCAAAGAAGGAGGAAAAAGAAAAGGAAAGGAAGAAAGCAGGTACACAAACCACAAGTGCACAAAGCTCTACAAACTCAGGTAACAAAATGTCATATCTATATATATCTGTCATATGAGTACAAGTGTGGAGGGTGGAGCAGTACAAACTCTCTCTCTCTAGCTCTCGCCTCCACCCTCCTCTCTCTGTCTCTCTCTCTCTGCTCCCCTGCCGCCCCGACGGTGAGCTCGGGGTGGGGGCATAGACCCCCGTGCTGCACTCGGAGCTGAGCTCCGTACCTCCTCCTCTGCACGCTGGTGGGAAGAAGAGCCGGTCATATATGTCGTGCTGGCGAAGGCGCTCGAGTGCCCCGCCGCTCGGGCTCTCTCACGCCCGCGCTGTAGTCGCTCCTCTGTCACCCGTAGCCGCTCCTCGACTACGGCAAGCTGCATCCGGACGGCGACAAGCTCAGCTCTCTCCTGGTCCCGCTCCGTCCTCTCCCGGTCCCGCTCCTCACGCTCCTGGGCACGCTCTCTCCGCTCGATCTCGAGGTGGATGCGGAGGTCCTGGACGTCCCGGGGCAGCTCCTCGCGCTGGCCCGCTGCCGCGGTAAGACGGGCCACCTCCTCTTCCAGTTCTGCAACCCGCTGGTCATGGATGGCGAGCTCTGCCCCAGCCAAGGCGCCCCGAGTGCTCGCGTCCTGTAGCTCCGCCTCCTGCATTCAATAAAGTCAACTATCAGCTTTGAGTTTCATTTCATCACATACTTAATTGAAATTAATGCTGTTGACTCACCCGTGCCGCAAGGTCGCGCTCCGTCCCCTGCTGGCCCAGCATCCCCTCAAGCTAATCGATCCGCTCGTCGCGAGAGCTGGCCTCGGAGCGCGCCGCTGCTAACTGCTTCTTCGCCTCAATTAGCTCTATCATCTGCATCATATCATAACATCATTAATTCAAAAGAAGAATGTATGAATCACCAAAGCAAAATAAAACTCACCAGTACGCTACGGTCGCGGTGCTGCCTCGCTACATAAGAAAGCGCATCCTGGAGCTCCTCAGTCTGGACAAGGGCATGAAAAAAAATCATAAGATTTCATAAACAAATAATGACATAATTGAATTTTTAAGTTTAAGGGCTTACCCGGGTGGCGAGATCACGCTCTGCCTCTTCCGGTCGAGCAACTGCGCCTGCGAGTTGCTCCTCCAATTCCCCGGTCTCGGTGCTCGGTCCTCTCGAGCTCGAGGCACTACTGGTCCCCCACGCTACTGCTCCCTGCTGCGCACGCTGCATCCAAAGAAATATCGTCAGTGGCTAATCATCAACAAATCAAGAATTCACATGCATTTAATTTAACCACTCACCAGGGTCTCCAGATCAGCTCGGGCGGCTACCAGCTGGGCCTCCAAGCTGCGTAGGTGGACCTGTGCATCCATGGCTATTAGGTCCCGAGCGTCCTGTATTCATCACATGGTTAGTTGCATAAATAAACATACATCATATAGGAAAAGAAATGTATTTTCATTTACTCACCCCCAAGACCCTCATCTGGGGCCTGCCGCCGTAGACCTCCCAGAAGCGGCGAAGGTACTCTGAGCTGTCGGGTGCTTGGGAGGTCACCCTGGTGCTGCCGCGCTGACAGTCTGCACACTGATCCGCGAATCAGATCCTCCAATCCGTGGCCTTCGTCCGGCCGTGGGTCTTCCTGCCAATGTCACGAGGCTCCGCCACCTCGATCCACTCCTGGTGGAGTCCGAGGGTCCTCATCACTAGTTAGAGGCGCAGGGGCTCAATCTCATTCAGGCAATGGAGCCAGATCTCCCGCCCGAATAGAGGTCAGCCTACGGCCACCTAGGACTGACCCTCATTGGTCATGCCCTGGTAGGGTCTCCACACCACCTGCATTCACATCAAACAATAGTTAGTCAAACATCACATCATAAGCATAATCATTCATTTCATATAAATCACAGGGTAGAAGCGTACCAGTGAGGGAGGGAAGTCCCTGAACTCCCTCCGGAGTACGTGAAGCTCAAAAGCATGTGACGCCCCACTCACATAGGGTAGCCACCTCCTCGCTAAGGGGAATGCACCCTCATTCCCCGGTTACACATCAACTCGCCTCATAGGCATATATAGATGACAAAAGATCTGCATTTTTAGTTTGCATTAGTTACATGCATTAAGTTAAGACATTTTGCATTCATAATCATTTAGAAAAACATGCATACCTGTAAAAATGGTGAGAAGCTGCTGACGGTCGTCTCAAACCCTGTCCCGGTGGACAGGTCAGCAATCAAGTGCGCAAGCATCGCAGCTCCCCATGCATATCTACCAACGCTCTCCAAGTCCTCCAGGACGCTCAGGAACTGGCAGTTCATGATGTCGCCCTTGGTCCCCATCATAAGTCACCCCAGCAGAAAGAACAAGAACCGCCGCAAATCAATGTCTACCTGCTCCCTCTGGGCTCGGTCATGACAGTAAGTGGCTCGGGCTCTCTCGATCAATCTCTCCAACCACTGTGACAAGGTCTCCCTAGACCTCTGTCTGCAATCCTCTAGGCCCATAGCTGCAGTCAAGTTTGTCCTATAAATGGTCCTACACTCACCCTGGGCTATGGTCTCTAGGCCTAGCAGGCACTCGGCTAACTCCTCGTAATCAGGTAGGGTGATCCCACTCACTGCCTCTCCATCTACCCTAAGCCTGGTGATCCTAGTAACATCCTCTATGCTAGGTAGCATATGCCCCCATGGCATCAAGAAGGCTCTACTAGACCTATCCCATCGCTCTCTAAGAACCTGGATAAGGGGGAGGTCAGGGCGAATGGGCTCAATACTGAGGAAAGCACCGAAGCCCATGGCATCTACCCTAGCCCTCTGGAAATCGGGTAGACCATCTGCCTCCAGTGTGCATGTCTCTTCATCGAATAGTTTTTGTGCATGGTGTTTTGCTCATCGTAGTGAGTCCGTGCATGTCTAAGTTCTTGCATATTTACATAGTCTGTCTTAGTTGCATTCAAAGTCCATGCATGTTTTTGTTTGCTTGGTTGCCAAGCATTTGCACAACATGAGTCCATGCATATTTTTTGGTTTACTTGGTTGTCAAGTATTTGCACGAAGTCCATGCATGTTGTTCATCTGCTTCTCAAGTTCGTGCAGGTTTAAGTTTTGGACTTAGAAAAATCGTGCTCGATGTATTGAGCTAGTTCACATAAAGTCCATGCATGTTTCAATGTCTATGCATAACCGTGCATATCCTTACCTTGTGACTTGTGTGTCCATGCATATTTTGCATAGTGGTAAAGTCCATGCTTGTTGCACGCTTTTAAGCAAAGTCTGTGCAGGTTACAAGTCCGTGCATGTTTCTGTTTGTGTAGCAAACAAGTTTTCTCTTAGGCATTCCTAGTTCGTGTATATTTCTGTTAAGAGGAAAAGCATACAAAGTCCATGCACTTTGTCTTATACAAGTCTGTGCACATTTTGTTTTCGACCAAAGTTTGTGCACACTGTCTAACCAAAGTCCCTGCATGTTTTTCTCTCTAACAAAGTCCGTGCAAGTTTCTCATACATGCTTGCTGAATTTGTGCATGTGTTAGCATAAACACGAAGTCCGTGTACGTTTTGGTTTGACCACTAAGTCTGTGCATGTTTTTCGATAGAACACCAAACTCAGTGCATCTTCCCTTTTGGACTGAACAAAGTTCGTGCACTTATTTCAATCTAAGTCCATGCACATTCCCTTTAATACAAGTCCGTGCATATTTCTCTTATGCACACTTTGAGTCCGTGTACATTTTATCTCATGTATGAGGAAGTCCATGTTGGTTACAACAGCATAGTGATGAAAGTCCGTGCATGTTGTCATTTCTACTAATGACCCTTGCATTTACTATTTCAATGCTAACCAGCTATTTGTTAAAATGACAGGGACTTCCTGAGAACCAGGAACGATACTCATAAAGCCTAAGGAGGGGCACATGATCCAAGACGTGAAGATTTTGACACGTGGTCAAGACTTTCCTAAAGCTTCGTAGCGGGAGTGTTCCCTACACACTCTTGGGGTGTGACTGCAATGGTCCAAGACTGAAGATATAAAACACAAGAATAGAGATAGAAGCAGATAGCAAGAAAGAAAAAAAGAGAGATCCGTAAGAGAAAAAGGAGTGGTGATTTTGAGAGAAAAGAGAAAGAAAGAGAGCAGCAGAGAAGAGTAAAAAGGGAGATTAGAGACTGAGAGAATGAGGAAGAAGAAGAAAGAGAAAGAGAGTGAGAGAGCTCGAGGAGAAGAGGTTGAAGCTGCTTGAAGATCGGTTTCACTAGACCTTCGATCAGATTTATGCCAGTTTTGCTCCTGCGAGAGTTACATTCGTTTTCACATTCAGTTTGTTTTATTTTCTTCTGTTGTTTCATTTTCTACTTTATTCTTCCGATCCTCTGATTTTGAGGTCGGGTTCCTCCTGTGGACTCAGGAGAAGGGAGACTTGGTGTCTCTAGTTTGCAAGTGACTGGGTGTCACTTACGGTTTCCCTCTGGGCTTCAGAGGAAGGGAGACTTGGTGTCTCTAGTTGCAAGTGATTGTTTATCACTTGTGGGTTCCCTCCGGTCTGGAGGAAGGGAGACTGTGTCTTCGGTTGCTAGTGACGGGCTGTTACTAGTGTTCCCTCCGGGTTGGAGGAAGAGACGAGCTTGTTCCTCTGGTCAAACTGTTAGGCAGTGTTTGTAGACAAACTGTGGTGCCCAGCGGTTTTCAAGCTGTGTGGCAGCAGAATCCACACTCTAGTTTGAGTGTGGGGTGGACGTAGGTCTGGAGGACCGAACCACCTTAAAATCTATCGTGCAGTGGTTTGCTTGTGGTGTGCTTTCTCTTATCATCTACCTCTGTCTCAGGTTGTTTAAGCGATCTGCATCTCATGCCTTTCTTGTGTGATTTCTGATTGAGTTTGGTATCCCTGTTAACTGTTCGACTGAGTGTGCTAGTGGAAGATCATACTTAGTGGTTTTCGATCTAATCGCTTATCTGATTGTCTCCTATCTCAGTAGATGAATGCTTAGGTTCATTTCCATCAACGATTCTGAATCTACGGATGTTGTGTACACACATGCTTGATTGGGCTCTGCCAACAGCATAGATGTGGTTAAGGGTCTGGACTCTAGCAGTCCAACTACTCGATTAAGAGCTCCATCGGTTTTCATATCCTGTAGAGCTTAATCATTTTTAATTCCGCATAAGTGTCTAGTATAATGTGTTATTAGGTAAAAGTTTTTAGAAGGGGATTCATTCACCCCTCCTCTGAATCCGAGCCTTGCACCCCAACAAGTGGTATCAGAGCAAGTTACTGTGTTAATGGATCTAATGATCTGTAGCAGATCCTACAACGTCTGTGGTGCATTTCAGAGTCGGTATCTTGTGTTCTGTGCTTTGTTTCACTAATTCGGTGTCTCACTCTGTTCAACTATTTTTTGGTGCATTTACCATCTTACAATGGCTCATCCACTGATATTCAGAGATAATGATTTCAATCCTTGGTTGGAGAACTTCCATCGGTATGTAAAAGCTACCGATCCTGATCTTTGGAAGGTAATAGCTCACGGTCCACATAAACTATTGAAAGATAAATCGAAATGGACTGATAAGGATAGATTGAAATACTTAGTCAATTCCAGAGCATTAAATTTGATGAAAGCATCTGTTGACAGAGCTTTAATCTCGTGTGTTTCATCTTGCAGGACTGCCAAGGAAGTCTTGGATAAACTGAAGACTGCTAGCTGTGGAAACGAAGATCGATGCATGATGGCACATGGCAGCGATCACAGCAGCAATCAGAATGAAGAAGAGGATGATGATCAGGTAAACAGGGGACAAGGGTGGGGAGCCCCTTGGACTTCTTGGTAAGCATCTTGACCTTTTTAACCATTTGTCCCCCTTTTTTTTTAACTCCTCATCCATTAAGATGATGGTAAATTTTAAAGCATAATGGTAAACGGAGGAGTACAAAGAAGGGAGGGGGGGGAAGAGGAGAAGCCCAAAACACGGAGGGCCAGTGCGGCTGGGGCAAAATAGTCCCAAAAAGAGTACAAGAGAGGTGGAGACAAAGCCTCAATGTAATCAGTCCCGAGTCGAAGAGGAGGAGTTTGACCGCCGGTGCGAGCGCTTCGATGCATCAGACCGCGTCGTTGGGCACGACCGCTCGAGCCTCGGGGTGCCAACGAAGTTGGCGTGCGCAGAAAGAAGGTCGAAGGGCTGCGAAGACGGTTCGAGCCCGGGGATGGTGAGAACTTGAACAATTGGCCGAAATGCGGGTCCACCGGCGGCGGATGCAGGCTGCAGCCCCAAGGGAGGAACCAACGGCAAAGTCGTCCTGTCCCGGGGTGGAGGCGGCCCCGGCGGCTCCCGGTTAATCTTGTTCTTCAAGGCTTGGGCAAACGAGATACGGGGAGGCGAGGCCGAAACTGAACCGGAATTGTTGACAGGGTCGACGCTAGCCGGATGACATGCCCCGGCCGGAGCCGGCGACCAAGAGACGGCTCCCGGGTTGAGACGACCGGACGAGGCAACAGGAGTGGACTGGAGGTGAGCACCCTCCGGCCCGTGAGGGCACGGCACCTCCGCCGCAGCTGGCGGCCTGTCGTCCATAGTGACGGGGTCACCCAAGACCACAGCCGCAGGGGGGACGGAGGCCAGCAAGGAGCCTGCAGGGGACGCGAGAGAAGACGCCGCAGCAGCACAGCTGAGTAGAGACGCTGGTAGGGGCGCTTCGAGCGAAGCCGCTGCTGGAGGGGAACCGGAAGGCCCGCCACGGCTCTCCTGGCACGCAAGGCCAATGGCAATGGGGGCCGCGGTGGCTGAAACAGGCGACGGACCTGAAGGGCCAGCCTGAACCGTTGCCATGGGGCTGAAGCCGGGGTGCTCCGCGTTGTGGGGGGACAGGATCGCAGCGGGCACGGCTGGCGCGCCCGAAGAAGGACGGCGGTGAACGGAGGCCCCGGCGGCAGCCGGCGACGCAGCATGGGGCACCACAGGACGCGGGGGACCCGCAGAGGACTGAGGGCCGGTCACGGCAGTGACCTGGACGGTAGCTGCCTCGCCATGCTGGGGAGCTCCTACCAGGGCAGCATAGAGCGGCGCGGCAGCACTGGTGGTGCGGCAGGCAGGAGCGTCCCCCGGACGCCAGACAGGGGCGCGAGAGGGGGCGGAGGAGCTTGGCGCAACGACACCAAGGGAGAAGTGGCAGGGGGGCTCCGCGGGAGGGAGAGGAGGAACCGCAGAGTTCTGAACGCAGGGCGCGCTGGCCTCGCATGCAACCAGGGACGTAGAAGGGGGCTCCGGCCGCAGCGAGGTAGCTGCTGGGAACTGGGGGCACCCGACGACCGAACCCGTACCGGGATCGCCCTCGCCATGCTCACCTCCCCGCCGGGGAGAGGGAGCAGAGAGGCCAGGCGGAGCAGCGATCTGGAGTGGGGGCAGTCCCGAACGGACAACTTCCGAGCCATGTTGGAGCGCTGGTTCGGGAGCAGGTGTAAGGGGGGGGCCACCTTAGGGGTGGAGCTGGCAGGAGCGTCCACGGGACGCCAAACAAGATCGCGAGCAGGAACAGGGCCATGCACAGTCGGGGTACATTTGTCCCCCTTTCCTTCCCCATGAAGGAAAGTATATCCACCTAGGCTTTGACCGACCCCACATGGGTCCAAAGCATAGGTGGACCAATGAGGGAGAGGTGACATGGCTCTTGGAACCCCCAATGGATTTTTGTAAATAAACCCAAAGACTTCTAAAGAATGACCCTTTGGCTACTAAAGCTCGATAATTGCACACCTATTTATGCAAGGACATAAATAAAAATAAAAGTACATAAAGGAAAAAATAAAATGGGGATGCATGGACTCGATTCCCATCACACATTGGATATGTTTATGCATGTTGTGACTGGGGACTATGCCTAGTCTTTTACTCGATCTATTCATAAACTCATCATGTTAAACATTTTCAAGAGAAACGGTAGAAGAAAGTGAGGAGTGATCTCGCAGCGTTCTGACCGCAGCTTGGATTTACTTCGTGTCACTACCTTAGGTTGTTATGAAAAAAAATGAGTATGAAATTTGGTTATGTAATAAATGACTTGTAAGTTGTTACTCTTTATTTCGATCTATGTGGATGAAGTCATTTGATTGTAAGCTGATTGATCGAGAAATTTTATTTTCGTCGCAATAATATCTCAATATTTATGTGAAAGTCTTAACCATAATGTACCATTTGGGTTGTCTCACTGTGACATTTTGATCAGAATCTGACGCGAGTCTTTACGACTGGACCGGGTTTACGAGTCGTCGATCGCATAGATTCTGTTACGCCGAGGCTATTGGTGGCCCACTCTCCAGTGTGACTGCTTGGCATACGTTCGGAAGTGTGACTGATGCCAACAGTTTGACCACCTAATCTATCAACCAGCCTCGGAACTTGTGACCCTGTCCGAGCCCTACCCTTTCGCTTGGTGGGGGATCAATATCTTAGGTCCATTCTGTAATATCTTGGACCTTTCGGATCCTTATTTTTGCATCCTGCATCTATTTTCTCGGAGTGTTTGACTCAGTTGTGTCCGACTGTGCATGTCGGACGTCTTTCGTGTTTGGATCGGCGCGATCCGAAGCTATTTTGGAGGCCCGGAGACGTTCCACGACTTTTTTCATGCTTTTTTCCTATTCTCATCTCGATTTTCAGCAAATCCTGCGGAACTCCGCTGTGGGCGAACCGAGTCGTTCACTCGGGCGTGAGTGGTACCGTTGTGATCGGTACGTTCCGAAGATCGCGGTAGCATGGGTTGGCCGAAAAATGGCAACCTCTCGTAGCGTAGTTAGTGTCAAACTGACCGCTGGGATGTCAGGATCCCAACCCTACCAGTTTCGTGTCGATTGGTTGTCATTTGGGGCCGATAGGAGTCCGAGAACCCCGGTGACTCTATTTGGGTTGATTCATCTGAATCACCCAGATCTCACAATTTAGTGTGTTTCGCGGCGTGCATGTGGTGTTTTTGGAATCCTGGAAGGATTTCCTGCCATTTGGATGTATTTCCCCTGCACTATGGTGTGCATGGGGCGTGGAACGGGCCGATTGGGCCGTTTCACTGTTTTCATCGTCGGATTGGCATAACGGTCCTACCATAGACCGTTATGTGCATAACGGTCCCCTGATAGACCATTATGCACCGTTCATCGATTTTTATCTTTGGAGGTCTTGGAGCATAACAGACCAAGCCTAGTCCGTTATGTGGAGCATGACGCCCCTGCCCAGGTGCATTATGGTCTGGCGATTTTCGAGGACTGCCATGTCAGAATCCTCGATGACCGTGTCTGCATTGAAGACTGTGTCAGTCGGTTTGCATAACAGACTTCCTCCTATGCGTTATGGTTAAGATAACGCGTAGGTGTAGATCCGTTATCTTTTTCGTTGACCAATGTTTTGACTGGGTGTGCGGTTGATATGACGTGCCTCACCCAGTGCATTTTGTGGTTATAACGGATTGAGTGTGGTCCGTTATATGCCCTTGGTTTGTGGTTTGTGCGTTTTGGTGCCTGGTGGGTATAACGCACCTTCCCTCATGCGTTATACTTGTATGACATGCCTATTGTGGTCCATTATACTTCGTGTCTTTCGTGTTTGGGTCTGTTGGACATGACGCCCCTCCCTAGGTGCGTTATGTTGATATAACGCCCCTATGCTGGTGCGTCATATCACCTGGTTGTAGGTTTCAGGTCTGGTCGGCATAACGCCCCTCCTGTGGTGCATTATGTGGGTATAGCGCCCCTCTGCTGGTGTGTTATAGTCCTGTTGACCGTTTGCTTGTGCTGTGTTGCGCGTCTGTGCGTCTGTCTGTCTTAGGTCCTTGTTTAGGGCGGTGTCCGTCTATCAGTGGTTGTCTGGATTGGTCGGTTTAGGTGACTGGTTGTGGTCTTTTCTTAGACTACGACAGTACCCTAACGACTCAATCTAGAAGCTACCATTGTCTGTGTCTCTGGTTGCGTAGCAGCTATCTCTTGACTGTTGGATTTCCCTTGGTAGTTGACAGACAAGTTGCTCTGCCTAGAGTGTTGTCGTCGTCCGCTGCTCTTGTTCCTATTGGTTCTATTTGCTTGTGTGGCAGTGGCGGTGGATGTGTTAGTGTATCGGTGTCATGTCTGGTTCTGGTCAACCTGGGAATACCTAGTGGTTGACAGGAAGTCTTGTTGTGTCTCGGCGGCCTTGTCCAATTCAAGACATTGGCTCTGGATGTCTCGAGGTATCGTTTTACCTTGGTTTGCGTATCCAGGTGTGCTGAGGGTTCTCGGTGTTCTCTCAAGTCTCCGTGTGTCATTTTTCTCGGAGCGTCATTTTTCCTGGCTTAGGATTAGACCGATTGGTGACTTGTCCCGCTATGTACGATGATCCTGACTCAGAGTCGTAGGACTCGGGGACCGTTGTAGCTGTAGGTCTAGTCGTCTTGTCCTGAGTCTGTTGGTAGTCTCCTGTGCCGCCTTTGGCGCTTCAAAGTGCGTGTTACATGGCACTCTTGCCTGTATGTACTTCGGTGCTTGTGTTTTGGAGTCCGTGTCTTGTGAGCCTTCACTAGTCATAGCCTTACTGCATGCTTTGGCGTGACGGCTTTACAGTGGGGCACTTCCGGTTCATAGTTTTTAAGCTAGTCTTTGTCGGCTCCCGCAGTTACCATTGCGTCCTATGGGGGGAGAAAACTAGCTAGAGGCCTGGCTTAGGCAAAAGCCAGTGTGTGCACACATGGTCAGGGGCTTTGGACTGAAGCCGACGGGCGTTCCCCTATCTAGTCACTTGCGATTTGGTTACTGTTCTGGTTCTGACAGTGTCTTGGTCTCTGCCTGGCTATAGGCATTGCAGACGAGAGGCTAGTAGGCGCAGCATAAGACGTTAGTGGACGCAGCTGGCTGTTCTTCTAGTGTGGGGCACTCTAGTCACGTGACACGTGACCCTTCACAGTTCTCTTCACGTTTCTCATGCGTCCTGACCTTCTGGGTTAGCCCTTTTATGGCTATACTCGGGGTCAGTGTCTGTCACTTGCACGACGTTCTGGTTGTGTATGGGGCAGTGTGCCCGACGTCCTTGTCGTGTTGTCCGTCATCTGTGTCGGTTGTCTATCTAGCCTTTTCCTAGGTTTCTTTTGTCTATTTTACAGGTTCCTTGCATCGACAGTTTGGCAACTCCTAACTCTGTCAGCTCTGAGTCGCTCTCTTGCCCTTGCTTGGAGTAGTTTGGGGTACCGAGGTTAGTTCGGTAGCCATTGTCTGGCACGGCTTCTTCCTTCCCTTCTTCCTTAGCTTGCTCCCTACTCCTGCTCCCTATTCTGTTCTTTTACAGATTTGTAGTTTTGCTTTCCTACTTTACTATTACCTGTTGTTTACCTGCTATTGCTTGCCGTTTTAGCGTATTGCTGCGTGTTTTTCTCGGTGGGGATCCGCGTGACCCGTACTGAGCCAGTGACACGAGGCTCACCCCTACTTTTCAGGTGGTGGTCATTCATTCGGCTTCCGTGTGTACCTCGGGTGCGTGCTCGTACCGTCTAGTGTGGCCAGCTGGTACCCTCGTCGAGCCTCCCCCGACTTTATGGTGCATCCTTTCTTATTTGTCGACTGTACTTGGCACTTGTTGTCTTTTCTTTGAACTTGACTCTGGACTATAATTGTTAAATTTTAAATTTATTAATTAAAAAGTAATTTTATTTCTGTTACTTTAGTAACCCGATCTAATGAAATACTATTACTTACTGCTATCCTGCTAGCGGAGGAGTTTTAGGCGGGGGTTACGTCCTCGACGTGGGCTCTTTAAGGCCTGAGGACTCTTGGTCTCCCTTATCCTCATAACCTCCTAATATTAGGGGACTCTCAGCAGTGGTTTAGATAAGCATTCACCAGTCGGTCCAAGCATGGAGCGCCAGCTCTTATCCAAGCGATGGAGGCGTAACTCGGGTAAGGTGCATGAAGCCGCGGTGGACTATCTTCTCGACCGAATCGACGCTCGGACTTCCGAGCCCTGAGGCTGCCTAGGAAGTGTCTGACTCCGAGTGACGTATTGGGCTTATTTCATAATAAGTGGACTCGACGAACTATCACTTGAGAGAGCTGGGCCTCGTTTGGTCTTGCAAGACCTTGTTTGGCTGCTCATATACGGGCAGCGAAAATCCCCCTCTCCACTTGTCCCCCTCCTACTCCCGAGCCCGATTAGGCTCGGTAGAGTAGCCAGTGGGGTCAGACCATTGTGGCTCCGGTGGGTGGAGATCCGACTATGATAGAAGACCACCTGACGTGGTTATCGGTGCCCATAATAATGGTGATCCTGATGGATTTGAAGCGAGGAGGCCCCTTTTTCTGGGAGGTCAAAACGTCACGCCGCATCCCGTTAGGGGTTATAAGCGTTGTGCGCTGTTTGTGTTCCAAACCCTCATTTCCCTTAGGGTTTTGCTCTCCATCGTTCTTGTGTTTGGGGGTTTTTCATGTACCGTGAGGGTACGGTAGAGGAGCAGAGACTCGCGGCGGCATTTGCAGCGCTGGCGGAGGTTACTGCGGCAGTGATTCAGTAGCTCCCCCTCCCCTAGAGTCTTCGGCATCGCCTTCTTCAGGTTCCCCTTCTAACTCCATGGTGGACCGACGTCCAAAGGTCAAAGAATTGAAAGGTGGGCACGCCGCAAGGGCTATAGTGGTGTCACGGGCTCCGAAGTGTAGTGAGTTGGGGGAGGCAGAGGTAAAGCAGTTGGAGTGCCAGTACCGCTTGCCCTGGAAATACCATTTCGCTGCTCCAACTCCTCACGAAACAAGCCTGAATTCTCGCTCCGAGTACTTTTGTTCATTTCTTTTGTCATGAAAGAGCGGATTTCATCTTCCCCTCCACCCCTTTATTGTTGACCTCCTTAACTTCTTCTCACTGGCTCCCATCCAGTTGGTTGCCAATGCTTACCTCTTCCTCTATTCCTTATGCTTTCTTTGTTGCCAGTGTGGGATCATTCCCTTGCTGGATCTCTTCCATTATGTTTTTGAGCTAAAGGAGCATCCCCCGGCAGGCGAGGGCTTCTATTTTGTTCAGATGAGGTAGAATAGGAGTTGCGTGTCGCTGTCCCAGAAGGACTCTTCCCATAAGGGGTTGAAGAGCCAGTACTTCTGGGTGGGCACCTCGTTAGTGGAAGTGTACTGAAATTTCTCAGTGGTGCCCAACTTTCACCTGAATATCCCTTTGAAGCCAGCCGAGATATCGTCGGAGGTGGAGCGAGAGGCTGCGATCCTCCTGGAGCATCGCCGATCGATGGACAAGCTGGTGACTCCAGCCAACATCGAACGGTGTCTTCTCGAGCGGTTGCTGTCGATGGGTAAGAGCATCAGGAATCAAATTCTCCCCTTATCTGAGGAAACACACTTCTTTTCTTGACCCTGTCTCTTTTGCACAGATGTCAGGCGGTCGGTTGAGAAGGAGGCACTCCCGACCGAGCCGGAGGTAATTGTGGTGGATGACACGCCGGCTGCCATTGAGTCGTGGGCTCTCGAGGGCTCTTCCCGAGCCTGGGACAAAGGCAAGCGGGTGGCCCGGGAAGGGGCTCCTGAGCGGCGGGGGACCAAGCGCAAGGATCCTGTGGAGAAGATGCTACGGGATTCTATGAAGGCTCAGTCTGTAGAGAAGAAGTGGGCGAAGAGGGCCAGGGTCGCCTGCTCGGTTGAGGATGATGCTTACTTGGCTCTCCCCTCTGCCGAGCTAGAAGGGGACGAGCTTATTCGGCCGCCTCTCCCTTCTGCCAAGCGAGAGGGGGCAGATGAGTTCGTGGAGGTCGCAGCGGGGGTGAGCGACTCTCGGGCAATGGTGGCTGATGCTAGAGCATCGAGCGAAGCTGGAGGGGCGCAGAATGGAGGCGTCGGAGCCGAGCCGGTTGAGGTCAGGGGGCCACGAGGAGACGCGACTCAACCCCGACCATTCGAGGTAGGAGAGGCACAGGACGAGGCAGCCCAGTCTGAGCCAGTCGACGGGGCTCCGGAGGGAGTATCGCTCAGAGGGGGAGCCCACATTCTGGGCACTCCGGAGGGGACTGGCCCTCTTCCCAGCATTCGGGGTCCCCTATATCAGAGGTGTCGTAACATAGCCTCGGGGGTAGTGTAAGGAGGAGATAGGCAGTGTCCTCCATCTGCAGTCCTTGAGATGATCATGGAGGGCGATTTGTTTCTGGCCCAGAAGGGGGCCGACATAGCCGACGCCTACACTCGGGTGGAGTTAGAGCGATCGACTTTTGCTTGGGCCGTCGACACGTCTGATAGGAAGATCGCTCGGCTCACTGCCAATCTCAAGGAGCTTCGACGGGAGGTCACCCCTCTTCAGGAATGGGCAAAGTTGAGCTAGGCAGAGGATCGGGCATCCGCTGAGGAGCTGGCTCAGGTCCGCGCCTCTCTTGAGCTGAAGAGCAAGCTTTTGGAGCAGGAGCGTGAGGCTCAGATCGAGCGCGATGGCTAGTGGGAGACCGACATGCAGAGCTCAGGGGCCGAGCCGAGGAGGCCGAGCAACTTTGAACGGAAGCTGCGGTTGCCCGGGCCGAGGTGAAGAAGAGGCCGACCAAGGTAGAGCAAAGGTTGGCCAAGGCAGAGCAGAAGTCTATTGAGCTCGCGAGTAGGGTGGAGTCGGTAGGAGTGGAGGCGCTCGAGCAGTACAAGTGCTCAGAGGCCTATCAGGCCGACCTCCAAAAGGCTGCCCTCCCCTACTGTGCCGAGACGCTTCTAACATTGTTAGGCTGAGTGCCCGAACTTTTCACAAAATACACAAGTCGCCATGACATGCCTTTCTTCCTCCTCCTTGGCTCCTTTACTGTTTCCATTACAATTGCTATTGCCATTTTTCCTCCTTTCGTTACCATTATCATTTCGTTTACCATTACCGTTCCCATTGCAGGACCTCTTATTGTGATGGGATTCGTCATTGTTTATTTCTTTCTTTTCTCGCCTATCATGCTTTCAGCTCGACCCCTCTTTCATGTCTCTAAGTTTCTCGACCTTTTCTAAGGTCATCTTACATAAATGTGCCCGTTGGACCATCTCTGCATACGTACAGATATTTTGAAACCCAAGTTGTTGAATAAAGTCGGGCCTTAAACTGTCCATAAAGTGATTAACTTTAAGATGTATGTGCTCACCAGATGTGGGGCATAAGGGGCTAGACGAGAGAATTAAAGTTCATATTCCGCCATTGACATCATGCCTTGGCGTAGAGAAGTGAACTCTATAGCCTTTCGCTCATTGACATGCTCGGAGAAGTATTTGGCTCAAAAGAGAGTTAGAAATCCATCCCAAGTGAGTTGCGCATTTTGAGGTTGCGCCTTCGACCAAGTATGAGTATCTTTATTCAGCTGGAATATGGCGAGATGGACCTTCTCCTGATCGGTGCATTGCATGATGTCAAATATTTTGTCCTCCTGGTTTTGATGATGACCACCATGATATGTTTGATTGATGATAGTAACACATGTTTTAAACATACTCTAATATACTTCCTTTGTGCAAGGTTGATGTTGTGTCTTCTTCCTTTGTGCAAGGTTGACGTTGTGTCTTCCTTTAAGCTCAAAAGGTGGACCTTGCCATGTTTTCCTAAGGCGTCAACACGTGAGCGTCAACGCAGTTGGATGGCAGCGTGGACGCTGTCGTTCAAAACCTTAAGGCGTCAACACGTGAGCGTCAACGCAGTTGGATGGCAGCGTGGACGCTGTCGTTCAAAAAATAGGCTTAGCAATGCCTATGAACTCCACAGCTCAAACGGTGTATACTCCAAGGGGCCAACGCTGAATACCCATCAGAAGACGTCTACTGCGTTAACGCTGCAACAGTCCAGCGTGCCATTGTCGGATATAATCCGACTGGGGGTGCCGAATCTGTATATAATGTAGTGCCTCACAAAGCGGGCAACTATCTCTCCTGTAACTTACCGTAGCGGGATGGCCTCTGCCTATCTGCAGAAGTAGTCAGTGGCAGCCAATATGAACTTGTGGCCTTGGGATGATGGTGGGAATGGTCCCACAATGTCCATGCCCCACTCCGCAAATGGCCAAGTTTTTTGCAGTTGGATGGAGCGGGTTAGGCGGCCTCCGAGGCACTGGCCCAAATGCTCGGCATTGGTGACGTGTACGACCATATTGATTGCAATCTTCGTACATGGTGGGCCAATAAAATCCTTTGAGCTTGATGCTATTCTTCATTTTAGCTCCTGTTTGGTGAGCCCCCACGCAATCCGGAATGGACTTCGTGCATCACGATCTTTGCTTCCTTGGAGGAAAGGCAGCGTAGGAGGACCGATCGGTCCTTTTCATGGACGAGTCTGAAGAGCATGTCGTCAATCAGCTGGTAGGACGTCACCCTGCGTAGCAGTTGCACCCTCTGAGCC
This sequence comes from Amorphophallus titanum, assembly GCA_024336825.1. Classification (NCBI taxonomy): domain Eukaryota; kingdom Viridiplantae; phylum Streptophyta; class Magnoliopsida; order Alismatales; family Araceae; genus Amorphophallus; species Amorphophallus titanum. Next base: position 891,417 of record JANBPO010009456.1, read on the forward strand.
CGATCGGGGGAGAGCCAATCGTTCTTTATTTTTACGATCGGCTCACGCCAGTGTTCTTCTTCGGGAGCATTCTCCTCTTGGATGTTATCGACCTCGTAGACAGTGAGGCCGGACTCTTCATCAAGCACACTTGGCATTAGCCTTCGGTGTCTGACCCTGATATTCAATTCTCCCTCAGGTGGGAGTTAAGACTGCTGCCAATCTGGCCTAAGCGTCAGCCTGGGAGTTACTACCCCTTGGGACATGGCCTATTTCAAATGGATAGAATTTTTCTTTGAGCCTCATGACGGCTTCATGGTAGGGAATATGCTCTTTCTTCCGAACATCATAGATGCCTAGCACTTGTTGAATGACGAGCTGAGAGTCCCCGTAGACCTTGATGCACTTGATATCCATCTCCAATGTCAATTGAAGCCCAATGATTAGGGCTTCATACTCTGCCTCATTATTAGTCAGGGATTTCATGTGAGCGCAAGAGTTGTGGAGAATGTTGCATTGCGGGGATACGAAAACTATCCCTGCTCCCGCGACAAAGTCTGTGAGGCCGCCAGCCCTTTTGATTGTTTGGGAAGCGCCATCGAAATACAACTCCCAACGTGGGAGGTCAAGAGTGAGGACACCCGGCTCCATCTGTGGTGGGATTTTTTCAGAATGCTCCCCAGTATCTTGAGAAGGTACCAGCACCTCTTCATCGGGCAACTCGAAGTTAAGTGGCGAATCTTCTGGCACAGGGTATGCAGCTAAGAACTCCGCCATTCCTTGCCCTTTGATCGCCTTACGCAGGACAAAGGTGATGTCGAACTCCATGAGGATAAGCGCCCACTTGCTGAGCCTACCAGAGAGGACGGGCTGACTGAGCAGAAATTTGAGCGGGTCACATTTTGAGATGACTTCCACCCGATGAGGTAGAAGATAGTGCCTTAGCTTCTTGACAGCGAACACCAAAGCTAGGCACAACTTTTCCATGGGCGCATACTGGTGCTCAGGCCCGATCAGCTTTCGGCTGAGGTAATACAACGATTGTTCCTTACCTTCTTCATTGATCTGGGTTAAGAGTGCCCCCAAAGAGGCATCTATGGCGGCAATGTAAAGGATAAGGGGCTTCCCTCTGACGGGTGCCCCTAGGACTAGAGGAGTCAGTAGGTACTCCTTGATTTGCTCGAAGGTTTTTTGACAGTCTTTGTCCCATATGAAGGGTGCTCCTTTCTTCATCAATTTGCCGAAAGGCAAGCATCTTCCTGAGAGATTAGAAATAAACCGCCTAATATAAGCAAGTCTTCCTTGAAGAGATCTTCACTTGATTTGTTTTTACTTTTGTTTTTTCGTTTGTTCTTTCCAATTTCTATCTGTGTTTTTTGATCCTCTAGCTTGAGGTCAGGTTCCTCCTGTGGTCTCCGGAGAAGGGAGATCTGTTCTCCAGTTTACGAGTGACTTGGTGTTGCTCGTGGTTCTTCCCTCTGGTGTAGAGGAAGGGAGATCTGTTCTCCAGGTTGCAAGTGACTTGGTGTCACTTGTGGTTTCCCTCTGGGTTGCAGAGGAAGGGAGACTTGGTGTCTCCGGTTGCAAGTGGCAGCTTGTCACTTGTAGGTTCCCTCCAGTTTAGAGGAAGAGAGGCTTTGGTCTCTGATTGCTAGTGACTTGGTGTCACTAGTGGTTGCCCTCCGGGTTAGAGGAAGAGAGGAGAGTGTTCCTCTAGTCAAGCTGTTAGGCATCGTTTGTTGGCAAGCTGTGAGGCCCAGTGGATTTTCAAGCTGTAAGGCAGCGGTATCCACACTCTAGTTTGAGTGTGGGGTGGACGTAGGTCTGGAGGACCGAACCACCTTAAAATTCATTGTGCCGTGGTTTGCTTGTGTTGTGCATTTTCATATCTTCTACCTCCCTTCGCAGGTCGCTTGAGCATTCTATATCAGAAGTGTCCCTGTGTGATTTCTGTTCGATCTGAAATTGCTGCTAAGTGTTTGACTGAGTGCTTGAGAGATATATATGTGCTTAATGTTTCTAGTTCCTTGAGTGAACTTGTGACCTGAGTCTGTGCGTTCCCTTGGGCTATCTATCTATAGCATCTTCAGTTTTTCCGAGTGACGGAGTTCATAGATTTTATCAGTCTTCATTGAGTGTGGTCAAAAGCTTTATTCTGCTATAATTTTGAAAGGGGATTCATTCACTCCCCCCTCTGAATCCGTGTCTAGCATCTCAACACCATGGACCATGGACCAGCCCCTATGGGCCCTAGAAGTTGGGTGGCCCAATGGGAGAGAGGGTGAGGGCCCGCTGGTCCTAAGTGACCTTTTTACAAAGAAACCCCTTAACTTAGACCAATTAACCCATTAACTCCTAATGACTAGCCCATTGGCGTATACTTGCCTTACAAATGAACCCAATTGACTCACTGATAAAAATGTAAATTAAGTTGCTAGATGCCTTGCTTTGATCCCCATCACAAGAGGTTGAAATGTTGAAGAGACAACTGAGCGAGCTAAGTATGCATGCTTCGGCCACGATGTAGGCTCAAATTCCTCCTAAAATGTCACAGCGAGGCACTGATGCGTTCGAAGCTTCACCATAGATCGTGGCCTTTTCGCTGATGCCCAGTCATACTAGGGGCATCGCCTCAATGCAACATTCGGATCCTCAGTACCAAGGGATTGCCATTAAACCTCAAGCGACAGTGTTGACTACGATGTAGATGCAGCAAGCTCACTTCTATCCAGATTAGATGGACCTGGCAGTAGTAAGTAAATTTATGGTAGAATAGATGATCGAGATGAAGCTAGCTGATAGAGGCAGTGATGATTATGTCTCATTCGATGTGTACAAGGTACCCTACCCTATACATCATGCCGCTAAGAGGCTATCCCCTGGCATCAACAACCCTCCAAAGTTTGACAAATTCAACTGGCAAGGATCGTCAAAGGAACATATAGCCTATTACATCAACGTGATGGGCGATCTGGTGACCGATGAATCCTACATGTTGAAGTTCTTCAGGTCCTCACTTACAGGGCTCGCTTGTGAATGGTATTCAAACTTGCCTGTCGGATCTATCAATGATTGGCCAAATATGCAACGCGAGTTTAGAGAAAGGTTCCACATCATTGAGAGGGAAGCGACTGTGGCTGAACTATATGCATCCAAGCAGAGGAATGACAAAATAGCCCTGGAATATATAAAGAGATGGTGGAATCTTAGCATGAGATGCAGGTGTCCACCCCAACAAGAAGATGCAGTCTAGATTTGCAAGCAGAACCTAAAAAGGGAAGTGCTAAAGAGGATGATTGGGATTAAAATCAGGTCTTTCGACCGATTAAATAATGTGGTGGCATAAATTAAAGCCTTCCTCTCCAGATACTCTTCTACTCTGACTGCCTCAAGCCAGAAGGCTAGACTAGTTGATAAAAGGTCCACGCCTAAGGAAGTCCATACAGTCGACTTCAAGGCATTTGAGCAACAAAAGGAAAATGATAAAGGGGATGCTAACCCTCCTCCTGCCATGCCTGCTGAGTGGCAAGAAGGCTCCTCCTTGCGGGCTAGGATGAAGAAGCTCTATTCCTTCCCTAAGGATAAAACTCGAGTCCTATTTGAATGGGTCACTAGATATAACAAGGTCACCTTTCTGGAGCCGAAGAGACTAGGCGATGCTAGAAGAAAAGATGATCGTCACCTCTGCCCATATCACCAGATGCTTGGGCACCCTATTAAAGACTTCTATGTGTTTAAAGATATAATTGAAAGTCTAATCAAGAAAGGGGAACTCCAAACGAGCGAATATAGGGTTGATCCTCCACGCCCTCATGAAATGCTTGCTTTGGGGGCAGTAGTCAACATGATATCCCTATACCAATAGTTGCCTGAAGAGATGTCAGAAGCTTGCACAAAGCACACCTACGAGGCATTTATTTTGGCCCCTACAAAGGACCAGGAGAATTGGCAAATAATGCCACTGAAGACAAGAATGAGGCTGGCATCCCACCCGGCTCCAGGAGTCCTAATTCATGGCGTTACGCCTCAGCCACCTCCACCCATTATAATGCTAGCCAGGCATGAAACGACCCCTGAGATGGTCATTAGAAGGCAAACCAATAATAAGAAGAAGCAGACCCTATTATCAGTACATAAATAAGCCAGCCCAGCGGTTGAGCGGCTATAGAAAATTATAGATGGGTTGGATGAATATGAATGACCCAAAATGCAGCCAGTGCAACTAAAAGAATATCTCCCTTGGGAGCACCTTGAATCTCTCAAGCTAGAACTAAGGTCCAGTACAGTCGACAGCTGGCATAGGGTTTTGTGTTTAATTTTCGCTTGGTTTCTCACGTGAGAGTGTGGGTGAGCGACGTTGGCACTGTGAAGGTGGTTGCTGTCGTCGTCGGAGTGCCGGCGTAGGGTCTGAGGATCGAGGTCGAGAGCTTTCTCCCTCCTTGAGGGTGGCCTTGGTTGTGCTTCGTTGGGAAGAGGTTGTCGGCAAGTGTGTCATTGCGGTGCTGCGTTCGAAGAATCTACAGCATGGTCAGGCGGCAGGCGAGGATTACTCGTGGTTAGGTGGCCGTGAGTGTGCTCTGAGGGAGTTGTTATTGGTGTTGGCCACTCTAGTTGAGGATTTATCTAGCCCCTGAGGCATTGAGATTGTTGTTTGAGGTGGCAGAGCGGGCGCTCCGGTCGAGGTGTGCTTGGATGAGCGGAGGATCTTCTTGGATTGGGCTGTGGTTGCCCTGGATGTGGTTTGAGGTTGTGAAGGCTCAGTGGCGAGCTTGCGGCTCGAGGATGAGCATTGACAGTTGCCGGTTATGGCTCGTGTCGCGGCTCTTGGCGTGGTGTGTTGCTGTTCGAGGAGTTGCGGCGGTGGTGCATCGAGAGGTGTTGTGATCGTGGTCTGATAAGACACTTGGTGAGTATGTCAGAGGTGCTGACCTGACGGGAGTAATTATTTTTCCAGTGCTGGAAGGTGTTATTCCCAGCATGTGAGGCTCAAGGTCAGGTCGAGCACGGGGACCCTTCCGTTGGTCGGAGGAGTATTGAGTTTTCCCATTGGTTGGAGGAGATCGCGTTGGGTTTAGGATCATCGTCTTGCATCGTGTGTTCGGATTGGTTGGCCTTCACGTGCCATGAAGTCCGTGCGAGACGCGTCCCTTGTTTTGGCAAGGTGGTTGCCAGTGAGAAGCGTTGCCCATCCCCTGATGTATAAGGGTGTGTTAGCGCTACTCCGGAAGGATGTGTGCCAGTTGGGTGGGGTTCGCGAGAATTTGCGATTGGTGTTGTATTTTCTGAGGTGTTGAGGATCGGAGCCTACGGAGTTGCAGAGGATGGTCGGATGGAGGATCATGAGTTGTCATTGTGGTGGCTATGCGCGTAGATCTGAGTACGCAGTGGGAGGTCGTAGCGTTGGATGCTACGGGTAGATTTTTGAGGATGTGTAGAGCGTCGCAGGATTGGTTCCTCGGTGTGAGATTGTCTCGGTTGCGTGAGACGTGTTGTTGCCGTGCCGTTGCTTGAGACATTGTGATTTGTGACACTGGCTGGATAGAGGATTGGGGAAAACGTGCTGACGAGACTATCGCATGAGTACATTGTTTCTGTGTTGGAAGCTGTGTCCTCGGATGAGATCGTATTTTTAGAGAAATGATCTCTGGCAAGATTGTGGGTCCCAGTTGGTTGTCGTGAGCGGCTGGTGAGGTCAACTGAGTGATTGACCTTGGTAAGATGTGTATTGTCTGGGGACCCGTGTGCATTGGTCGTGACATTATCTACCTGCTTACTGTGGTAGCAGGCGGCACTTGTCGATTTTGGAGAAGCGTGCTGTGGTTGTGAGTGGCTAGTGAGCCTTAATAGCGTGTTTGACATGGCGGCATCCATTGGTTGCGGTCATGTCGGATCGTGATGGTGAGGGCCGAGGAGAGATCCTTGTCATGTGGTCTCGCCGTACTCCTCTGCGAGGGTAGAGTTGGCGTGAGGTTCGAGGTCGGGTCCGGCGCTCGAGTGAGATTTGGCTCAAGGTGCGGTGTCAGTCTGTGAGAGAGCCAGCGGATGGCCTCGAGAGTTGTAATGTTTCCTTCGGATCTGCTGAAGGACCAGGAAAGAAGGAAGAGGTTGAGCAAGTGAAGGCTTCTTGTTGGTGAGCATCTGGCGACTAGTGGGTGGTCTTTCATAGATAGGAGATGTTGGCTGTTGGGGCTCGAAAGCGGCGAGAGCCGTGCACCAGCGAGGCCTTGGGTGGCTGATTATAAGGTGTGACCTTGATGGTCGTCTCTGTGGCTGTGCCTCCCAGGTAAGATCATGGCTCTATCGGGAAGTTATCTTCTGACAGGGGTTGGCATAGTGTCATGTCTGGTTTTCGGCTCGCCATGTGTAAGGGGATGCTTGGAGCTGAGCCGATGAGTGGATTGTGGTCTTTTGAGATGGCTCTGTGAGCTGGTGGAAGCTCAGTTTTGGTTGGGCCCTGTGTCGGGCGTGGAGCCAGTCAGCTGGTTGTAAAGCGGGTGTTCATGTTGCCTGCCGACTGTAGGATGGATCGGTAGCTGTTTCTCATGTTGAGAACTATGTTTTCTCAGTGAGCGAGACGGTGGCAGCGATGCCATGATTGGGTCGGTTGAGACTGAAGTGACCCCGGACTGTATTCTTTGTTGTGCCTGCTCTAGTGGCCGGTGTGCACGGTATGCAAAGCGAGGTGTTGTTCGTGATTGTGGTCTGGTTGTGTCCCTCAGGTCTGGAGTTTTGGGTGAATCGAGATTTTCTGTGCTGGGGTTCTGACGGCGTTGTCAGTAAGTTACAGCATTCTTCCCCTGTGTTCCCGTGCTTGTCCTGAATTTCGAGGACGAAATTCCTTTAAGGGGGGAGGGCTATAATGCCCCGGACCTTTCGGGTATTCCCTGGGTATTTATCGGGTCAGGATCCGTGGGCTTCGGACCCTCCTTTATGGGTCCCGGATCTACCTTCTCGGAGTGTCTGGCTCTGTTGTGTCCAAAATTACGTTTCGGACATCTTCCGTGCTTATATATGTGCTTTTCGGAGCTGTTTCGGAGGTCCGGAGTGCGTTCTGCGGGTTTTTTCGAGTGTTTTCTGATTCTCGATCGTGTATTAACATTCACCTTTGGAACCCCGTGTAGGGTGAACTGTTACGTTCTCCGACTCTGGAACATTACCACTGCGAGGTACTCTTCGCGAGGATCGTGGAGGTAATTTTTTCATATTTTTTTAAATTTTTAGATTTTTTAGGATCTCGCGATTTTCCTTCACTTATTTACATAGATTTTCCCCCCTTTTTTTACTTTTTTGCACGGGCTTCCATGTTTATTTACTTATTTGTTTACTTATTTATATTTTCTATTTTTCTTTTTTATGTATTTTATCTAAATTTCCCTGAATTTCATTCGTTCTTATTTTCTTGTATTTTATTACAGAGGAGCGGGCCATTGAAAGGCCTAGAAGGGGGTGTGCCGGCGAAGGAGGTGGGCGGAGTGTGCCGGGCTGGGCTGGGGGTTGAGTGTGCCGGTGAAGGGGTGGGCGGAGCGCACCGGGCTAGGCGCTAACGAGTGTATCGGCAAAAGAGTGTAGGGTGTGCCAGAGAGAGGCCAGGGGTTAGGCATGTCGGCGAGGGGCTAAAAAGGGTGTGCCGGTGAAGGTTTAAGGTGCGGTGTGCTGGGGAAGGTCTTCAAGGCTTGTATCGGCGAAGGGCTAGAAGAGTGCACCGGTGAAGGTTTAGGAAGCGTACCGGCGAAGAACAAGGTCCGTGTAGGTTCCGGTTGGGCAAGATGAAGGGTTAGAGTCCATGCACGTCTGGATGAGGCCCGTGCACGTTCTGGGATGAAGTCCATGCAGGTTGGGACAAGTCCGTGCAGGTTCTGGATGCAAAGGGCCAAAGTCCTTGCAGGTTTTCCAAGCAAGTCTGTGCAGGTTTTGGATGCAAAGGGGCCAAAGTCCATGCAGGTTTTCCAAGCAAGTCGGTGCAAGTTTTGGATGCAAAGGGATGAAGTCCATGCAAGTTTCCAGGGGTTTAAGTCCATGTATGCGTGCGTCGCTGAAGGATGAAGTCCATGCAGGTTTCGGGAAAGTCCGTGCATGTTTTGGGGTTAAGGGACGAAGTCCATGCAGGTTCAGACTAAGTCTGTGCATATGCATGGGGTTGAAGAACAAAGTTCGTGCACGTTGTGCACGAGGTTGAAGAACAAAGTCCGTGCATATGCACGGGGTTGAAGAACAAAGTCCGTGCACGTTGTGCACGCGGTTGAAGAACAAAGTCCGTGCACATTGTGCACGGGGCTGAAGAATAAAGTCTGTGCACGTTATGAACGGGGTTGAAGAACAAAGTGCGTGCACGTGGGGCCGAAGGCTGAAAGAAGGTCTGTGCATATGGGCCAAGGTCAGTGCATATGTAGGGAGAGTCAGTGCAATAATGGAATATGCAAAGGGCAAGATCAGTGTACATGCAGCCCAAGTCAGTGCAATTATGGAATTTGCAAAGGGCAAGATCAGTGTACATGCAGCTCAGTGTACATGCAGCCCAAGTCAGTGCAATTATGGAATATGCAAAGGGCAAGATCAGCATACATGCAGCCCAAGTCAGTGCAATTATAGAATATGCAAAGGGCAAGGTCAGTGTACATGCAGGCCAAGTCAGTGTACATGGGCTGAAGTTAGTGCACATGCGGACTGAGGTCAGTGCACATGCAGACTAAGGTCAGTGCACGTGGGCTAAAGTCAGTGCACTTGTACACTAAGGTCAGTGCAGGGTCCATGCATCTGAGGGCCAACGTTAGTGCATGTATGCAAAGGGGAACAAGGTCCGTGCAGGGTCTGTGCACATGGGGCCAGGGGCTATGCAAGGTCCGTGTAGGGCCTGTGCACATGGGGCCAGGGGCTATGCAAGGTCCGTGCAGGGCCTGTGGAAGGCTTATGCATGCGGATGGGTGAGGGCCTGTGGAAGGCTTGTGCATGCAGATGGGTGAAGTCCATGCATGGTCCGTGCACGTGCAGGCAGGGTCCGTGCAGCTACAGGCCAAGTCAGTGGACATGCGAGCAGGGTCCGTGCAGGTGTGTAAGCAAGTTCGAGCATGCCCAAGCAAGTCTGTGCTGGTGTGCCGGGCTCGTGCGAAGGGTGAAGGCCAAGTCAGTGCAGGGTCCATGCACATGGGGCCGGGACTTATGCAATATTTGTGTAGGGCTGGTGTGTGCAAAATAATGAAGTCCGTGCATGGTCTGCTCGGGGTTAAGGTTGTACGGGGTTGAAGCTGAAAGGGGATAGGTGCACCGGGGAAGGCAATGGGTGTGCCGTTGAAGGATTGGAAGGGTATGCTGGCGGAGAAGGTGTACCGGCAAGGGAGGTGTACCAGCGAAGGGTGAACTGGCAGGTGTGCCGGTGAAGGAGAGGGCAGCCTATACCATGAAGGGCTTAGCAACAAAAGGAGGGTGCACTGCTCAAGGAGTGTGTGCCGGCGAAGGGCCAAGAAGAGTGTACCGATAAAGGGGGATTTGAGTGTGCTGGCGAAGGGGGATTTGAGTGTGTCGGCAAAAGGGGATTTGAGTGTGCCGACAAAGGGGTGGACCGGAGGGTGTGCCGGTGAAGGGGAAGGCGGTCTGCACCGGTGAAGGGCCCACTCCTCCTTCACCCTCTTAAGGTCTTTCTTTTCTTCTTTTATCCTTCTCTTCCTTCTTTTCTTAATTGATTTTTTTATGTGATTCATGAGGGGTCCCTCTTCCTGTCTCTTAACCATTCTCCGTTCATTTCTCCCTCTAGTACGGATACTCAAAGCACTCAACCATTGTTCAGTCTGGTCCTCTTCATATTGCCCCTGGTTCTTTTCACCTTGGTTAAGGCATTTTACTATTGATTATTTCATTCGTTTGTTGCCCCCCTTTGGTCTTTTAGCATATTGTTATTTCTGATAAAAATTCGGTAGCATCTCCCCTTGACCCGGGAGTAAGGGAGATACAGGAAACATGTCCACATGGAGTGGCAGAACCCAACAAGTGGAGGTGGGCGTCCGAAGACGGTAACACCTTTAATAAAACTTCAAAAAACCCAGGGAAACTGATGGAGGGAAGGCCTCTCTAAGGCTGGTCAGGGGCGTACCGGCCAAAGACTGTGCCAGTGAAGATGGCAGATTCCTAAGTTTTCCATTGACTTAGCCTTCGCCAGAGTAATTTGTGCTATCAGACCCGCTCCGCGTATACGCAACCCCCGCCTTTGGAAGCCTAAGCATCAAGAGAACATACACGGAGCTCATCTCCCAGACTACAAAGGCGCGTGAAGGAGTTTTGTGTGTGTTTGCTAGGCTCACGTCGAGGGCATGCCGTATGATCATCCCTCATATGGCGTCTAGCCCAAACACCAACCTCCTAAAAGACGGCCCCGTGTTTTGATGAATGTATGTCATCTCGATAATCGTGCATGACCCCAGATCTTACTTGGTAAAAGTACTCTGTTGGGTCTTATCTCAATATCCGTGCACGACCCTGATGCTATTTGGTGAAAGTACTCCATCTCGAGTCTTGCCTCGATAGTCGTGTACGACCCTGATACCATTTGATGAAAGCACTCTGCCCGAGCCCTGTCTTGAAAATCGTGTGCCCCCAAATGTTGCTCGACGGGAGCACCCTACTCAACCCTACCTCGATATTCACGCATGACCTCTGAGGTTACTTCATGAAGGTGCCCTACCTAGTCACTATCTTGATAGTCATGCATCGTCAGTTGTCACTCGATCGAGGCACCCTTCCTGATCTCTGCCTTGACATTCGTGTATGACACAGACATGGCTTGATGAGAGCACCCTGCCTAGTCTCTTCTTTAATGATCGTGCACCATCAGACGCGGCTCTATCGAAGTGCCCAATCTGGCTCCCCGCCTCAAAGATCATACGCCATCTTGAGTGTCACCTCGATAAGCGTGCCCTCAGTGTCGTTATCCAGACAATGGGCATACTTCACAAGTCCCAACGCAAGATGAAGTGTTAGGCCCCTACCTTTATCAATGGGCCCTAAGCACGACCATCAAGGTCTTGCGGTGCCCATCTCCTTCAGTTATAACGGTGCCCCCTCGGCACCCGACTGTCAGTTACTCCAGTCACATCGGGGCCCGCGGCGCCCGACTGCTTAGCTCCTTCAGTCACAACGGTGCCCTCGGCACCCGACTGCTAGCTACTCCAGTCAGGTCGGGGCCCGCAGTGCCCAACCACTCAACAACCTCAGTCACAACGGTGCCCCCGCCACCAGACTGCTAGCTATTCCAGTCACATAGGGGCCCGCAACGCCCGACTGCTCTGCTCCCTCAGTCACAATAGTGCCCTCGGCACCTGACTGCTAGCTACTCCAGTCACGTCGAGGCCCGCGGCGCCAGACTACTCAACAACATCAGTCATAACGGTGCCCTCGACACCTGACTGCCAGCTACTCCAGTCACGTCGGGGCCTACGGGGCCCGACCACTCAACAACCTCAGTCACAAAGGTGCCCCCGACACCTGACTACCAGCTACCCCAGTCACGTCGGGGCCTGCAACACCCGACCACTCAACAAACTCCATCATAATGGTGCCCCGCAGCACCTGACCGCCCACCTACTCCAGTCACTGCTGTGCCAACGGCACCAAATTACTCCAGTCGAAGCGAGGACTATGGCCTCAACGGCTTTGGTCCAACTGATCCCCACGGCACCCGACAATTCCGAGCTCAATGGCTCTTGGTCACTCCAATCATGGCGATGCTCATGTCGCTCAACCGCTCCAGTCCCAACAGTGCTCGGCTGCCTCTGTCTCAACAGTGCCCTGCTGCTCCAGTCACAAGTGGTGTCTATGCCATTCGATCGCCTCGGTCTTGGTGACGCCCAACTGCTCTAACATAATGGTGCCCACGGCACCCCTACTACCTCGACCTCGACACTGTTTCATGTCGGGAATACACTATGACCCCCCTCGGGTAGCATTCTGCTGACAGACACTATGTACAAATGCAGAACTACCCACACAATAATACAATGACCCGGGGACCATCACGAATGATGAAATTGTCCAGCGACTTGCAAACACTTGTAATCAGGCTTTCATGCCCCCATATAAATACCTTTCATGGCGTATAAGTCATGTAATCCAGTTAGGGAGTGGATCCCCCTCCTCGCTGGAACTAGTCTCTCTACCCCCAGTTATCCCTGTTGTGTTACCGTTGTCCTATCGCTATTGCACGGATGAAGCCCTCCCGACGTCACGGCTCCCAGGGTCCCTGACTCTTTCTTCGGCAGCACAAACAAAGGCGTTCAGGCTCTGCCTGATGTAAAATAAACACCGATCACTTACGGTTGGTGGGGAAGATGTCCAGTATACGAGCCCCCACAATCGTCTACACTCGTACTAGCGGAACCTCCTTCTCTCCACGTGACGCATAACATTTCTTGCTCACGTGCCATGCCTTGGCGGCACATCCCCAGTCAAACACTTGGTTTCGCTGGTGATCATCGAGAAATCGACTGGCATGCTCTCATTCCATCTAGCCATCTCTGCCCTATTCTTCCAGAATGATTAACGATACGATGTTCCTTCCTGTGTGTTCCTATCATTCTTTTCACCCTCCTTTCAATACCCCTAGAATCCATGTGTGCCAAATCGACCCATCTTGGCCCTCCATAAAAGGTGAGTGTGCATCCCCTCCGCGAGGGAAAGAACAAGAAGAGAATTCCCCCGTGCACGTAAACAACGAATTAAGAAGAGATCGACGCAGACGCTGAAACCCTGACACGCCCTTGCTTCGCTCGACGAATCCCCACTCAATCTCGCACGTCGTCGGCCGCCCAAGCAAAATGGGATTTTTTGAGGTCGTGGCCTCCTATTTATAGAGCTCATGGATCCCCTAGGGTCATGGTATCGATCATGGAAGTTCATGGAGAGAATCCCACGAGAGAATCATGGCTGACTGATTCAAGCACCGCCAACTCAAATTCGAGCCCCTAGGGTTAGGGTTTTCGAGGGAAAAATGGGAGAAATCGATCCTCCTGCATGGGCCAAGGGTTTGGGTTCGATCTGAGCCTGTTGGAGCTCGAATTAGGATCTAATTAGGTCAACTACGGACTGGTTCATCCTAATCTTGAGTGTACCCAATAACTCTAATTTGGGCTAATACACCTATATTAAATTTTCTTTTGGGATCTAAATCTGGTATGACCCAGATTCGGCCCGATAACAACAGGCCCACTAGGAATCAAGCACTATAAGCCCTCCAAGAGGCGGGCACGCGCGCTCGGCCCAATAAGAAGGAGCCTAGCCTAGAAGGACATCGACTTCGATAATGCGTGATGGCCACGGCCCAAGCGCAGTTATCACCGGAAGACTTTTCGGCGACCGACTGCTGCCCCCATGACGTCGGCCTCGATCCCATAATGGGCGAGCACGCCCCATGAGCGCCGTAAGACTCGCCTAGGATCAGCCAACGCTGGGGGAATCGGCCTCCAATGAGAAATTCTCACCATGATAGCAGAGAAACGTTACTCCGCTATGGAGGCCCTTCCCTATCAAGGGAAGAGGCTCCTCGCTCCAGGATAACCCCATATAAAAGGGAGATCGACAGAGGAGAAGAGGATGGTGGTTCATTCTGCTATTATGTTATCTCAGAGGATAGGGCTACTAGCCCTGCTACACAAGGAGAAGAAGAGAATGATTGTCTACACTCCGAGAGGACTCTTTCCCGGTGATCTTATCACCCAGTGAGCACTCCTTGAGTGACCTCTGGGACCATTGAGCACTCGTTTGGAAGACCCTCACTGGCTCTTCATTGCCTACGATGATCTCTCTTTTTCTCTCTCTCCCTCTTGCTCTTCTCTGAACTTCATTATCCCATTGCTGACTTAAGCATCGGAGGGTTGTGCCTTGGGGTAACACCCGGGACTCCTTCTGACGCCTCTTTGGTTTCTTGGTGCTTGCAGGCTTCCACGGGCGTAAGATGATTTCCCCAACAAATAAATAGAGAAGGTGGTACGTGGTCTAGGAACTATTTTTCTGCTGCTACACTTCTTGGCACCGTTTGTGGGAAATCAAGCGAAAGGCTATGGCGCCCCATGGAAGTCTCTGCAACACCAGCAACTAGGGGCGTAGATCCAACCAGGGACCCAGCTCCCGGCGGGAGTCGCAAGAAGCTTCTTCTGCCCACCCCTGGTAGAAGGTCACCCCGGGGGACCTCGACGAACTGTGCTAGCAGATCCAGACCCAGACAGAGCTCTGCCAGGAGCTCTGAGACCGACAGGCTAACCCCCAACGCATCGTGTCCAAACGATGTGAGGACGATAGATGCCAGGCTAGGGGGAACCCCCGTTCAGCACGAGAGGTGTCCCATGCCTCGGCGACAATAACCCGACGATCCCGTAGCGTGCCCGCGCCAAGGGTGTGTAGCCCGCTTCACTCCAATCTAGAGATGGACCATCGACTCCAGCGTTTTGAGGAGAGAGAGGACAAGGTCTGGTATTTGGATGACGTCCTCTTGGCCGCCAAGAATCACGGCCTAATCGACGATGACCCAGACTTCCATGCTCCCTTCTCCAGGGAAATCATGGAAGTTCCCATCCCGCCAAAGCTTCAACTGCCATCGTTCACCTCCTACGACAGCACCACCGACCCGGCTGACCATATGCACAGCTTTGAGTCCCACTTGGTGTTCCACCGAGCCTCAGACACCATGAAGTGCCTAGCATTCATTACAACCCTTCGGTAGAATTCTCGGGCTTGGTTCGAGTCCCTATCAGCGGGGACCATTACCTCCTTTCAGTAGCTCAAGAAGCTGTTCAAGGAGAACTTCATTGGCTGCCAAAAGGTGGCCAAGTCTGCGGTGACCCACTCGCACTCAAGCAGGGTAAGGAGGAGTCGCTGTGGGATTTCGTCTCCCGCTTCCGCTTGGAGGCTCTACGTATCCCACACCTCGACAGTGACATTTCCACCATAGCCCTCACCCAAGGGACGCGGGATCACATCCTTCGACGCGCCCTCGGAGTAGAAGCCCCGACAACCCTTCCAGATCTCCTCGCCCTGGCGTAGAAACATGCGCGTTACGAGGAGAACACGACGACCCTGGGCCGCGCGGTCAGAACTGATAGGTCTGACCGCAAGAGATCTGTCGACCCCCCGCGAGAGGGTCAGAATAAGGGAGAGCGGTACGACAGAGACTGCCGCGATCACCCCGAGAAGGAGAGGGATAGCTACTGCCACTACACGCCCCTAACAGCTCCACTGGACCAGATACTAATGGAGATCCGTGAGGAGCCATTCCTTAAGTGGCCTCCTCGGATGAAGTCTGACCCGAGCACGAGGAGCAAAAAGAAGTACTGCCTCTACCATCGTGACCATGGCCACGACACCACCGACTACATCAACCTTAGGGACGCCATTGAGGACCTCGTCCGGAGCGGACTCCTCGATAAGTTCCTCACCAAGGTGGCGGAACGGCGGCAGAAGATGCCCCTGCCAATCGATGACCAATCCAACGGGAAAGAGATCATGATGATCTCTAGAGGATCAACTACCAGGGGGGATAGCGCGAGCAGGAGGCGGCAGTACGCGATGACAGTCCGCGCCATGGGCCAAGGCGACGACACTTCGCGTGAGGATTCCACCCCAGGCCCCCCAGGAGATCACATTATCTTCTCCGACGAGGACCTAGATGGTGTAGCTATGCCCCATTCTGTCGTCTTGGTGGTCTCGACCACCATTAATCAATGTATCGTACGTCGCATTTTAGGAGATAACAGAAGCGGGCCTGATGTTATCGCCTACGACTGTCTTGTCCTCATGGGTGTGCATATGTCTCAACTAACACCATTGAGCACACCATTGTATGGGTTCTCGGGAATGGCAATCCGCCCAGAAGGACGCATCTAGCTTCCGATCACGTTCGGGACCACGCCAAAAGAGGTAACCTTCCTCGCCGACTTCACTGTTGTTCGTGCGATGACAAGATACAACGCCATCATAGGCTGGGGGATCCTCGGTACGCTCGGGAGGGTTCTGTAAGACCTGTGTCTTAGCGAATCTTTGGTGGCTCGGATCTAGGTTTTATTTCGAGAATTTTGGCTATTTTTACGAATTTTTAGGCCTTGGTTAGGCATTTAAATGATGTAGTTAAAGTCATTCAAAGAAGAAAATCAAGAACTTGCATGTGAGATTTCTGAACTAAAAGTAAAACTTATCTCAATCGATGAGGATCAGGCTCATATCAATAATTTAGTTCAGGATGAAAAACTTGTGAAGGATCTTGATTGTGTTAGCTCTGAATTGAATGTTTTAAAATCAGAAAATGAATGTCTCAGAAAATAATGTGAAAAACTTCAAGCTGAAACAACATGTTCTGTCAACTCTATTTGCAATGTTTGCCCATTTCTGAAAGAAGTTAATGAAAGTCTTCATAGTGATCTTGAATGGCAAAAGGACCTAATTGCCTCTCTCAAAGAAGAAAACAAGAATTTGCTTCAAAGTAAAATTGAATCAGAAAAATTTGAGGAGGACAAGAATGAAAAACTAAAATCAGAAAATGACAAACTGCTTAAAGAAGTTGGAAAGGTAAAGCATTTGAACACTTCTATGTCAGAGAGACTTCTTGTGCTAGAAAAAGGTAAATGTGTTATTGATGAACAACAATCTGAAAATGAGCTTAAACTGAAACAAGAACTTAGAATTCTTAAAAGTCTTAATGATGCAATGCATCAACAAATCCTGTCCTGTGAAAAAGACATTGCTAGCTATGAATTTCAAGTCATATCACTTCAGTCTGAAATAAATGATTTGACTAACTCCTTATCAAGGTTTGTGGAAGGAAAAGAAAACCTTAACAAGATTCTAGGAACAAAGGTGAACTTCTAGAAAGAAGGGTTGGGCTATAACCCTGCAAATAAAAAGAAGTTTGAAAATAAAACTCAAACATCCTTTGTTTCTAGTTCCATCTTACACAGCTCACCGAAGCCAGTTGTTTTTCAGTTTACTACTCAAAAGTCCTAAAAAATAACTAAAAAATAAAAAGAAGAGTATAAAGGTGTTTCTGCCACCTCCTTGCATGTTGGCCATAAATCTTCCATGCACAAACATCCACATAAGAAAGTCATAACATGTCATTACTGTGGCCTGTATGGTCATTGCATGGATAGTTGTCTCACAATGAAGAAAGATGACCTGACAGCTAGAAGACCCCAAGTTAAGAACCATGTTCTTCAGAAGAAGGGGATTAGATGTCATCATTGTAGCAAGATGGGCCACATAGCAATCCAGTGCTGGCATGCTCATGGAAAGAACATTAAGTCTGAATTTGTTACATTCCCTGTAAAAAGAAATGATTCTGGTTATAACAAGTTTCCTGCGGGCCATGTCTTTGATAGAACTAATCTTGGGTCTAGAGGCAGGCACACTGCATGCTCCCACTGTGGGAAAGTTGGCCATACAGTCAAGGACTGTTGGCATGTCCAGGGAAGGAATGTTAATCCTAGATATGCTGGACTCTTTGTTAAAGAAAATATGTTTGGTAAGAAAAACTTCCATGTTAAGAACAGAACTAATCATGTTCATTCACATCAATTTCATGCTCATGTTAATGCATATAGGAAGAACATGAAACCTGTTATCTCTTGTCACTACTATGGACAAGCTGGGCATTCCATGAACAATTGTTCCATAATGTTATTTGATGATTTGAGAGCTCAAAAAGTGTGGAAGGTATCGTCCAAAGGCACAACTAACTCTTCAGGACCCAAGAAATCTTGGGTACCATCAAATAGAAAATGAGGTTCTGTGTTTGCAGGTGTGTCTTAGAGCTGAGTGATAAAAAGGGGTAATAAACTAAGGCACTGAACCAAGTAAAACCCCATGTCTGCAAATTTAGGTAACATTCTTGTACTTGTCATGGTGATTAATTGAATTCTCCTGTTAGTTGCATATCATGTTTAATCTGTTATTGAGCTGTGTGTGCACATTATCCTTGAAGATATGTTGAATTTACTTTGTTCATATGCATGCATAAAAGGTTCATTTGCACACATGTTCACTTGCATACATATCTGTGTACCTTAAGAAAGCTGAGTGATAACTGATTGAGATCTCTGCACACTTTGAGGGGGAGCAGTCATTGTTGATTCAGAGATAGGGTGTTTGTTGCTTTAAAACTGATCTGCCTATTGAGAATCGCTGCATGGTAGCTTGGACTGTCAGTTAAATGTGTTTGAGGAATGGTGTAAGGTCGTTGGTGCTTTGTTGTTTTTTGAAGAGAGTGCTTGAGAAATGTTCTTTGGTGTATTGTCTAAACCTTGCTCTTGAGTAGTCTTCACCAATACCCCTATGGTCATATCTTTTTTGTCCATATCCATACATTCATCTTCTCTCATAAGAAAATAAGACTCTGTAGTTCAGGGGGAGTAAAAGTTGAACACTGTCACCTTTACTCATTCTCAAATTGTTGACTATAAGAAGATGTTCTAAACTAAAAATAAAACTACTGAATTTTACAGAACTATGATTTTCTATCTATAGGGATTAAATAAAATTATAAATTGTTCACAATTATACTTGAAATCATTTTCAATGGTCTTGACTTCATCTAAATATTGGAACTGCTCAAAAGCTTATCCAAGAATCTGAAAATCATCAGTAATAGATCAATCTGGTAAGAGATCTTGTGCTTATATGGTCTTATACTATGTTCAAGAATATCTTGCTAAACGGACCAGGGAATATGCCTTTTTTAAAAAAAATTAAAATTAGACAGAGTAATGGCATTTCATTTGAGAAACTGACCATCTATATCAAGGAAATATAGAGGTTCTGTCATGACAATGTATGTTATCTCTGTTCAAAAATGTGAGGCATAAAGGTATAATTCACTGAGTAACTAGGGACTCTGGTGTCTAATCAACATATTTTCTTGTGTAAAAAAGTGGAGTATGACTAGAATGCTTAATCATTTAAATGAACAAACTATTGTAAAATTGGTTGACACTGGTTTCTTTTCAAACAAACTTGAACTGGTATAAATTCGATATAAGAAAGATTTTTCAAATCAAATTGATTAATGAAAATGGTTAGTAAGATTAATGGTTTTCTAATTTAAAGAGGGCTGCATTGCGAAAAGAGGGGCAGATCTATTCACCCCTCCCCTCTAGATCCGCCATCCACTACTCAACATTAGGCCTTCCAGATCCCAACCGACTTTGACAGCAACTTCCCTGCCTCCGATGAGTGTATGTGAGGTTATTATCCGGGCGGTATCAGTGTCCCTATAGAGTCTTTTCGAGTGGGGTTCCGTCGCCCTCTCCATCCTTTTATGGAGTCAGTCCTCCATTACTAAGGTAGGTATCCGGAAGACCTCTCCCCCAACTCTTGGCACATTCTGTCCGCTTTTGTATACATCTGTAACCAATCATCAGTTACACCCACTGTCTTCATTTTTTGGCAGTTTTACAGTCTCCAGCGTTGCCTTGGCACTGAGTCTTCATTCTTCTACCTTCGGGCTAGGAAAGATAGGACTATCATCCACGTATCCTCCATTGTCTCTAACATCAAGCGCTAGTCCGAGCACTTTGTCTTCCTAACGAAGGTGGGGGGCAGCGGTCGGCCTAGTGACTGGAGTTTCGCCACAACTATTCACCCTCCTAGGGCTGACAGACTGCCAACTCCAACCAGTGAGGAGGTAAGGGTGATTAAAGTCATTCTTTGCCACCCTCTCAATGATGCCGACACGAGGTTGACCCCTACTATTCTTCGAGAATTAGGGTTAAGCCCCCCGTTGACTCATGGTATAGCCCTTGTTGTTTCCTCCACTTTCTTGATCTTCATGTGGTGACTTTTTCGTGTCGGGTTGCAGGGGTACTGGCATCGCAAGAACTGTGGTTCGAGATGGTCGAGCTACTGCGGAACGTTCCTCGACCGTGCGACCACCTAGAGCCTAGTGTTGACCAGGTGACTGTCACAGCCCCCCAGCAGGCAGTCGCATTCGAGTCAGGGCATTTACCGTATCCTCTGTCGGTGGCGATTTCGGTGGAGGGCTCGCACCTCCCTCCAGCATTGCGCTCCACTGCTTCCGCACCCAGTGCCAGTTCAGGCACCTGCGCGGCTTGCCCGAGGGTTGTTTCCAGGAGCTCATTGAGCACACCCATTGAAGCTCCTCCAATGGTCATGGAGAAGTGCTGTCGGGTTAATCTCGAAGTAGTGGCGGCGTTGGACCACCAATGCCATCAAGAGAAGAGGAGGAAGGTCGCCATTGAAGCTCCGTATGGCCAGACGCTGCCTCCACATTCCATGCCTCCTCTGGCCACCAGGTCTGAATCGGTGGAGGCACAAGCACTAGCTCCATCTCCCCCCCCTCGTTCACTCACTGCGGATGGAGGTTGGCCCGTCGGTCCCCGATGAGGGGCAAACCGAAGGGGCAAGGTACCCTGCCCCAACGTCGCTCCTAGCTCCCCCCTGTTCGAAGATGCTCCGGGCATCTATGTCCACTAATTCGAGGCCTACACCTTGATGGACAAGGCCTTACGGCTAAGAAACCACACTGGGGTCTTTTCCTCAGAGGTCCATAGGAAGCTGTACAACTTGGTGGCTAGGAACTTGTGCTCGGTTGCTAGGGCCTTCAGATTGTGGGGGTACCACTTCCAAGGAGCCGCCCAGTAGCTGACTGATAGTCTCACCGAGCGATCGAAGCTGGAAGCCCAAGTCCAAGGGCTGAAGAGGGAGTACACTGGGCTTCAAGAGCTTCTGGAGTCTCAAGGTCGCACTTTCGCAGAGGCTGAGCACGACTGGGACACCTTCCAGGTCTAGATTCGAATGCTCGAGGGTTTCCTGCAAGAGACGACTAGGCGAGCAGTGGCGACCGAGGCTCGGGCGTCAGAGCTGGGGGCCTCAGTGATTGAGGTGGAGGAGAAGGCCAAGGCGGTGCCGGCCCAGGTCACGAAGCTAGAAGCGGCGGTGGACGTGACTAGCGTGGAAGCCGAGGAGCACTTTCAGGCGTCTTCGGAGTATGAGGCCAAGCTGAACGCAGCCACTATCGAGGTCTATGACTTGGAGAAGGACCTTGGCTTCAAAGAGGGATGGGTGGCTGCCCTTCAGGATATGGCTGACGACATGGGCGCCCTAGTGTCATCCCTACAACCTCCAGCTACGCTGTTTGAGCTCACGGTTGGCCAGGATGAGGAGGAGTTGGGCGAGGAGGAGCCGAGCACGGCAGAGCAGGGCACTGGGGGCGAGCACTCGACGGATCAAGAATTGGTCGACCTGACTGACGACCCTCCACCCCCTGGGCTGGTCCCTGTAGATGTGCCCGAGACCCAAGGCCTGGCACCTGCCCATGCAGTCGAGGGGGCGAGTACCTCAGGGTGAAGTGCTCGCTCTTACTTGTGTCACCTCTTTTTCTCTTTTTCTTTTTGCCACTTGGGCACATCCGAGTAGACATGGCCCCTCTCCTATACGCCTTTTTGCTTTCTAATGAAATATGTTTACCTTTTCTTCATAAGTCTTGGTTGCTTGGAGCCTCCTTACTCTCCACGGAGTCTTTGTGTATGCTTTTCTCTGCTTAAGTCTTCCTTGGGATATGAACCGACGGTCGAAACCTTTTCGGGAAATGTGAGATGCTTGAGGGCGTGATTCTTGGGATTCCATCGCTTCGCTTCCTGTGGGATCGGGAAGGGGTGAAGACCCCTGACTTTTTCTGGGAGCTTCGTCTACTTCCTATAAATAAGAGTACTGTGGGAAACCCTAAGGTTTGCTTGAAGCATCTTTGGGAGTGATGTCGTCTGAGACGCAAGAATCTTTCCCAGAGAAGCTTCCCTCCAAATGTCCCTACTTCCGCAAGGTGGTGCTGCTGGCTCCAGACCCACCGACAGACGAAGGTAGCAGCCGGGGGGGGGGGGGTCGCAAAAGAATACAAATAGGGCTACCTTCAGGGTTGGCATGACGCCCTAATGAAGGTGGACCATTTTTATTGTATCAAGGGGGTGACCAACCTCTAGCCTGACCGGTTCCATCCCAAAGAGGATGATTAATCGCTTGTACTTCTCCGCTATTAATAAAATTTCTGAGCAATTTCACTGTCAAACTGTTAAATCCAGATATAAGACCACATACGGATGCGTAGTGGAAATGGACAGTAGCTAAGCCTGAGAAGGCTCCTTTCATCTATTTGAGAACTAGCATCTCCGAAAACCAGATGCGGCTACACTCAAAGTGCTGATTCCTAAATGATGGATGCCTTTCTATTTACTTCATTTGTTAGTGTGACTTCCAAAAGTTTATCAAGCTTCAGCCATATATCAATGCCAGGAGAGCTTGTCATAGTGAATGCAAAAGGGAGGAGCAACCTTCTAGTGTTGTCCCACACGTAAGGCACATGAGTCTTCAGATCTTCAGGCTCCACTACAATACGAGCTTCGATGTAAGCCTTGAGACTATAGGAATGAGCAAACTTGCTAGCGGGAAGAATGGAAATAGTTGCCATTGCCTCCACTGTAAAATACAATTCGTAGAAGCTATAGGGCTAGCTTGATTTTATTTTGCATTCTATTCCATCTAATTGACCCCAATCTCTTCTCTGCCGGAGTTGTTGAGGTGGCCACCGTGAGTCAGCTTATCCACATCCATCGCCTCATGTTCTTTTGGACAGCAACTACAGCATCAGGCTCATTGGTGGCAGGAGTTGTAGGGTCCGTGGCCACGACGACGTCCGCAAACGTGCATAGTATTCCCCCACACTTTGGAGATGATCCCCTGGACATCCACGGACCCCATCTCCGGCTGTGGCCATGGTGATTGGGCCAAGGGACAACAACGGCACGAGGGAGCAGGATGGCAGGAAATGCGAAAATAGGGGACCATTCGCAGGGGAGAGGTCATCCGGCACAGTGGTGCACCGGGTGAGAAGCGGGCTCATCCGGTATAGCGTATGCCATCCGGCATAGGGGTGTGCTGCTAGAGGTGAAGTGGGAGAGAGAGAGATGATGAGGGGGAGAGAGACGCTAGGGGAGAGACTGAGATGATGAGAGAGAGAGAGATGCTGGGGGAGATGAGATACTAGGGGAGAGAGAGAGACAGTGAGGGAGAGAGAGGCACTGGGGGAGAGAGAGAGACGGTGAGGGCGAGAGAGAGATGGAGAGATGGTGAGGAAGAGAGAGATGGTGGGGGAGATGAGACGCTAGGGGAGAGAGAGAGATGGTGAGGGAGAGAGAGACAGTGAGGGTAAGAGAGAGATGGAGAGACGGAGGGAAAGACAGTGAGGGAGAGACAGTGAGGAAGAGAGAGACGGTGGGGGAGATGAGAGATGGAGAGACGGAGGGAAAGACGGTGAGGGAGAGATGGTGTACCGGGTGAGGAAGAGAGAGACGGTGAGGGCGAGAGAGAAGCTGGGGAGAGAGGTGGCGGGCTTTGTGTGTGTGAGAGAGAGAGATGCTCCTCCCCTTTTATTTATTTATTTATTTATAAACTTATATATATATTACTTAGTATATATTTGTTATATATATAAATATATATATATTATTCTCTTTTTCTCTTCTCTTCTTTTGTTTCTTCACCATTATTTATTCTTTTCATTTCTAACCTTCGTCTTTTCCTCTACCCGCTTCAAAACGGTTGGAGTTTAGAATGCGCTCGCCATCCGCAAAAATACTGAGTGTCCACACTTGTAAATCGACGTGTTCTTCGGTGGTGCGACCGGGGCGGCGGGCATCACCTTCTCCTTCATCTTCTCTAGCCCCTGAAAAGAGTTGCGGACTGGAACAGTTGGTACAATACGGTCTAGAATTACGTTAGACTTCTGCCCATTGAGGTGGACTCGGATGCTCCCGATGGTCATGGATTTCCCGGAGCTAGAGATTCGGCGCCCCGAGGTAGCGCCAACATTGCCCCTTCGGAGCCTCCTCCAGTAAGATGTCGATCCCTGGTGAGGTGGACTGGAAGCCTGGTGCATGTGGTGCACGTTGTAGCTCAGTGTCTTGGCTGGGATGCCGTTGTTGTTCTTGGCCGGAGCTCGGCCAGCAACAGCTTTAGTGGCTCCCTAGATGGGAGCATTGATCTTGGGCTCGTCGGACGCTTCTACGTCCAGTATATTGACGAAGGCCACCCCAAGGAAGTTGTGGAAGCCGACTACGAGAGGGAAGAGCCCGAAGCTTAGTGGGACGGCAAGGTAGCCATCCCAGATGTGGCTCTCGACGACCTGAGGGCCGAAGGTGACTGCCATCCCTGCTGTCAAAGTGTGATTCTTCCTGCATTCGCGAAAATAGAGCAATCAGTATTACAAGAAAGGGGCCACAGGGCCCTTTAATTCTGACAAAGAGATGAATGGTGGATTGGTCCCACCGGGTGTCCCAGACTTGTGGACACACTTCTAAATTTTGTTTTGGTTTATTGAGTGCGTGGGCGTGCCAGTCACAAAGTGACGATTTATCCGGGCTTCATGGAAGCCCATAGTGCGCTCGATCTGACTCGGTCAGGTGATTGTGTGTTTCAGGTCTGGACCAAATCCCGTCGTGCCATAAAGGTCACGACGTCATTTACATCCCCCATACAAGGGAACACCCTTGATTAATTACCGAAATTAAGGGCCCTGTGGCCTGGAAAAATTAATACTGATTGCAGAAGAATAGGAAGGAATGGACCACACTAGGGGCCCGCATTGGGATACGAGCGCTCGGACATGTCGATCACTCGTAGACCTTTTTATGTTCGGACGAAGGTTCGTAACAGGGATGCGATGGGAACCGAGATAAACCTGTTCAAATGTCTACCGAATGCATGGCAATTTCAATGGTGGGTCGAAAAGATCCAGCCTAAGAAATGGGTCTGGTTTGATCAGAATGCCGGCCCAAGGTGAGGTCTGGCCACGGCCATGCCGGGATAATTCCCAAGGCTCGGTTCTGGCCTGCAGGATCAACATCGTTATTCCTTTTGCGCTGGGTCTCGAGGAAGAATGAAGCTGCAGAGGAGGCTTGCCCCCCTTTTTTTATTTGAATTTTAATTATTATTTTTTTCGTCCGCTTTCTTTCCCCAGACCGTGTGCGAGGAGAAAAGTAATGATGCCTCATGGCATCGAATGTGGACCTCGGGAGCCCCGATATGGCCATGGTCCAATACCATATCGGCCGATAGTTCGTTAATTCGACCCGCCTCTATCGGGATCCGATCCCGCACCCTCATTAAACTTGTCGCGTACGCAGCCAACATTTGCACCTTTTATCGCCATCCTTCTCACTAAAAATATAGATTTCTATCCGAACAAGAAATGGTCCGCAACTGACCGACATATATATATATCCATGAATGTTTACGCCCCAACACGGGGTCTATTTAAATGCAGTTCGAGGTTTCACTCTCACTTTGTTATCATGAATTTCAGGCCGCAGGGCCTCCTCTTTTTAGCAATTAATCATGGGTTTTCCCCTCTCCGAGGGGATGTAATTAACATTGTGACCTTCATGGCGCGACGGGTTCTCAGTCCTGACATGATACACATAATCATCTAACTAGTCAGATCGAGTGCACCCAAAGCTTCATTGAAGCCTGAATAAATCGTCTCCTTGGTGACTGGCACGCCCTCGCACTAATAAACTGAATAAATGAATGAACAGACAAATGAACGAATGAATGAAATAATGCCCACGAAAGTGCGTCCACAAGTTTGGCACGCCCGGTGGGACTTAGCCTCCCTTCATCTCTTCGCCGGGATTAGGGGCCCTATGGCCTTTTCTTGAAATTCTAAACCATTTCTCTTGCAATTGCAGGTTATACTTTGACGACTAAAATGGATATTTCATTCCGACCACTAGTCGTCGCGAGCCACAAGGTAGGCTATTTGGCCGTCCCATTGTAGTTTAGGAGCTTCCCTCCCATGGTGGGCTTCCCCATCTTCTTGGGAGTAGCCTTCGTCAACTTACTGAAGATCGAGGGGCCCAAGCCCGTCAAAGTCCACATTCCCATTGCGGGAACCTCTGCTATCAAACCTACTATTGTCGGATCGTCGGTGACTGCTGCTAGCCACGTGGTAGTGAAGACCCTGGGCTGCTTTGTCCACCATGTCCGTTTCAATGCGGACCCTACAAACAAGGAATTGGTGTCCCGCCCAAGAAGGAACTGGAGGAATGCTGCTGTCGCTGCCCCCAGGGGCCGGATTTCCAACACCAGCTAGTCGGTCCTAATCAGAGGCATCCGAGTCCACCTTAATGACCAGAGAGCCAACGTGATTCCCAACCAGATCGTGCCGAATGTCCCAGTGCGCAACTCTTACCAAGTGCTAGGGAGAATGGAAAAGAAGAATACTGGGGTGGCCCGTCAGCCGAAGAATGAGCCAGCCCTCAGGCCATTCAAGACCAAGCAAATTTGGGTACCCAAGTCCACTCGGGTCCCAATGTCAACTCGACCGGAACCTGTTGAGGCCAACAAGCCCAGGAAGGAAAGAATGAAGAAAAATGAGATGCCAGCAGGGGTGTCTCGCAAGCCACCTGATGCAGGACGACAATGAGACTCGAATCGAAATTGGGACTCAGGGTGATGACGCAACTCTTTGGATGACGCGACCAGTAATGACACGTAAGACTCGACACCTAACCAAGTTCCTGAAGAGGTGATCATGCCTCAAACAGAAGTACTCGCTCATAGTCATCCCCGGCGAGGGAAACATGTCGATCGGCACGGTTGAGTAATCAGCTTTGAGTCTGGGGTGGTCGGCTCACTCTTGCACTCGGATCGAGTCGCGGGACGGGTCTCGCACTCACAACTCACGACGGTAATTAAGTACGAGCTAGCAAGAAAAATAAACTAATGCACAAGCAGTGGCATCTAGCATGTATACTAGCTAAGCAAATGACAAAAGGGTGGGAGGCGAGTGTACCTCCACGCTCGGGCCGTGGGGAAGACTTCCCGGTCGAGATCCGTAACCCCCGGTACAGTAATAATTATTAAGTTACAGAATTAATCCTATAGCCTACTCCACGCAGGGAGGTAATAGGCAACATGTGGGGTCTAGGAGCACCAATCTCGGGTTGTCGGGCAGCAGTCGGCGGCACTCGGGAGGACGCGGTCGGCCAATTCAGCACTGTTCACTCGGGCTCGCTGGACAGCACATGAGACCCATTGCTGGTACGATGATGTCCAGGGTGGTTCCTGGCTGCAGCAATGGATGGGGATGCTCCTGGAATGTCCCGGGTCGATTCCCGGGAGCTGCGGTCACTGGAGTGGAGGCGGGCGATGTCTCGGGAATTAATTCCCAAGGCTGTCCCACAGCCCTGCTTCAGGTTAGATCTGCGCACCCTGACGAGAATGGCCGGTACGCCCAGCCATGATGTCGGATCGAGACGAGCTTAGCCACGTTGCGAAGAACACTCGAAGAGATTCGACATACTGGAATTGCAGAAGCATCCAACTGTCTGACTAGAAATGACAGGCTCTGCAAACTAGGTGAAGGTTCTACCCCGAAACTCAGAATCCACTGGACAGATTGGAACCAGCCTAATTATGAGCTTTGACCGTGGATCAAATGAAAGAATTAGGACCTGAGATTTTTATGGTGGGTAGAGGGCAGGGATACAGTGACACACATAGCTTTTTTGTAGGATTATGATCACGTTAAGGGGGTGGGAAAAATCACCTATCACAGACTATCACGCTGGTCTACACACAGACAGATTGTGAGAGTGAAAAATCGTTGGTTGGGATGGGGGAAACAAACTCTGATCGGTGTGAAATTTAAACTAGAAATGCAAGGGACATGGGAGAACCAACCCTCAAAATATCAGCTCGATCCAACAGTTGGATCTGGCATTATGGCCTTCTCTTAGAACTTCAGGTTTACAGGTCAGAATCCAGGACAGCAGCTCAGAGACGTGGTTGTGGTAGCTTACTGGCGACACGAATGGCAGTGGCGGTGGCAATGGATGTTCACAATAGGTAGAGGAAGAAGAGAAGGGGAAGGGAATGGAGAGATATGGGAGATTTAGATCTAGATCTGCCCCTCTGCTATCCCACCCTCCCCTCTACTCAGTTTGCCCACAGCAACCCCGGAGACTCTCCGTCGTCGCCCTTCCCCCAGTGGAGCCAGAACCGAGTTCTGCTACTCCCAACTACAAGACAGCACTAGAGGCTCGATTGGCAGACATTCTAGCAGCATCCACAGCAAGAATTGGCTCGATGTGTCTTCTGTAAAGTCATCCTACTTCGAGTCTGCAATGCTCCAGAAGTGATCCCGCCTCGTTTCATCATCGGCATCAACTGCGACAGGCATTTCCATGCAACTGCACCAGAACCACACTAGATTCTGAGGGTCACTTGGCAGCGACTACACCGTCCACCCCTGTGCGAATCGGCCAGAACCCTCTTCAGAAGAGTTCTGCATCTTCGAGCCACCATCGACGCAGGGGTGGTCCCGCCTTCTTTTGACATCACCTCCACCCAGAGTGACCATTTTCCCTTGATCATGCCAGACCTAGAACCCTCTGTCTGCCCAGGATAGACTACCACATATTCGGCCCTGATACTCCATCCTCCGCTCAGTTTCAGGCTGAGCAGTCTTCTACAAAGTCGTGACTCTTGATGATACAAAGCCTACCCAAGTGGTTTCATCTCGTTCTGACATCAGCACAGAAGATTTCACTATGGCCATCATCGACCTATCCTGCTGTTTCCTTAGGAACTAGAAGCCGACCATTTTGGCAACCATGACCAGCACAGTGATTCGACAGTGGCCAGCATCTGAGGATACATAGTTCCCTCCATTTTCTACCACGCCAAGTTGGTCCCGCCACATTTGGAGCTCTACAGCGAGTGTACTAGTCATCGCACCTCGACCGTGCCAACCTGTCCGGTGAGATAGACCCGCGCAGGCCCTCCACTATGACCTTCCCCACCTTCCAGCAACCTCAGATCAGCGTCCAGATCTCAGGAGTTCTTTGGCATCCACCAGGCTTCGTCCAGGCGCTGACAGCAGCTCGTTCGGACGTCGGAGCTAGGCATACGGTATGGAACAAGCAGGCATCATCCAGACAAGGCGGTGTAGATCGGCCATTTGGATTCCCCTCCCCTTGTTCCCCCCCTCCTGCGCGAGGATAGTGCATGTATTAATTGCCCCATCCCCATGTTCCCCCTCCCTACGTGGAGGCTTTCAATTGGTTGTACACACAGGTCACGACCGAAGCTACAGCAACGCAGCGTGTCCGCAGGGTGCGCATGCTCCTGGCTCGCCCTCATCTCCAATCGATGCCGGTCTTTTCAGACTCGACAAGGTATAGATCTGACCCTCGCTCCTTGGGCATTGCTTTCTTAGTATCTGTCCAACGTTCACGCCGAAGGTGAGGAGTGCTCGTTCCAAATTTCCCAAACATTGAGTGTTGATCATTGCCGTGTGAGAGAGTGTCGTCAAACCCACCCTTGGGCGCTAGGTCTGCTTCAGATGAGTCAGGCAACCTCTCAGACCTTAGGTCTGTCCTATCCCATATAACTCTTAGCGGCTCTGACCGTTTACGCTACCCGTGGGTCACCGTCCACCCCTCCACTGTCGGGTCACCACCTGAATTTGAGTGATGCATGTGGTCAGTCCGCTATTGCTCAGGCCCATGGATCAAGTTGTGCTTACTGTCGCATAGGTCCTACGGCATCCCATTGGTCGTCCCGCATCAGGTCCCCATCCATACATGCCTTTTTTCCCTGGGCTTACGTGCTTCCTTGGTATCATACGATGAGTGACAAAGCGTACGATACGCCTTCATCAGGTAGCGATAAGCAAAGCCTGCCAAGTATCGGCCCTCTCTGTCGGTCTGATCTTTCAGCCAATCTGGCCAACAGACTTCTTCATACGGCTCATTGTCAATCGGTAAGCCACTAAGCTGGGAAACACTCCAGAGGTCTAGAGAAGTCTCCCCCTCTGAAGTGTAGAAGGTGTTGTACTCTGGGCAGAAGATTTCGATCATACTGTAGCATAAACCCCTGGAGATAGGGTAGCGATACCTCGAGGCATACACGCTGTGATATACGCCAGCTTTGACCAAGATAGGAGCGTAATGTTGAAGGACGTAGTCCGTGAACTCCACCGCTCCGGGTCTAAATGCGTGGGCATCGGTGGCTTTCAGCTCGGCAAACCACCCCACAGAGATCTGATGCTTGAAACGGACTGCCAAGCAGTCCAGCAAGAAAGATTCTTCTCTCTATCCCCATTTCAACGGGGCAAGAAATAGACCAAAGATGGGCTTCTCTTGGTCGACACGACCCGTAGTTTCATTCCAGTAGGCGGGCACGAAATTGGGTGCTCTGGTCAATAATCCGTCCTCTAGAGCCAATCCCTGGAGCCCCAACACAGTGCTCCACTTCTAGGGTTCACCAGGCAAGTAGATAGGCCTTCCCCGCACTATAAAGTGTGTCAGGCTATCCCTCTCGACAAGCAATGCCTGCTCGGCCTTCTGGACCAGAAATAAATCCCTCCTCCCTTGAAGGTTGAATCGCCTGAGGAAGGACATCAAGTGCTTATCTTTGGGGTTATCCCTCCTGATGGCATCCCCGCGATTATACTTGAAGGAATCGCCCCTGGTAATGAGAAGGTGGCTAGTGTCCACTGTATCAGTCTCTGAGTCTGAGGATTCTGCGACCACAACAAGTTGTTCTTGGCACCTATCCAAAGAATGGACATTTTCCCACGTCACCACGGCACAGGATGCAGAAGAAGAAGAACCAGATGCCATTTTATCTGCAAAAAGCATACCAAGAGGAATAAACAATGTCAGAAAATAGTTGATAAGAATAGAATTTCTGATAAAATTTTGGCTAAGTCTCCCCAGCCCGAGAGATTGCCAGAAAGAAGTGGGAACACATCCACCAAGGGATGGTCCCTAAAATAGGCCGTGGGTATTGCATCAAGGCCAAAACTGAACACCCAGGGGAGAAGCTCCGAGGGCAAGCCCTACTAGGAGCCTCCCGGGGCCGAAGTATCTTGATAAGACTTTCCCTTTAATCTTTACTCCAAGGTATGGCTTCCCAGATTGTGATGCTGGCAGGGAAATGCTTCATCTGGTGGAGGACCTTCCGGTTAGCTCGAGCTCGAGCATCCTCCAGTGATGGTAGTATGTCGGGCTGGATCTGCTATGAGCTATCACGCCGCTCCTTGTTAGGGAGTTGCACTACCTTGCCCTTGTTATTGGGATCAGGCTGACTGTGACCAACCGCAGACTCTTGGAAGAGGGAGGCCAATGATGGCTCTTCCGAAGATGGCTGAGCGGCTGGTCCATCCTTGCCGGATGGTCCTGCTTATTCTGCAGGGTAGGCTGGAGCTGGTGCTGGGATTGGAATGCTAGCGATAGTCCCCTCGCCACCAGCTGGGTCGAAGATGCTGGGTTGCCCTCGGATCTCCACTGGTGGGATCGGGGCAGATTGTTCTCCTAGGAGGAGGATAACTTGTTCGTGATCGAAGGGAGACGGGTGAAGAGATGGCTCAGGGACTCTGCCATGACCTCTGCTACGTCTACGACCATGACCTCGGCCACAGCTGGTGTACTCTAGAGCTGGTTGCAGTCTGGGTGGAGCCGCAGCCCTTTGTCTGGTTCTGGACGCTACCGGCTTGCCTCGCTGGGAGGCATTGATATTATCTGAAGGTGGGAGGGCCACCATGTTGCAGGTGCAGCCACAAAGCATCTGTTCTAGCTATTCCACGGTGATCTCCTTGTCCTTATAGAACAAGGTGAGTTCTTCCAGGACGCGGAGAGTTTCACCTTCCTTGACCTTCTGGATCATTTCATGGACCCAGTCCCAGAGGCGAGCTCGTTTCTGCATGTCTTCCCATGGGATGTAGCTATCGAGTGGGATAGGCCTGGCAGGGTGAAGAGGAATGTATTCCTCCAAGTTGTCGATGAGCCGTTGTAACCTCTGGAGAGGCGTCAGCTCCACTGGGGACTGCAAGGTAGCCGCTTGTTCGGCTTGCTTCTTAAGCCGCCTTTTGAGATTCTTCCTTCTATTCCTCTCCTGTTTCTTGGCGATGGCCGTCTACAGGGGAGTAGGAGGAGGAGGCACTGGGACTGGAGCTGACAGGTCACCGTGGGGATACCGTTGAGTCGATGGGTTTGCAGGGCGAGGTCGGTGACTCCTTTTTACTCGGATCTCAATCCAAGCACCTTCCGATTGTTGTAGTTGGAAGGTAGCGTTGATCGCCTGCTCAATGACTTCGAGTGGTAGTTCCTAGTAAGCAGGGATGTGGGGGCAGGCATCCAAAGATGTGGACATGGCTTGTTGCCTCTGTCGCGGTTGGTGTGGGAGTTTATCGGGAACCGATTGACTCGTACTAGTGTCTGAGGACGTATGCGCGATTTGATGCCTTAGCCGCGACGGTGGGGAAGGCTTCCCCTGTTGACTTGGTGTATTGGTGCGAGTGTCCGAAGACATGTGCGCAGTTTGATGCCTTAGCCGCGGTGGCTGGGAAGGCTTTCCCTATTGAAAATGTGTACTGGGGATGGTGTCCGAAGACATGTGCGCAGTTTGATGCCTTAGCCATGGTGGCTGGGATTTCTGCTGAGGAGGGGCCTAAGGAGCATGACCAACATCTTGCTTCATGACTGGACCCCCTTAGTCTGGCTGAGAATAGGGTTGGAGACACCTGATGACGTCTGGGGGCCTTGTTTCCCCCGGTGGCTATCTTGACCTCGCGCGCTGGAGGGCCTTTATAATGGCGGACCTGACCTGCGAGCTGTAGGGAGAACCTGGTTCGGTCGAGCTAAGGTCTCGCTCAACTTTTGCTTCCCCTTTCTATCCTCAGGTGTCGAGGACAGAGGTAGAATAGGGGGAAGAAGAGAAGGGCTGGAAGAGTCTGTCTTGGTCTCGCCTACCAGGACATCTTCTGGACCGAGAAGGACTCGAAGGAGTCTTGCAGTGTCTTCCTTGGAAAAGGGCAGAGACTCTAGCTCTTGCCCGGGTCGCCATTGTGCGGTTGGAGTGACAGGGGCTGGTTGATCAGCCTGTGGTGTTGGAGCGTCGGGAGAGGTCGAGGGAGCAGGAGAGTGGCTGACGTTGGCCGAGAAGATACTCGGTCCCGCCTCTCGGCTGGCATCCTACTCCCTACGTCTCTGCAGTCACTCAACAGCCTCCTGATTATCAGTTAGAAACTCGAGCCATTCTGGAGTATGCTGGCAGGGTGACCTGTGCCCATTTTCCTGGGGAGGGTCGGGCCGCTCTGGTGCATTTCTAGCGACAACCTGGGTTTCTTCGATAGCTTGTCACAGTCGAACAAGTGCCATGGAATTTCCTTTGGCATCGATCTGCTCCCACCGGATCTATTCCTCAATGAGGTATTGGACTTCCTCACAGGACTCAATCGCATGGCAGATTCACGCATGAAAGGGACAATACTGGGGGTGATTAAAGTCCCATTGAGTGTAGTCTACTGACGGATCTCGTGGTAAGATCTGCGCCCACTCGATGAGGACGTCGAAGACTCGTCGGGTTCTTTCCCTTAAGAAGGAGAGGTATCTGCGATCATGCCAGTGCCGCCACCCTGGGTACCAGATCGAACGCCCTCTTTGGTTGGTGCTGGGCTCCTCCGATTCATCATCAAAGAGAGAGAACGCCGCCATCATATGGATCACATTGGCAGGATGGTGAACCACACGTGCTGCCTTGGCTGGTCTGGACCACATATGTGGCTGTGGAGGATTGACGAGATCACTTTTCATTTGGATCAAGCCGTCTCGGATCAACTTCTATGCCTAGGTCTTGAAGACGTAGCAATCTTCAACAGAATGACCCAGCATACGGTGGTATAGGCAGTAGTTGGGATCATCAGTTTTCTGGACCTCATTTGGCTTGCGAACTTTAGGCAATTTGACGATCCTCTGAGCCATGCAAAGGTCGAAGAGCATCTTCGTATGATCCTTCTTGAAGGAGAAGGGCATCTTCATGTCCATTTTGAAAACTGCATGTCAATCCTGCGTGTGTAAATCATGTGCTGTGCTTTCATTGTTCACCATGCAGTTAGTTTTTTTTTTCAATAAAAACCCTATCCTAACATCATTGGGGAATACCCAACAAGGCTAGGGGGGGGAATTTTTATTAATATGCAAAACCATTACATGAATCTGAAACTGGGCATACCCAGTTTATCAAGTCTAGCAATGCCCCTGATATGTTGGGGAAGAGTACACGGGGTAAAAATGGAGATACAATGAGTGGAACAAGCATAAGAAGCTAATGCATCAGCAACGCGATTCCCTTCTCTGAATATATGAGAGATAGAAGGGACTAAAGCAGACATGTTCCAACATCGTCGGCTGTAGGGAAGTGCAGACCAAGGGCATAAGGCCTTTCTCTTCAGGATGTTGACTAGTAACTGAGAGTCACACTCAATGTGTGCTTGATGAAGGCCAAGAAGAGATAGTAGTTGAATGCCATCCGCAAGAGCTCGAAATTCCGCAATGAAAGGGGTCAATTTGCCATAATAGAAAGAAAAAGCAACAAGAATGTCCCCTGCTGTATTTCTAATCACCCCACCTCCACCAGCATCACCATTCGGCTTTTTGGAACCATCAGTATTGAGTTTGAGGGAGGGCCAAGGGGGGTGGATCCATTTAACTAGCTTGATGTGTGACCTGCCAGCAGTCCTAGCAATCACACCAAACTCTTCAAGAATTTTAGTATTCCGAAAATTATATTCCTTGTAGTTAGCTGCAGCACATATCTTCCTGGCAGATAGAAGAACATGATGTCCCAAGTTAATACTGTGAACAGTCTTGCCATCATAGCGAGATCTGTTTCTATGAGTCCAGATTTCCCATAAACCAACACCAATCACAGCCAAGGTGAAGAGACCTAAAGCAGATTTGGCCGACTTGCTATGAATGGCTGCTAAACTGTGTTGAATGAACCCAGAAATGGAAGAAGCATGAGAATTTAAATCCAGAGCATTAAAGAAAGACCATAGTCTTTTAGCAAGATCACTGTGTAGGAAAAGGTGATCAATGGTTTCCAACTTGAAGTCACAGCAACAATGACATTTGGAGCAAAGACTCACACCAACTTGCTGAATTCTTGAGTCAGTGGGAATGGCAGCCAAGAGAATTTTCCACATGTGAATTGAAAT
Source organism: Amorphophallus titanum (assembly GCA_024336825.1). Lineage (NCBI taxonomy): Eukaryota > Viridiplantae > Streptophyta > Magnoliopsida > Alismatales > Araceae > Amorphophallus > Amorphophallus titanum. The sequence goes on from JANBPO010009456.1 coordinate 926,434, forward strand.
CTTTAGAGGAATCCAATTGGACCAAAGGGAGCTCCACTTAAATGCAGAATGATTCAAGTTCCTGCTTTCAATAAGCTTGTAAATGGAAGCAACGGTATAGTAGCCTGAATTGGAAAGACTCCATACTTTGATATCTTCAACATTTGAAAGATGGGAGACAGCGAGGTAGAGTTTGATTGGTTCTGGAGCAAATTCAGCAATCAGTTCCCTGCATTCAACATTTGATCCTTCAAAGAAGCTGTGCACAGTCAGGTGAATATCAGGAATTAAGGACCTAGGAATATAGTCTACAATTCTGATATTCCCAATCCATTTATCTAGCCATAAATTAGTGCTTCGGCCGTCACCAATAATCACTTTGCTGTAATCAGAAATAAAGTCTCTAGCCTTGATCCAGTGTCTTCTATAGAAACCAGTCATATTCCTAAATTCCACCTCACTGATATGTCTCTCACCAATATACTTTGCTTTGAAGTATGTAGCCCACAGTGAATCTGAATTGAGAGCATTCCAGAGCATTTTGACTCGAAGAGCAATGTCCATGGTTTGAAGGGACATGATCCCTAAACCCCCCTGATCACGTGGTCTAGATATTTTCTTCCAGCTGATCCAATGCTTTTTATTCCCATCTGCAGAGGACCCCCAAAAGAAATTTGCAAAGATCTTATCAAGCATCAGATGAGTACCTTTGTGGAGGGGTGTAGCAGCAAGGGAGTAAATTGGGATGGAAGCCAGAACATGTTTAATGAGGATCAATCTGCCTCCCTGAGAGAGGAGACTAGCCTTCCAGCCTGCAATCTTCTTTTGAATGGAATTCAGAATTCCAGAAAAATAGATCTTTTTCCTCCTTCCAAGCATCAGTGGATAACCCAAATATCTGTGGGGGAAAGTATGTGCAGAAAAACCTGTGAGAGTATGAACTTTTGCAGCCACAGCCCGTGGGGCTTTTGGGTGAAGAAAGAAACCACTTTTGCCAATATTGATAAGCTGACCAGAAGCCAATTCATATGTATGAAGCACCTTGATCAAGTTGGTAATGGACTTTTTATCAGCTCTACAGAATAGGAGAGTGTCATCAGCAAAAAGAAGGTGGGTGATTCGGGGGCATCCAGCAGGACCAGTGTAATATTGGACATGACCTGAAGTGAAAGCAGCATTTAGAGCCCTGCTAAGAGATTCTTCAGCTAGGATAAAAAGGGAGGGAGCAATAGGATCTCCTTGTCTGACACCTCTTGAAGATTTGAAAAATCCTGCTGTCTCCCCATTCATCAAAACAGAGAACCAACAGTTGTTCACCAACCTGTCAATAATTGAAATAAATGCATTGCTGAACCCAAACTTTTTAAGAACAGCAAATAGAAAACCCCACTCCAATCTGTCATAAGCCTTGGCCATGTCTAGTTTAATCATGATATTGTGACCTCTGGTTTTTCTCCCCAGATCATTGGTTAACTCTTGAGCCAGGGCAATGTTTTCAGTGATGAGTCTGCCCTTAGTGAAGGCTGTTTGCTCAGCAGAGATAAGTTTGGGTAGGAAAGTAGCCAACCTCTTATTCACAATAGCCGAAATGATTTTGTAGAAGAAGTTACAAAGGCTGATAGGTCTGTAATCAGCAATGTCCAAGGGGTGAGGTTTCTTGGGAATGAGGGCAATAAGTGTAGCAGTAACACACCTAGGTAATAGGAGCTCAGTGGAGAAAGCTTCTTGAACAGCTGCAGTGACAGTTTCACTGATAACGGACCAGGAATGCTGATAAAAGGAGCCAGGGAAACCATCAGGCCCCGGGGCACTATCTGCAGACATAGAAAACACAATCTCTTTAACTTCCTCTGAACTAGGGGCCACACACAACACCAGATTATCAGCTTGAGTGAGTATCCTGGGAATAGAATTCAAAGCAGTGTCATCAATAGAGAAATGTTGAGAAGTAAAAGCCTTTTCAAAGTGAGCCACAGCAATATTCTTAAGACCCTCTTGATCCACAATAAGAGCCCCATCATCATTTCTGAGTTGCATTATCCTGTGTTTATGCCTTTTGATCATTGCAGAGGCATGGAAAAATTTGGTATTCTTATCACCCTCAAGAAGCCATTTAATACCAGACTGTTGTCTCCAAAATATTTCCTGTTGCAGCAGCTTGTTGGATTGATGAGTTTTTGCAAGCTCCAGGGAAATCAGGTTGGCTTCGGAGGGTTGAGTGTCATATTTAAGTTCAGCAGCAAGGACATCATCTTCAGCTTTACTTAAATTCTGGTGGACATTCCCAAAGATTTCCTTATTCCAGGATTTTAAGTGTTTTCGAAGATACTTGAGCTTCAAATATAATGTGTGCATAGCAGAAGTAGCAAGGGGACTACAATCCCAGCAACATTTCACCTGATTTATGAATTTGTCATGTGTGGTCCACATTTTCTGGAAACAGAATCTACTATTAGTCTTCTTTTGATCAAGTATTTTTGCAAGGAGTGGGGCATGATCCGAAGCTTCACGGGACAAGTGCTCCACAGAAAAATGGAACTTGGACAGCCATTCAGAGTTGAGAAGAATTCTATCAAGCCTGGCCCAAATTGCCTTGTTACCTTTTTGATTATTGTGCCAAGTGAATTTAGATCCTCCGAAGCCAGCATCAGTCAAGGAACTGTCTAATAAACATTGCTGAAAATCCTGCATAGCTGACAGACTTGGGCTATTCCCTCCCAGTTTTTCATCAGGTTCCAAAATACAGTTAAAATCACCCCCAACAAGCCAAGGGCCAGAGGAAGCCAAGGCAATATTTTGAAGGGAATACCAAAGACCATATCTCTCCTGGATGGAACAACGAGCATAGACAAAGGTAGCAGTAAAGATAGGAAACAAGGAATTACACTGACGTAAAGTCATCTGCTGATCATCAGAATTAGATAAACTAAATTCCAAGGGCTCTTTCCAAAAAATCCAAATATGGGAATTGTCAGCGGAGTTTGCACAGGACTGATGCATCCCTATTCGCTTACATATACGGTCAATACAATTGATGTTAAGTTTGGGCTCAAGAATAATAACAAAGTCCAGGCTGTGATGTTTAATCAGAAATTTCAAACGGCCAACAGAAATATCATTACCCACCCCACGAATGTTCCAGATTAGGAAATTCATTGGTAACCCAATTTAGGTACATTACCGCTAGAGCTAGATTTAACCATAGCTCTGGTCTTAACTCCCTTTCGATCATCTTTATGGGTAGGAATGATCCCATCAGTACCACATCCATCAGCAGTCACAGTTAAACAATCTGATTCAGTAAAATTGGAAAGCTGAGCAATAGTGTTACCCTCTACAATCTTGTCAATAAAGTCCCGTAGAAGAATGTCTGGAACAGAGGAAATCTCCACATTAGTACTGTCAGCAGGGTGACATCCTGAGGACTGAGCTTGCGCTGTCATAGTAGAAGTCGGTCCAGTAGAAACAGGACAAATTTGGCTTGAAGGGAGCTCCTGGCACTCAGACGAACATATCATTGCTTTATTAGGCTCAAGTACTTCACTGCAGGTTGGTCGGTTCAGCTTAAGTGAGCTGCCATCAGGATCCATATCTTGGCCATTAGAAGAACAACCCCCATTATTCAAAACAGAAGGAACCCTGGACGGGATAGTCTCCCGTTGGGCCCCTGTAGCAGCTTGTGAAAGGAAAGTCAACTCCGAAACGACCGGGGCCAGAGCTATCTTAGGAGACTGTCTGGGTTGAGCAGGGATCCAGATTTTCTTATGTTGTTTGTCCTGAGATGTCTGAGCAGGGATATTGGGAGGCTCAACATTTACTGCAGACCTATTCTTCTTACATCTATCCAAGCAATGACCCATGCGGGAGCAGAAGGAGCAAAATTCCGGGAGTACAGGGTAGTTAATGGGTTGCCACCATCCTCCGCCGGGGCATCCAATCCATAATCTATTTGGGAGGACAGCAGAGACATCCAACTCCACACAGATTTTGGCTTCAGTAGTAACAGACAAATTTAAAGTGGAAGAATCAATTTTTAGAACATTACCAATGTTACCAGCAATGGACCGCAGATATGAATCAAGGAAGAAATTAACTGGTAAACCTGGTAGAGAGATCCAGATTGGGACGAACGGGGAGTCTTCATCTGTAGAAAAATGCATCGTCCAACGGAAAAATTTGAACAGAAGCCCTTTTATAAACAATGATTCCCGCACCAACAGCTGCACAAAATCGTCTTTGTTTCTGAACCTCAATAGTAGATGACGAGAATCAAGAGCAGATATAATGAAATCATCCTTGAATCCACACCGCAAGAGCAAGTGGGATCGGATTTCCGGAAAAGCTGGGCGCCCAAATGGAGTTCTAGCAACCAGTGTGTGAGCAAAAGGCTCCAACGATCGGTCGATCTCCTCCGCCGAGAAGAAGACAGCTGGTTCCCCGCCGTCTGTAAACGCCGGCGGATGGACGAGACCTGGCACAGCAGGGGGCTTCATCGAAGAAGAGAGGACGTCCGCAAATGAACGACTTCCTGCGGCATGGAAACGAGGTGAAGATGGCTGGGGGGGCAGGAGGGGGACGACGCAGGGGGCCTTGGGGCCCCCCCCCTCGGCGATCATGAGACTATATCAAAGTCGCCATGAGCGCTTTCGTTGTGATCGGGGTGAAGACACACGAATACGGTACTTTGTTTCCTGGCGCATTCTTGCGCCTAGATCCGGAGGCTGATCGATGCGTGACTGGTGCCTTTGGAAAGAAGACTTGAAGATCTACAACATATAATTTTTATAGATCCATCCACTGAATGGATTGAAAATAAAAATGACTGCAAACTGTATTTGTTTTTCTGACTCGGACTGACAGACACACAGGGCAGCAATGAATCTGCCTGAAACACACCTTTGACTGAGGGTAAAACGATTTTTCTAGACTCACAGAAAATTATGGTGGAAGGGGATATACGTGGGGAACACTCAGTATTTTTTGGGATTTTTAAAAAATTGATAAAGGGGTGAAAAAAATACAAGAAGACGACTCTATACTGTAGATCTATAGAAAGTGACTTGTAGTGACGGGAGTTCCAATTTAATCAGCACCACAGCCTCCGACCCATATACTAGGGAGAATGGTGAGCAGCCGATTGGGGTTTTATAGACCGTACGATAAGCCGAAAGTGCTTTGTACATTTTTTCCCCAGTCCTTTTTATTAGACTTGATAGTCTTTGCCAGCAGTGTGCATCACGTTTTATTGGTGGCTTCTACAGGTCCATTGGCTTGAGGGTTGTAGGGGGACGACATCCTCCAATCAATCTTGTACTTATCAGCCAGTCGATAAACCTTCTGGTTTCTGAAATGGCTACCATTATTAGAGATAATTTGGCTGGGAACCCCAAACCAAAATATTATATTCTGCCGGAAGAATCTAGCGACCAACTCTCCCATCACTTCTCTTAGTGCTATTGCTTCTGCCCACCTGGAGAAGTAATTTGTAGCTGCTAAGATATATCTGCACCCTGACGAAGATGTTGGTAGCGACTCCACCACGTCCGTGCCCCATTGAGCGAACAGCCAGCTTGGTACGGTGGGATGTAGCGGCACTGGCGGTCTCCTCGACATGTTGGCGTGCTCTTGACATTTTTGGAAAGCTTTGGCAAACTTGCAACAATCATCAAACATAGAGGGTCAATAGTAGCCCAGCTTCTTTATTTTGATCTTCATTTTCAGACCGGCCTGGTGTGCTCCAGCTAAACCCGCATGGACTTCTTGAATCACCTGCCCCGCTTCTACTGAAGATAAGCAACGGAGCAAAATTTTCCTTCGGGCATCTGCCATTATTCAGAACAAGGTTCCATTCCTCATCTCGTAAGAGTCTTGGACCCTCAGGAGCTTCATTCTTTGCCATTTTTCCTTCGGGAGCTATTGGTGCTGGAACCAACGTAGGAGGTGTTCCTGCTAGTCGGGCTGTTGAATCTCTTTCACAGCTGCCATTTCATTCTCTTGTTCATCGGCCAGAACCTCTGTTACACTGGGGACCTATCACCGGTTGATTACTGTTATGTTCAGGTTGTATCTGGTGGGATGGCCAAAGAACTAGCCAACTTAGCGAGGGCATCTGCCTAAGCGTTCTGTCCTCGGTTGATATGCTTGACGCTGATGAAGTAGAATCTTGACATCATGCGAAGTGCCAGCTGAGGGTAAAGGTGGAGCTCTTGCTTCCGTACGTCGAATTCTCCTTCCAGTTGTTTTATAACCAGCATGGAATCGCCAAAGCCTTCCAACAATTGGATCCCCATGGACAGAGCGATTTGTAGCCCAACTATCAGGGATTCATATTCTACTTTATTATTTGTGCACGGCTTGTTTATTGAACAAGATGTGTAGATGACTTCTCCTTTCGGAGATTTCAGGACTATCCCTGCCCCTACTCTGACTCTGGCTGACCTAGTAGCTGAGGTGTCAATTCTGGAAGCACTGTCAAAGTACAGCTGCCATGGGGAGGGCTGCACCTAGTTGACTTCTAGGGTTTCATCTTCAGGAAGCTCTGGTTCTAGCGGACAGTCTTCTGGCACTGGATGCTCATCAAAGAAGTCCGTAATAGCTTGGCCCTTGACAGCCTTTTGCGGCACATAGGAGATGTCAAACTCAATAAGGATCACTGCCCATTTACCCAGGCAACCTTTGAGTGCTGGCTGAGACATGATATATTTCACTGGATCCGCCTTGGAGATCAGGTTGATTTCATGCGACAACATATAGTGTCAGAGCTTTTTTACTACAAAGACCAGCGACAAGTAGATCTTCTCAATCTAGGTGTATCTTTCTTTAGTCCTAACTAGTCTTCGCCTGAGGTAGTAGAGGGCTTGCTCCTTCGCTTGTTCATTATTGTGGGCTAACATTACCCCTAGGGAGTTGTACGTGGATGCTATGTACAATACCAGTGGTCGTCCTTTCACCGGTGTGCCCAACACTGGAGGAGTCTTCAGATAGTCATTGAGCTTGTCAAAGGCCGTCTGGCAATCTTCATCCTAGTAAAAGGGAACATCCTTCATCATTAGTTTGTGAAAAGGCTGACATCGCCCTGACAAATTGGATATAAACCACCGGATATATGCCAAACGGCCTTGTAGAGATCTCAGCTCGGAGAGGTTCCTTGGCGAGGGTAACTCCTGAATTGCTTTGATCTTTGCGGGATCTATTTCAATTCCCTATATCTAACAATGAAGCCCAAGAATTTTCCGCTCGATACTCCGAACGCACACTTCATAGGGTTCATCTTCAATTCATACTGCCTCAGCCTCTGAAAGACGGCTTGGAGGTCCCGCAGATGGTCTTCTTTCTTTCTAGTCTTGACCACTAGATCATCTATATAGCACTCGACCTTGTGGCAGAGCAGCTCATCAAATATCCTAGTCATTGCCTGCTGATAAGTTGCGCCGACGTTTTTTAGTCCGAACGGCATCCTCTTGTAGTGATAAATGCCCTTGGGAGTCTGAAAGGCAGTGTGGACCCGGTCATGCTCCACGATCCATATCTGGTTGTAGTCGGATGACCTGTCCATAAATGATAGGGCCTCATAGCCTATTGTAGCATCAATCATGACTTCCATTATTAGTACCAAAAAGTCATCCTTGGGGCAAGCTTTATTCAGGTCCCAGAAGTAAACACATATTTGGATCTATCCATTCTTCTTCTTCACGGAAACAATATTAGCCAGCCATATGGTATATTAGTTTTCTTCAACAAAACCCACATCAATGAGCCTCACTACTTCCTTGCAGATTAGGGTGATGAGCTCTGGCCTCATGCGCTGCGGTGGTTGCTTCACTGGCACAGCTTCAGGACTTATTGCTAGCTCATGTTGTGAGACTGCGGGACTTAGCCCTGGCATCTCCTTGTAGGTCCAGGTAAAGCAATCCTGATATTCTTGTAGCAGCTAGATGTACAGCTTCTGTTCTTCAGCAGATAGCTAGGCACTGAGGAAGGTCGGCCTAGGGTCATCCTCGTTTCCCAGGTTTACCAGGACCACATTGGCTACCCAGTCTGGGTATTGAGTAGGCCTGAGTAGTCCTGAGCGCAGCTTCTCGCTCACCTGCTTCCTGATGATCTCCTGTTGCTCGGGGTTGCAACGCCTCCGGCGCTACTGGACCGGGCGGCAAGTAGGATCCAACCTTAGTTGGTGTGTGATAACCTCCGGTGGGATTCCGGGAAGCTCGTCCTCGGACCAAGCGAACACATCTTGGTTGGCAGCGAGAAACCTCACGTAGGCTCGCCTGTCGTGCTCGGATAGGTTTGCGTCGATCCTCAGCGTCCTGCTTGGATCTTCTCCCACCTGGATGAGGTACAAGTCTTCCGCCGGGGCGCTGGTGCTCGGGCCCGGATCTTGGGTCCTCGTCTTCTTCTCAGGCGGTGCCTCTTCAGGATGTCGATCACGTGTGGAGATGAGGTAGCATCTCCTGGACTCTCTTTGGTCTCCTCAGACCTCCCCTACTCCTCGGGGGATAGAAAATTTAAGCTTTTGATGATAAGAGGAGGGAACACCTCGAAGCGTGCCGAGGATCCCTCGGCCAATGATGGCATTATATCCTGTCATTACACGAACTATAGTGAAGTCAGCGAGGAAGGTTACCTCTTTTGGTGCGGTCTCGAATGTGATTGGGAGCGAAATGCATCCCTCTGGGCGGATGGTTGTGCCTGAGAACCCGAACAGCGGCGTGTTTAATGGTGTTAGTCGAGACATATCCACACCCATAAGAACAAGGCAGTCGTAGGCAGTGACATCGGGTCCGCTCCCATTATCCACTAAAATTTGACGCATAGTACATTGGTTAATGGTGGCTGAGACCACCAAAGTATCGGAGTGGGGTGTGGTTACATCGTCTAGGTCATCGTCGGAGAAGACAATGGGATCTCCTAGGCGGCCTGGGGTGGAATTCCCACGCGGAATGTCGTCGCCTTGGCCCGCAGCATAGACTACCGTCGCGTACTGTCGCCTCCTGCTCGCGCTATCCCCCCTACAGCCGGTCCCCCGGAGATCATCATGATCTCCTTCCTGTTGGGCCGGTTGTCGATCGACGGGGGCGTCTTCTGCCGTCGCTGTGCTGCCTTGGCGGGGAACTTGTCGAGGAGTTCTCTCCGGACGAGGTCCTCGATGGCATCCCTCAGGTTGATGTAGTCGGCGGTGTCGTGGCCATGATCGCGATGGTAGAGGCAGTACTTCTTTTTGCTCCTTGTGCTCGGATCCGATTGCATCCGGGGAGGCCACTTGAGAAATGGCTCCTCGTGGATCTCCATCAAGATCTAATCGGCCGGAGCCGTCAGGGGCGTGTAGTGGCGATAATTGCCCCTTTCCTTCTCAGAGCGGTCGCGGTGGTCTCCGTCACGTTGATCCCGCTTACTCCGAACCTCTCACGACGGGTCGACAGATCTCTTACGGTCGGACTGATCGGTTCTGGTCGCGCGGCCCAGGGCCACCGTATTCTCCTCGCAGCGCGCATGCTTCTGCGCTAGAGTGAGAAGATCCGGAAGGGTTGTCGGGGCCTCGATCCTGAGGGCGCGCCAGAGGATGTGATCCCGCGTCCCCTGGGTGAGGGCCGTGGTGGCGATGTCGACGTCGAGATGTGGGATCTGTAGCGCCTCCGTGGGAAAGAGGGAGACAAAGTCCCATAGCGTCTCTTCCTTTCCTTGCTTGAGCGCGAGCAGGGTCACCGCAGACTTGACCACCTTTCGGCAGCCAACAAAGTTCTCTTTAAACAGCTTCTTGAGCTGCTAGAAGGAGGAAATAGTTCCGGTTGGCAGGGACTCAAACCAAGCTCGGGCGTTCTCCGGGAGGGTTGTTACGAACACCAAGCACTTCACAGTATCCGAGGCCCGGTGGAACACCAGGTGGGACTTGAAGCTGTGCATGTGGTCGACCGGGTCGGTGGTGCCGTCGTAGGAGGTGAACGACGGCAACTGGAGCTTCGGTGGGATGGGGACTTCCATTATTTTCTTGGAGAAGGGAGCATGGAAGTCCAGGTCGTCGTCGATTAGGCCGTGATTTTTGACGGCCAAGAAGACGTCGTCCAAGTACCAGATTTTGTCCTCTATCTCCTCGAAGCGCTGGAGTCGTCGGTCCATCTCCGGATTAGAGTGGAGTGGGCTGCGCACCCTCGGTGTGGGCACGCTACGGGATCGCCGAGTCCTTGTGGCCGAGGCGCGGGATGCCTCTCGCGCTTGGCGGGGGTTCCCCCCAGTCTGACCCCTCTCGTCCTCCCGCCGCTCGGACAAGATACGCTGGGGGTCAGCCTGTTGGTCCCGAAGTTCCTGGCAGAGTTCTATCAGGGCTCGGATTTGTTAACGCAGTTCGTCGAGGTCACCTGGGGTGACCTCCTGCCGGGGATGGGCGGAAGAAGCTTCTTGCGACTCCCGCCGGGAGCTGGCTCCCTGGTGGGACCTACGACCCCGGTTGCTGGTGTTGCGGAGGCTTCCACGGGGCGCTATAGCCTTTCGCTCGTGATTCCGACAGACGGCGCCAAGAAGTGTAGAGGCTGAAAAATGGTTCCTAGGCCACGTACCACTTTCTCTATTTATTTGTTGAGGGAAGTCGTCTCGGGCCCGTGGAGGCTTGCAAACACCAGGAAGCAGGGCCGTCAGAAGGAGTCTCGGGTGTCATCTCATGGGACAACTCTCCGATGCTTAAGTCAGCAATATAAAAATAGAGTATAGAGAAGAGCAGGAAGGAGAGGGAGAGATATTGCTGTGAGAGGTTGAAGAGCCGTGGAGATCTTCCTGACGAGTGCTCGCCAGCCCCAGTGCTCACTCGGGGAGTGCTCGCTGGGTGGTAAGGTCATCGGAAGGGACCCTTGTCAGTGTGTAAGCAGTCGCTCTCTTCTTCTCACAGTGTAGCAGGGCTAGTAGCTCTATTCTCTTGGGTAGCGTAATAGTGGAATGAATCACCGTTCTCTTCTCTTCTGTCGATCTCCCTTTTATAGGGGGTTTCACCCTACACAGGGATCCGAAGACCCGATAGCCAAAAATCTGATTTAATAGTAAAATACGATCCGGGACCCACTGGAGTGCTCCGAAACTCACGGATTCTGATCCGAAAAATCCTGCATGTTACAGTCCTCCCCTCCTTACAGAAATTTCATCCTCGAAATTTGAAGCAACCTCCATCTCACATGGGAAGAACAACTTATCCGGTTGACAACGCTCCCAACGCTCCAGCCAAAACCTCGATTCTCACGAAACCACCACTCCCAAGGAACACAACCAGACTATTATCACGAACATAAATATCTTGCTCCATAACACCGATTCTCAGAGCGAGCATTACACACAAAAGAATGTAAGTCTAGCATCACCTCAGTTACAATAGAACTCTAACCATAGCATTCCTGCCACCATCTCGCTCACCGAGGAGACACAGCCCACGTCACGAAAACCTGCCAACGATCAAACCCTATGCTCGGCGGACCAACCAAACATCAACCTCTCTACCTGCTGACTAACCTCACGACCTGCACAAGGGACAAGCATCACTGAGCCTGAACCAGCTCACATAGTCATCTCGACTGACTGCCACAAATCCGTCGGCTCTGCGCCATGAACCATCTCACATCCAACAAGCCGAACGCCCATAACAACACTATACCAACTCCGGTCCGAACACGAACCTTCAACAGATCCCAGATCCAATTCCAGGAAAAGGTATATCTCATAATCGACCACTCAAGGCCTCGCTTAATCATAGCTCTCACCATTCTCGATTCACTACAACCGGCATCTTTTGTTTGTGAAAATCCATTCGCCGGTCATCAGTTACTTGTCGATGGGAAACCCTCACTTGCTCAACTTCCTCCTTCCTGCTCCTTCACCAGGCCCGATAAGCACATTCCAAATCTCGACAGGCCATCCATTGACTCTTACACTGACCATTACTGCATCTCGAGTCGATCCTCACTCGGACACTGCATCCGATCCTAATCCTCATGCCAACTCTACCCTCTCAGGGGAGCACGGCGAAACCAAATGATAAGATCTCACAATTCTGGGTCCATAACAACTCCACGCTCAGACTGACAGGGAACTCCTCCCATGTTGGCCACGAGACCAACACTCTCCATTCGACGACATCCCTCCAAAGACTTTCGTACACAGGCATCGTCCATTACACAGTCTCATCCCATCTTCATCACAATTACTCCAAATGAACACCTGCCCATTCCGGCTCCGCTCTCACCACAGAGCCACAGGACACAACCTTAGCAATCCACGACACACATCTCCAAGATAAACACGTGTCATCCTTTATCACAATAATCTAGTTGATGACGCCACAACCAATCTACCCAGATCTCCAGATATCGTAGATTCTTACCATAGCTAGGTCCTTCCTGCAACATTCCAAAACTCTCGGACTCAACTGGGCCTCTTCTAGACATTACCATAGCTGACCACTCGGCTAGCCTCACCAGCCGCTCGCAGCTACCAACTGGGACCCATAATCATCTCTCGGAGATCACACCTCTAGGACCACGATTCCATCCCGAGAACACAACTCTCCGCATGAGTCGAGCACATAGCTTATCGACTCCGACCATCGCGTCATCGTCCTCTGTCAAGCTATTCCTTAGCAACCCCCAACTGGGTCAGTTATCAAACACCTGACGCCGCTTCCAACAAATGGATAGGGTACTCATCCGGCACATCTGTCGTCATATTTTTCCAACTCTTCATCCTGCAAGTGTCACAAATCACAATACCTCAAGTAATGGCACGACAATCAACATAGCTCACACAGCCAGAAACAGGCTTACACCGAGGAAACGATCCTCTCTATTGGTCAGAGACCTCCAACACTCTACTAATTCTCTGGGATCCTTCCAAATCTTGCCATCAACACGATCTTAGACCTATGGGTTATGGGCCCACCAAGCTTCCACTGCGCACTTTGCACAACACGCCCAATTATCAGTCAACTAGGGATCCACCATCCCGACAATCCACAACTCGAATGGCTAACTCTAAAAAATAGGGTGAGGAAAGCTCAATTACCTCGAACCTAGAGCATAGACTTTCTCTCTCCTGATCTGACAATCCTCCCGCAACTCCACAGGCTCCGATCCACAACGCATCGAGAATCATAACACCAACCACGAATTCTCGCACACACAGCCCACCTGGCACTCATCCTTCCAGAATGATGCCAGCATACCCTTACGCATCAAGAGAATGGGCATCACTTCTCACAGGCGGTCGCTCTGCCAAAACACAAAACACGTATCGCACGGACTTCATGGCACACAAAAGGAGGCCAACCAATCCAAACACACAATGCAAGACGACAGAACTTAGCAAAAATGCGATCTCTTCCACCAAGGAGATGCCAATAATGCCTTCCATGAAACTGAAGATTTCCACGCTTGACCCAACCTTGAACCTTACGCATGCTGGGAACCGCACCTTCCAACACCAGGAAAAATCATCACCACCATTAGGTCAGCTCCTCCGACAACACTTGCCAAGTGTCCCATCGAACCACACTCGTAGCATCTCCCGGCGCACCATCGCAACTCGCCAGACAGCGATTCACCATTCCTCAAGCACTGACTCTACTAATCACCAGCCACCCTTTGCCATAGCGGTTGAGATAGCCGCTGCCACACGCTCCCTACCAGTGCCTGTCTCTGATCCCGGAATCATTAACACGCCAAAACACTTATCGATGAGTGAAGAAACTACTAAGAATGCCAGGCTCGAAGGCTGCTACACCTCCAGCCACTGAACATTATTCCCTTGAATCTGTCCTTACCGACACCAATCCATCCTCACTCTCGGGTCCTCAAAATATCCATCTCCAGAGCCGCTGCCACGCGGACCATCACGACAAGAACCATGACGTGAACCATGATCGGCACCTGCCAACGCTTATCCGCAGATCTCGAATCTACCGCGAACACTCAACCATTGTTCAGTCCGGTCCTCTTCGTGTTGCCCATGGTTCTTTTCACCTTGGTTAAGGTATTTTACTGTTGATTATTTCATTTGTTTGTTGCTCCCTCTGGTCTTTTAGCATGTTATTATTTTTGATAAAAAATTCTACAACATCTCCCCTTGACCCAGGCATAAGGGAGATACAGGAAACACGCCCACATGGAGTGGCAGAACCCGACAAGTGGAGGTGGGCGTCCGAAGATGGCAACACCTTTAATAAAACACCATAAAACCCGAGGCAACCGACGGAGGGACGACCTCTCTAAGGCTGGTCAGGGGCGTACCGGCCAAAGACTGTGCCGGTGAAGATGTGTGGGGGTCAATGCACCGGCCAGGGAGGCTGTGCCGGGCTAGGAGCGTACCGGCCAAGGAAGGGCTAGTGTGTCAGTAAAGGCATCTGAGAGTGGTTCAAGGCCGGTGTGAGGGAGAGGGCCGTGAGGCCTGGGGGTTTGGTTTAGTAGGCCAGGGGGCTTTAGCTGGAGGAAGGAATGCCAGGGGCTGAGAGTTTAAGGCGGGCCTATCGTCTTTTCCAGGACCTCTCTCTTGAGATTCTGCTTACATATCTGTACAGTGTCCTCCTGATGCGGGGGCAGCTTGCATCTCATTCCGAGGTTCCTCCACCTCTTAATATAATCAAGGGTTGTCTCATCCGCCCTCTGTCTTTTTGAGTAGAGTTCAGCCACTGTGACCTCCCACTCTGTAATATCAAATCTTTCTCTGAGCTTCCTCTGCATGTCCGACTAGTCATTGATTGACCCGACTAGGAGGTTTGAGTGCCATTCAAAAGCGAGCCCCGTCAGTGAGGACCCGAAAAATTTCAGCAAATATGACTCGTCGGTGGCCAGATCACCCATGACGGTCATGTAGTTAGCGACATGTTCCTTTGGGGATCCCTTCCCATTGAACTTTTTGAACTTTGGCAGCTTGCTAATCTCAGGAGGGAGCTGCTTGGCGGCATGATGCGGTGGGTATGGCACCCTATACACATCAAATGCGACATAGTCACTTTCACTTCTTTCAGCAAGCTTCAACTCGATCATCCATTCCACCATCATCTTGTTCATGACGGTTGGATCAACCAGTTCTGGATAGAAATGTGCCGACTGTAGGTATGGAGTGACCATAGCGGTTGCCTATGGAGGAGGACGCAATAGTGTAGGCGCCGGGGGTGTTTGGTGCACCTGTGACAGCACTGGCAACATCAGCGGCTGTGATGTGCGCTGTTGTGTAGTTGCCAAGCTGGGCTCTGTCGGCTAAGGCAAGGTGTAGAGTGGTGGGAAGTCACTCGGGTTGGCAGCTCCTCGTGACGATTCGCCCTGCATCTCGGGCTGCTTGGAAGTCGAAGACTGCTCTGTCTTCTCCATCAATTATTTCTTCAGCAGTTCTATCTCCTGCCGGTACCTTTGAAGCGTCATTAACACTACCGGATCCATGGCCGCTATGTTGGGGATGGCCTCGGTTGCTTTGCCCGAAGCACCCTCAGGCAGGATGTCGAGCATCACATCCTCTTCTTCTGTCGTCACCACATTGGTAGTTAAAATGTTGGCTTCATCATATGGCATGTGGTGGGCCAGGACTTGCCTTCTCCCAGTTGCTGCCATCATCTCCGTTGCAGCTTCTGCCCTTCGGGTGTTTAGCCCTAGCCTTTTGCCCAGCTGAGCCAGCTCGTGAGGCTCCTCCGGCAGCCTCCCATATTGGCCGGATATCCTAGCCATGTTGCAGGTGAAAATCTGCATCCTTCTTCTTTATCTGTGAACCTTCCTCTTTGCATGGTCTGAGAAGGTGAGTCTCTCGAACACAGAGATTATTTTTCTTTCTTCTCGCTGAGGGGCGATTTCATCGACTTCAGCATCAAAGCCATCTTCATATCCGTTGTCGTCAACCGACGACGTCATCCTTCTCTCTTCTTCCTTCTCTTCTATTGCCATTGGTGGGCAGTGGTCTTCTTCAGCCACGACTGATTACAGTAGCCGTTGTTGGCCCAACGAGGGGTTGCCTAGACCCCTGAAGTAGCTCCTGACCATGTTGGTCGTTTCTTCTTCCCCTCGTCCCTGATGTAAGACTGGGGATAGTTGTCGACCTACCATGGGAGGGATGTAAGCGAGCCAGGCTCATCCGGTGAGGTGCTGGAATCTCCTTCCCACTGTGGGGATGTTGGCTTGTCAGGCGCAGGCCTTGAAGCTTTCACGGTGTGGAGGGTCCACGATCGTCTCTTCCTTCCTTGGGGCGAGGCCCCTTGCCTTCTTCTCTTCTGCTCCGTCACGTGCAGGGTGGTGACAGACTGGTGCATCCTAGTGGGTGGGTTGGATCTTCTTAGGGACCCAAGCCTGGTTGAATATCTTTGGCCTGGGGGCCAGCTTCTCTTGGCCATGGTGGTCGATTTCTTCTTTCTCGATTCTCCTCCCAGAAAGGGCATGGTAGGAGTTATAGACAGGTACGACGGGGAATACCCGATCTGGGATTACTCGATCATCGTGTCCGTCCAGGAAGATGCGAACCCTCGATCAACACAGATTTTTCAGACACGGAGAGGCGTCTGGTAACAATAGTAGTATTCCGCTAGAGGCCCCTGTGCTGGCGTCCTCTGAAATTCTTGGCAGGAATGGGGTGGGCCCCATAGGCAATGCAGTGCACCAAGCAGTTGGCTACTTGAATTGGGCTCTTGAGCGAACCCGCACAGCATCGAGCCTTTAAGGCTTCGAGTTTCTTTGCAGTCTCCTCGACAGGCTCCGAGGACTCCACTTGAAGTAGATCGGCGAAGGCCAGCCCCCAAAAGTTGGGGAAGCCCACAACTGATGGGAACGTCTCAAAGACAGTGGGCACCACTAGGTACCCGTGTTCAGCATGGCATGACGTCATTGTTTGCCTGCAAGCACAGAACAAGCAAACAATCAGCAGTCTTTGGGTGGGCCTTAGGGCCATAAATGAAAATCCCATCGTCGAAATCATGAAGTATTCCGTAGTGGTGAGGATGAAGAATTTTCTTCAGATTTCTCTGGTTCTATCCTCCAGGGGACTGACTACCTCAAACGCCCACATGGCGAAAGGCCAAGGAGCTATAAGAGGGTGGAGAGAGGACGAGGAAGCGTGAACCTTGTCCGCATGGAGTTGACACTTGACGCAATGGCAGACATAGTTGGCACAATCCTCGTTCATGGTAGGCCAATAATATTACCGAAGGAGTTTCTAAGAAAGCATGCGGCCATTTACATGGCCACCGCATTCGCTGGAGTGAGCGACTTTGACAACTGCTCGAGATTCGGTCTCATCGAGGTAGCGGAGGTAAACTCCACTGAGGGATTTATGATAAAAGAGACCACCTATAATGGCAAAGTGCTCCGCTGCTTGGTGAATGGCACGCCGATTAGAAGTAGTAGCATAATCGGGGAAGGAACGATCCCTAAGATAGTTTTTGATATCAAAGAACCAGGGATTTAATTTCAGGCTCATGAGAGATAGATTGGACTTGCTGAGAAGGCTCGGAGAACTGCTAGAACCAAGGATTTGAATGTGAGGGGGTGTGCATGCTTTGCACCACGATAGTGGCTGACGACTTTTCATCGGGAATTGGAAGAGAAGATGCCAAAGATGCCAATGCATTGGCTAGAAGATTCTGAGCCCTAGGGGTGTGTACAAGGGTGAGCTTCCTAAATCGTCGGACTACCCTGCCGACCAGGTCTTGGTAAGGTTTTAGCTTCGGGTCCCGGGTTTGATACTTTCTGAGGGATTGTCAAAGAATGAGCTGGGAATCTCCAATGATTCGGAGCTCCTTAACTCTGAGTGCCAATTTCATCCTTAAGCCCATGAGGAGTGCCTCATATTCCACCATGTTATTTGTAGCAGGGAAGGTTAATTGACAAGCTCAGGGAATAATAAAACCTTCCGAGGATTGGAGAATGGCTTCGACTCTTCAACCCTTGGAATTAAATGCACTATCGAAGTAGAGAATCCATGAAGGTTTACCATCTATGATGGTTCCTAACTCTTCGTCTGGGAAACTCTCGTCGACAGGGGAAAACATCGGGAGTGGATGATGGGCAAGGTGCTCGGCAATGGCGTGCCCCTTGACCGCCTTCTGACTGACGTAGGTGATGTCAAATTGGTCGAGAAAATTTTACCATCTCACCAAACGATCAGTTAATGTGGGCTTTTCCAACAAGTATTTGATTGGGTCCATTCGCGCCAAGAGCTTTACTTCATATGTGAGGAAGTAATGTTTTAGCTTTTAGGCGACCCAGACGACGACCGCGCAAGTCCTTTCCATGGCAGTGTACCTCTGCTCAGCTTCATTGAACAGTTTGGACAAGTAGTAGACCGCGCGTTCCTTCTTGGCCTCGTCGTATTGGGCCAATACTGCTCCAACAGATTCTTCCATGGTGTATACATAGAGCAGTAGAGGCCGACCCGAGACCGACAGTGCCAGAACTGGAGGATTAAGGAGGTAACTCTTCAGGTCATCAAAGACCTTTTGACACTTATCGTTCCAATGAAATTTAGCCTCTCCTTTCAGCAGGTCGTAGAAGGGCTTACATCACTGAGAGTGGTGAGATATGAATATCCTGATAAACTGCAAACGCCTGATTAGACCACAGACTTCTTTGATGTTATTGGGAGGATACATCTAGACAATGGCCTTAGCTTTGTTAGGGTCGATATCGATCCCTCTTTTGCTGACCATAAACCCTAAAAGCTTACCTGAGGAGACCCCGAATACACATTTTTGGGGGTTCATTTTAAGCTAGTGCTCCCGAGATCGTTGGAGAACTACCCGGAGGATTGCTGCATGACCACTCCTGGTCTTGGATTTGACCAGAATGTCATCCACGTAAACTTCCATATGGATATGCATCATGTTGTGGAAGATGGCCATCATTGCCCTTTGATATGTTGCCCCTACATTCTTAAGACCGAAGGGCATGACGACGTAGCAGTAGGCCCCCCATTGAGTGGTGAAAGAAGTATTCTCCTGGTCTTCCTCCGCTAGGCGGATCTGGTTATACCCCGAGAAGCCATCCATGAAGGAGAGCATCTCATAGCCGGCGGTGTTGTCCACCAGGATATCTATGTGTAGGAGAGGGAAATCATCCTTTGGACAAGCACGATTAAGGTCGCAAAAATCTATGCAGATACGGACCCTACCGTCCTTCTTCATAGCAGGGACGATGTTAGCCACCCATTGCGGATACAAGACTACCCTGATGAACTTCACCTTATGGAGCTTGTCCACTTCTTCTTTGACTTTGAGTGCGAGCTTCAGATGAAGTCGCCTTAATTTCTATTTGACAACTCGCGCATCAGGTTTCAAGACCAAATGATGTTCAACCAAAGACGAGTCCAGACCCGGCATGTCCTCGTAGGACCAAGCAAAAGCATCAAGAAATTCCCTTAGAACCGCCACAAGAGCCGCTTCTTCCTCGTCAGTTAGATTAGCACTTATCAATATGACCCTTGGATCATCCTTGGTGCTGAGATTGATTTCCTTGGTAGATTCATCAATGGACACATTAGGTTGATCAAATTTCTTAGTTCCCATGATGAAGGAAGCTATAGGATCACCACTATCTTCTAATGTCTCTTCTTCTTCTTCATCAGTGTCATCTTCTTCTTCTAAGACATACACCCCTAGATCGTCATCTACTAGAGACCTGTCTACCTCAACTGTCCCTAGGGGAATGGGAGTGGAGGTAAATTTAGAGACCTGGCAGAGCTGTGCACATTTATCGGCCAGCTGGCTGATGTAACGCGCGGGAACCTGATGGACACTAGACTTCTTGGAAGGAAAAGATGCTATGTACAAAGCTGGACTTGACCTAGACTCTACTCTACTATGTACAAGAGGAGCTTGTGGAAGGGAGTTCAAGGTGGAAAGTGTCGGCCCTGCGATGCATCCGGTGATCTCCTCAGAGCTAGCGGAGGAGATTAAAATTCTTCAAGACAATCGTCAGTTGCTCGTGGAGTTGATGACTTCAACCAATATTGAGAGCTATCCATGTCGTGCATTACCTCTCGACTGTAAGGGTCTCGGAGCTCTACTTTGCATTTCCATTTTCTAGTTGGTTGAGCCTTCATTGATGTTTTGTCTTTTGGTGAGCAGAAGCGAGACGCGGTGACGATGAAGAATGATTATCGGAGTGGGAGGTCATCGAGCAAGTGGGGGCGATCACCTCAGGTGCGCCTCGAGTCTCCGAGGGTCCCTCTTCTGCCCGAGATAAGGGCAAATAGGTCGCTCAGGAAGATGCCCCAAAACGATGGGGATTTAAGCGTAAGGGTCTCGAGGAGCAGCTGATGTTGGCTTCGATGAAGGCTCTGACTGTTGAGAAGGGCAGGCAAAAGAAAATGAAGGTTCTTCGCCTGACCGAGGAGTCTCTAACTGGGGGTGTCCGTCACTCGGGCTCTCTAGTTGCTGATTCGGAGGTGCCTGCTTAAGTTGAGAGGACCTATGTCGAGCTTGCGGGAGCGCGCGGGGAGGAGGTCAGCTCAGGGATCCCGATTGAGTCAGGTGCTGCAGTCCCGAGTCTAGAGACATCCGAGGGGGGCTTTCCGGCTGTGGCTCGTCCAGGGGAGGATTCTACCAAGCAATAGGGGTGATTCGCTGCCCAGGCCTCCCTGTATGACCGTTGCCGAGCCCTGGCCTCTCTATCCGTTCGGGATGAATTTCAGCGTTATCCCCCTCTCATGCTTCTGGAGAGAGTCATGGAGGGGGGGTTGTTCATGCCTTAACTAGGGGCTGACTTGACAAACTTCTTGGCGTGGTTGGATAGCAACGAGAGGGCTCAGGCTCAGGCTCGGGCCGAATCCAACCAGAGGGTCAGATGGTTAACTTTCAAGCTCGAGGCCCTTCGGAGTGAAATGGCCTCACTCCGCTCATAGGACCGGATGAGTCAGAAGAGGGTGTGGTCACTGTCCGAGCAACTGTCCCAAGCTCGATATATGGCGGAGCTAAAGGGCAAGCTCCTAGAGGAGGAGCACCAGGCCCATTCGAAAAGTTTGGGCAGGTGGACTATCGAGCGGGAGGAGCTTGGGAATCGTGTCCTGGAGGTAGAGTGGGATAGGAGGGAGGCCAAAATAAAGATGGCTGAGCTTGTGGAGAAGACGGTGAGAGTCGAGGCAGAGTTGATCGTGCGGTATTTGGGCTCAGAGGAGTATCGCAAGGCCCTAAAGAAGACCGCCTTTGCTTATTACGAGCCGGGCTACCGTCGAGGGCTGCGGAAGGGTTTAGCTCAAGGCTTCAAGCGGGCAATCAGTCAGGCCTAGGAGCAGGTCCTCAACGAACTTGTCTTTAACCTCGAGCAATGCTATGACTCAGGTGAAGAAGGCTCGACTTCTCCTTCTTCTTCAGTGTGGAAGATAGCGAAGACACTTCTGCTCCTGCGGAAGAAGGTTCACCAACTCTGACTACCTCAGGAGGGCGTGCGGTCGAGGTAGTTCCCGCACTGGTGGGGTCAGTGCTTGAGCCGGTTGTCACTGAGGGAACCAGGGGCGAGCTACCCTTGACTGTAGGAATGGAGCCAAGCATCGCGGGCTTTCCGACCACCGAGCTTCAAGGCGGGCAGGAGATCTCCCACCCTTCTCCTACTTCCATAGATTAGGCCAAGATAGTACCTATTTTTGTTGGCCTTCTTGTATTTTCTGGGCTCTTAACACGGCCATCTGGAACTTTTGCCACGTAATTATTTTCTTTCTATATAATGGTCATGGTGTTCAGAGCGCAATTGAATGCTCCTTACCGCCTTGACCGAGTATGATTTACTGTATCCGCAGAAAATGTTGATGAAATAAAAAATGAGAATTACTATTCTGATCAACTTCTTACATGTATGAGCTTAGAAGTAGAACTTTCGTAATGTTGTAGCATTCCAAGGCTGAGGAATTGGTGTTCCTTCCATGGTATATAACCGGTATGCTCCTTTTCCAAGCGTCTCGACCACTCGGTAGGGGCCTTCCCAGTTAGAGGCTAGCTTTCCCACCGCCTCTAGTGATTGAGAGGCTTCGACCTTTCTTAGAATAAAGTCACCCGGTTGGAACTGTCTATCTTGGACCCGAGCATTGTGATAGCAAGCCATGCGACGCTGGTACTCTGTAGCTAGGATTCTCTCAATCTCGCGCACTTCGTCTACCAGGTCCAAGTTCTCTAGTAGTTTCAGCTGGCTGGCAAGAAGTTGATGACCCGAAGAGATGGGCTACCGATCTCCAGTGGAATTATGGCCTCTGTACCATATACAAATTGGAACGGACTTTCACCTGTGCCAGCTCTTGGTATGGTTCGGTATGACCATAGTACGTATTGGCCCGTTAGGAATGCAATCGAGAGGGGGGTGAATTGATTGTGCCCCTTTTTTCGAAAACTAAATGCAGTGATGATTAGATGAGATTAAGAAAAACACTAATCGCAGAACAATGAGAATAACCAGAGTGACTAGCAAGCAAGCTCTCACACCTCACCAACGCAATATGATAAACCACTCGCATAAATTAAAAGATGCGGACAGATAATGTAACTCCCTCAACTCACCGCATCACACTCGGAAACGAGAATGGACAACATGGAACGACAATCGCACAGATAGTAAATCACAATAGAAGAATTTTTAGGTGGTTTGGACGCACCCGAGTGTAGTCCTACGTCCAGTCCTCTCAACCTGAGAGGATTCCACTAACCACGCTGCACAAGGGCAACAAAACAATCACACCGATCACACACGGGCATAACGGCCCCACACACATGCGTGTTCTCACATGACGACGAGAAATCACGCACATGGAGACGAAGCTCTGAAATCGTCTATGAAGGAAAAATATGGAGAAATACAAAGCCCAGTCTAGATTTCATATACAATGGAGATGGAAAGGCGGAAGGGGGAGGGGAGTAGGAGAGGCGAGAATGGAACAAGGGCATAGTGGCATGCCCTCATCTGTCCGCTTTTACCTTCCTCCAACGGTAGCATCGACCATCCAAAAGAAGGAAGAGGATGTGCCACCACACGTCAAACCCTCTTTCGAACTGCCCACCGACTGTCGAACGCTCTTTTGAACTGGAGAAGCATCAACCTCCCCCCTACTGCCATCTGCATCTTCGTCCTCTGAAACACCTTCCATGCCTCACTAAGACTAAACAGCGCAACACTTCGTGGAGAGGAGAAACTACAGGGATGGCCTTAAGCGATGAAAAGAGGAGGAAATGCCCTTCATGGCCTTTTATAGGCCGAAGGAGAGCTATTGTCTTAAATGATTTTTCCCCTCGAAGAAGTGCGAAAGGCAGATCCCTTTCCCTAAGGTGGTTACCTCATTTTCCACCAATACCCCCTCGATGGAAACACGTAAAGCGACAAGTTATTTAAAATAGGGGAAGGCGAACAAGTGCCAGTGCCATGCCAGTTGCTTAACCAATCGACACGCAAGATATCCACTGAAAGAATCACCGCCTTTCCAACAACTACAAGTACAGTTGTCAAATTGCACCAAGGGCGGTAAGGGATAGTCAATTCAACATTTACTATTACGCCTTCGTATACCCAATGAAAAGTTTTTATATGGCCACACTAAAGAAAGGAAAGAGAAAAAATAAAAAATCTACATCAGGCCTCGGGCCCACCACGAAGCTCGACGAGTGAAGGATCCTCGACACTAGGCGACCTGCTCCCAGCACCCTCGGTGACGGCCAGTCCAGACACTGACCCCACCTGCGTGGGAACTATCTCGATCGCGTGCCCTCCCGAGGCTGCTAGAGTAGGTGATCGGTCGGACGAAACGGAGGCACCCCAACTTTTGCCCTCGCTCGATGACAAGAAGGAAGAATCTGTTGTGTCCTAATCCGATTCATAGCATTGCCCAGAAGGAAATTCGAGCTCTTCGTGCGCCTGTTCATAGGCTAGAAAGGTCGCTCGGCGGTAGCCTTGGGAAAACCCCTTCCGCAGGCCCCGGTGGTAACCCAGCTCGTAGTAAGCAAAGGCAGCCTACTGGAGCGCCGCGTGATACCCCTCCGAGCATTTGTATTGCTCAAGCGCCTCCAATCCAGCCAGCGCCGCCTTCCCCTCGAGCTCAGCCACCCTCCGCTCTACCTCGGACTGCCTACTCTCAGCTTCGGCTCGCGCAGCCTCGACTTTCGCCTGCTATCGCTCGGCCTCTCGAGCCCGGCCCTCGAGCTCCTCATGCTTGGCCTTCCACTGCTCGGCACGTTCGACCTGCACTTTACACTCCGCATCTAGGACCCTATCTTTTAGCTCAACCATATAACGGGCCTGAACTATCTGCTTGGTTGACTCCCGAGCCTCTTTTTGGCTCAACTCCACTTGCGCCCTGAGCGAGGCCACCTCCCATTGAAGGCCTTTAAGGTCGAGGGTCAGGCATTCAATCTTTTGATCGAATGCACCACAGGCCCAGGCCAAGGACTCCCTCTCCGAGTTGACCCAAGCGAACAGATCAATCATTTTGGCCCCCAGTTGGGCCATGATCAAGCCACCCTCCATGACTCGCTCGAGGAGCATAGAAGGAGGACTACGCCTGAGACCTCCCCAGATCACCTCTGAGGTCATAGAGCGGCATCTGTGGTACAAGGAGGCTCGAAAGGCAAAGGTGCCTGCCACGAGCGAGGCGGCCCTCTCTGGAACAGCCAGGATTGGAGGATTCCCCCTGGGCACTCCCACTCCCGGAGGCCCACCAACTGGCTCAGGCTGAGCCGCTTCCCCCCGCACCTCTGCAGCCTCGGTCGGCTGGGATTGGGTCACCTCGCCTTGCGACCCCTTGGCCTTGCTCGTCTCGGATCGGGTCCCATCTCACTGTGCCCCCTCAACCCCTATAGGTGACCTAGTATCAACCACCTCTGCTCGGGACGCATCTGTCTCAGCCACGACTCTATCGAAGTCAGTGCCCCCTCTGATTCACCGGACAGGAGAGCCAGCCACGCACCCCCCTCGACTGAGCAAGTGGCCTCCACCCTCCTCGCCCTTTTCCTCTCAATAGTCACGACCTTCATCGTGGATCAAAGCATCTTCTCCATGGGATCCTTGCTCTTGGCCCTACGATGCTCGAAAGCTCCATCCCCGGCAAGCCGCTTGCCCTTGTCTCGGGCACGGGAAAAACTCCCAGACGCTTGAAGTCTGTCGGGGGCAGGCACCTCCTCCTCGTCGAGAATCACCACCTCGGCCAGCGATGGCCCTTCATGAGCCATTCGCCTCTAGTCTGAGCAAACAAAAGAGTACCGTCAGAAAGAAACTTGCTAATTTGACCCAACATCAATACAAGGCCCTGAAGCCCTTACCTAGAGGCCTCACCACCCGAGAGGGATACTCCTCAATGTTGGCCTCAGTCATCAACTCCGCGGTAGATCGATGATTCTCCTGAAGAAGCGTAGCCTTCTTCTCCACCTTTGGGGAAATCACAGCTAGTTTTGGAGGAATGTTTGGGTGAAAATTGGGCACCAACGAGAAGTTCCAGGACCCGCTGTCCAAGGCTACACCCACCCAGAAATATTAGGTCTTCTAGCCCTTGTGAGAGGAATCCCTAGGAGAGAGGGTCACACAGCTCCTCCCCCTCTTCGCCTGGAGGAAGAAAAAGCCTTTGCCCGTGTGGGCATGCTCCTTCAACTCAAAGAAGATGTGGAAGAGATCCAGCGAAGGCTCGATCCCACACAAACGGCACAGGAAGATGGAGGAGAATATGAAAGTATAGGAATTGAGGACCAACTGGACTGGATCCAATTGGAAAAATCGAAGCAATGCGGCAGCAAAGTAATGAAGAGGAAGGCAGAACCCGCACTTCCAGGCCAGAAGGAAGGAACAAAAGAGACCGGAGCAAGTGTGAGGTAGTCACTAAGGGGGAGTTTCAGAAAAACTCTTTAAGCAAAGTCATCTCAGAAGCTTCACTCAATCCACTCCTTCACACAAAAAGGGGGAAAGGACAAGGAAAGATTGAATTTAAAAAAAAAGAGGAAGAAAAGAAAAAGAAAAAGAAAAAGAGAGAATGATGGAGCTACAAAAAAAGGTGAAAATTGGGGAAGGCCGACCATTTCAGTTGACTGACGCCCATGTTTCGGTCGACCGAAACCGAACCGGCCTGACCGAACCCGTGTCCGAACTCCTTTTTAAAGGGGTCTTCAACCCATTTATCTCATTCTATCACACCCATTCACTTCCACAACATTTCTCCAACCCTAAAACACTACAAAATCTCTCTCTCAAACCCTCAAACTCCATCTTTCTTCCATCCGCACAAGATCCGACGTATTCGTCATCGCTTCGGGATGAACTCTCCGCAGTGGCCTGTGTGATCTTGCAGCCATCGCTTGAGTTCCAGGTTGTGGAGAAGGTCCTTCCATGGTCTTTGGTGTGTCCTCCAGTCCTTTTTCATCCTGAGGCAGAGGTTTGCAACTTACGGGTTTGCACTGTAGTTTTCCTTGTCTAGATGGCACTTAGAAGACACTCTCAGCATTCTACCCAGGGGGAGTCCAGTGCTAGGAGAAGAGAGGACCCACTCCCTCAGCCAAAACAGGCAGCCACACCTCCACAAGCATCGTCGATGCACCCACGGCCGATAATCAACCCCCGTCTGGTCGACTTTGCGGAAATGAATGAACTTTTCCCTGAAATTAGTGCTCTTTTTGTAGTTCAGGACGGTTGGGTTGATTTTGCTACTAGATATTCAAGGTGTTACCCTAGCCTTGTTCAAGATTTTTATGGGAACTTGAAAATGAGAAATGACCGTCTCTATATGATTGTCAAGGGAGTTGAAATAATGGTCAATCCAGATCTATTTGAAAGAGCCCTAGGGGTGTCATCTAGGGGAGTTGATATGTTTTTTAGTCATGGTGATGTTGAGGAGACTTTTATGCTTATGACTGGCTGTGAGTACATTGAAGGAGTTAGCAACCGAGTCACGTTGAACTCCAACTATTTTCCTCCTTTACAACGTATTCTGCATCACATGTTCACTACCCTATTCTATCCTAGGGGGGCAACAGAAATGAAGTGACTGAGGTGCATAGATTTCTATTCTATCATGTGATGAATGGCGTGACCATTAACATGGGCCGCCTTATGACAAATTTGGTTGATTCATGCCGCACACAAAGAAGGTGCTCCCTACCCTATGCATCTCAGTTGACCGCAGTATTCATTTATGCTGGGGTAAGAGTGGATAATGAGGGGTTCATTCAAGTTTGACAAAGTGATATATATAACAAACACAAGATGTTCACAAATTTTAGTTATTATTGGGGTCCAGATGGTGAACTCCATAGATGTGATGATCTATGGAGAAGAATTAGAAAATGAGGATGAAGAGGAGCACGAACAGTAGGAAGCTTAGGGGCAAGCACCGCCTCCAGTTCAGGTTGAGGAGCAGCCACCTCCTCCTCACCATGAAGATCAGGACATGCCTCTTCCATCCCAGTTCTTTCACAGGGAGTCCTCCACTCAAGGTGCAGGACGGCCCTCTTGGGCAGACTTTGAGGGGGTTCATAGGTGACTCTCTAGCATCGACACTAAGGTGGATACCTTTGGGTAGCAACTTACCACCCTTGGGAATGCCATTGATTCATCTTTTGCCAATGTTGGTAATCTGCTTGCAGCCATGCAAGGCCAGATTACTGCCTTCTTCCATACCTTGGACACCCTCACTCAGTCCATGACAAATCTCCAAGCCATCCGTGAGGACTCTCGCGAAGCTTTTCACACCAACAACTATTCTCTTGTTAGACTTAAGCACCACTTGATCTCCCAAAATGACCTACTTCACTCCATCATCCATCATCTCAGCAATGTTGGCCACGGCCATCAACCTGGCCAAGATCCTCCGCCTCCTGTAGACGGCAACTACGGAGCTTCTGGTTCATCTCTTTGGTGATTGTCTTTGGGTCCTGCAGTTCCTTTTTGGTCCACTTTTCTTGTAACCCGCCCCCTCTTTGATGATGACAAAGGGGGAGAAGTAGGTTAGTATAGGTCTATCTATATAACTTTGGCATGCATGTCACATGTTTGTCTGAGTGTTTACCATTTGGCATTTGTGAGTGTCATATGCATTAGTTGAGTCTTTTCGCATTTATATGTAAATGTATCAAGTGTCCTTGCACCATGTAATGAACGTGAAATGAAATAGAATGCACTTGGTCTTGGACATACATGCTGGTA
Organism: Amorphophallus titanum; assembly: GCA_024336825.1. NCBI lineage: Eukaryota > Viridiplantae > Streptophyta > Magnoliopsida > Alismatales > Araceae > Amorphophallus > Amorphophallus titanum. Next base: position 954,507 of record JANBPO010009456.1, read on the forward strand.
GTTATATCTCATTTCCTCTCAATTCAGCAAATATGATTGAATAGTTTACGTTGGTTTGGCTTGATGAGATGTATGTAAATGGATTGCTTGCCTTGTGGATTGTCGTTTTTACAAATCCTCTACTTGGTTCTATGTATATCAAATAGTGTTAGATGTAAGACAGGTCAGCCTGTCTGAAATCCCTCACTATACGTGAGTGTAAACTCCGCCAGGTATAAAAACCATGTGGGAGCTTGCAAGGACAGAATGCCTTGGTTGGTTTCAAGGTTCTAATTTCATTTAAAGGTACGCCAATGCACCTAATGATCTACAGTATTGTCACCATCAAAAAGGGAGAGATTATTACATTTCTCCAGGTGATTTTGATGATAACAAAACCCCAAACTTGGTTTCTGCCTCGTGTCATGCCTAAGTACTCAAAAGTAAGCATTAAACGTGATTAAGGAAAATTTGCATAATGTCAAATGCTCAAATGTTTAAAGGCTTCCAAATGCATAAGCTGAGTTAAATGTACCCCAAAATGAATGTCAAAGCTGTTCGAACACATGAAATATTTTTGAGGCTAAATTCTATCATATCAAATACTCAAAATGTTCACAGTCTTTAAAATGCATAGAAGGAGTTCGAAAATGCTTTTCGGCCACCGCCTCCTCCACACAGCCAAACCACCCCCCATAATCCCCCTGCTCCTCAACGATACCAGAATGTACCCCCACTGGTTAATTATGATCCCCAACAACCTAGGAGTCCTCTAGGTCCTAAAAGAGCCGAATATCCTTCACTGCCAGAAAACCTTCCGGACATTTTTAATGCCCTTACTTTCTCTTCCTGTCGAAGGAGAGAATGGTCTGGCCCCAAAATGTTGATACCTCCCATTATTGTGCTTTCCACAGGCAGCCGGGTCACAGTATAACCCACTGCTTCCATTTCAAGGACTATATATATGATTTAAATGACCAAGGAGGTATAGACTGGGATGAAATGAGAAAGGTCGTGGCCTCGATGAAAGCAAGAAGGCCTCCGTGTCAGCAACAAGGTCCACAGCAGCAACAGCAAGGACAGCAGCAACAGCAAGCTCCTGCACCCCAGCCAAACATGGGGATTGTTAATAATCCACTACTGGAGCACCCGATTCAAAATAAACAAGTAAACCCTGTTACCTCCATCCAGGAAGTGGAGAGAGGATAGGGATGGCATGAAGAAAGTGCCTCTGTCGGGGCTATAAATCAAACCTCCACTCAACCACCCCAGTTATTAAGAAATCGCCAACCTGCACCTTCAGCCCAAATGCCCCGCCCGCACATACGCTCCACCATTCCAGGGACATTTACCACCAACCCCACTCCACCACGGCCTCTTCTTATACGCAACCCCATGAATTCTCTTTCGCCACAAAATCCTTCTCCCCCAAATCTGTCACTAAGCAGACCCCGCCTTATTCGCCCCTCGCCGGTGCCTGTTTCCCCTCAAGTTCCACCACAACCTACCCCGTCTACCCCAAAAGATGCTTCCCAGGCCTCTCCTTATTCGTCCAGCCATTACACCAATCGTCCAACCTCCACCTTCCACTAACCCCCAACCGGCGAGGCCCCTCATAAGAATTCCTCCTTCTACCAATCCTTCCCCAGTGACCAACATACCTTCTATCGTTCCTTCCACAGCCTCCACATCCTCTAACCCTTCACCTACCCCGAGCCCGATAAAGGCACCCACTTTACAGACAATGGTGCTCCGTAGTGGACGCTTGTTCCACCACGTATTTCCCCAATGGGAGCAAGAGCCGGTACAAGAGCAAGAAGAGCAAGAACAAGAATCTATACCAAGCACACAATATGATTTGTTGAAGCATCTAGACAGAGCTCCAGCTCGAATCTCTATTTTGGAGCTGATTAGAAGATCCATCATTCACCAACAAGCCCTAAAGCAATATTTGCAAAAGGTAATGGTTAATGAAGACATCCCCTCGGAACAGATCACTACAGTGTTAACTCCAGCTAGCAATCAACAGGCAATTACTTTCTATGAGCATGAGCTAGCTCCCCAGCCTGCTAGAAAATATGCATTATGTATTACTGTTGACATCAACAAAGTGGCCGTCAAGCAATGTCTAGTGGATACTGGAGCATCAATTAATGTTTTGCCACCTAGTACCTCAAAATGTGTAGCATTCTGGAGAGTCAAATTCGGCCATCTACAATCATAGTGACAGCCTATGATAATACAAAGAAGCCGCCTCTGGGCATGATTACTTTAAAGGTCGGATTGGGTCCTGTAACAATTACGGCTGATTTCCATATCCTAGATATGGACCCAACCTTTAATGGCATTCTGGGCCGTCCTTATATTCAAGAGCTTGATGCTGTGCCCTCCACAAGTCACCAATGCATAAAGTTTCCGCATAAAGGGCGCATTATTAAAGTCACCAGCATGCCCATTTTGCCGACAGATGGCATACACTCTGCCTCCTCAGTTCCATCTATATGGCCAGCAAATAGGCCCCTATTATCAGTTTTAGATGTTGCCGATCCGCGATAAAACTTGGCAAGGCCATCAGCTTCAACCCCTCCAACTGTTCAAATGTCACCACCACCATCCAAAGGCAAAAAGAAGAAAAGTTTGATAAAAACACCAGGATGGAACATTTTGTTGAAGATGGGGTATAAAACTGGCAAGGGACTTGGCGTCAACCTCCAAGGCAGAGTGAAGCCCGTTAAAAGTTGTAAATTGATCCCACGAGGTGGCTTAGGATACAAAGGGCCGAAAGAAGAAGAGATTAATGAAGACAGTGACAAGCCATGGGTTGCCATGGCCTCCACTCTTAAGACAAACAGACAACCACTTACATGGTCTCTGTACTCTCATTTTATAAAAGGGCCTACTCAACAAAACGACGATGAGCAAACCACAATAATAACTTCTTTGCTAGATCATCAGGATGTTCATGCTTGACAATTTACTCACCATCTGGCACCACTGGTCACTTACAAAGCTTTGGAGTCACTAAGGTCGCTCAAGAGAAGAAAGATGGGCGATCTAGAATGTGAGTGGTATAGGTGGTTTGGCATGGATGATATTGCTATTTCCTTGTCCTGATTGTTTATGCCTATTGCTCCAGAATGGCCACCATTGATTCATGAACTGATTGAGAAGCCGACAATAATTACAGACAAGAGACAATTGCTCAGTGACTTCACAGATACCGGCGAGCCAGACATGCCATTTGAAGAAGGTTTTATAGTTGACAGGCTGTGGGCCGGCCTCTTTTCACTTAAATCCATCCATCCATCAATTATTCGTCATGTGTTTGATAAGTTGTTTACTCCTTCCATCCCTAGACCACCTGCGATGTTGATATCTTTTTCTCCAGATTCGCTACAAAATCCAACAACTCCTCCTTTGCTCCTTGAGCAATTTTCTCAACTTACAATCACGCCCTCGGGTGACCACTCCATTATCCAATCTTTTGCTAAACTTTCGATTTCAACACCTTCTTCTGTTCCTCCTTCCCACTATCTTGTTCTTGAAAATGAAAAAAAAATGCCAAAATTCTAACTTTCCAATCCTCCTTCTCTGTTGAGGAGACCTCCTATCTTCTTTCTGAGTGTGTCCCAACCCAGGGGCCGCTCGTCCAGAACTCACTAACAGACCTCCTCTAACCCTCCGGTGAGGGGTCCTCCTCTGTATCCACTTTCCCCCCTTTTCCCTCATCTTCGTCAGAGTCTAGTAATCATGGTAGTTATTCTTACTCTTCTAGTTCTAAGAGTCCAGGAGCAGCTACTAGAAAGTCCAAGGGCGAGCAAATTCCCCGTAGGTTTCTCAGAGAACTAGCCAGGAGATGCCAAGCTTGCTTAGCCATTCCCGAATTCATAGAAAATCTGATTATCCTGTCGGAAATAGAATATGAGAATGAATGTGCTTTTAATGAGGGTTTTGACGTTTACGAGATTATGAATAATGAAGACCCTATTGAAGAGGGGGATGAAGAGTATGAAGAATATGAGGATGAGGCTGACGCATTTGCTAGTGGAATGAGAAGGTTTGACGAATCGTCAGCCTCAGTAGAAGAGCTAACCAAAGAAATCAATCTGGGTACTGAGGAAGACCCTAAGATTGTCCTCATCAGTCAAAACTTGTCACCCTCTGAAGAAGAGGCGCTTATTTTAGTTCTTCAAGAGTACAAGGACACGTTTGCATGGAGTTATGAGGATATGTCTGGATTAGACCCCGCGCTCGTTGAACACCAGCTTACGCTTAAGCCAGGATCCATTCCGGTTAAGTAGCGATTGAGACATTTCCACCCAAATATGGCATTGAAGATGAAAGAGGAGGTCGACAAGCTTCATAAGGCTAGATTCGTTAGGGTCATCCTCTATCCTAATTGGGTGGCCAACATTATCCCGGTAATGAAGAAAGATGGAAAGGTCAGGATTTATATAGACTTCAGGGACCTCAACCACGCATGTCTTAAAGATGACTTCCTCCTCCCTCATATTGATGTGCTAATCAACAATACGGCAGGATATGAAACTGTCTCTTTTATAGATGACTTTTCAGGCTACAATCAGATTCGTTTGGCTAAAGAAGACCAAGAGAAGACATTGTTCACTACACCATGGGGTACCTACTACTATGTGGTCATGCCTTTCAGACTCAAGAATGCCGGGGCAACCTATCGTGAGCTTATATTCCCTAATGAAATGCCAAATACGATGGAATGCCAAATACAGTGGAACCGCGATTTCAGTTTCGTGTCCAAATCGATGTTTACCTTCCCAGATAAAGCATTGCTATGTTTTGTCCGTGTTTTCACCTTTGGAAGGGGCTCTCTAGCCCTTCCCCAGTTTAATCTTCCTTTGAACACTATAAATACCCCTCATGTTCTCCTTCGCGCGAGACAGAAAAAAAATACACCGAGAATAGCTTGAGCACTCTTTGTTGCATCCTGAGAGAATAGCTTGAACACCTTCATGATATGATCCAAATTTATATTGAAGTGTATGTTGATGATCTGGTTGTTAAATCAAGAATAAAGATCGAGCATCCTGGGGTTCTAGCCAAAGTACTGCAAAGGTCAAGAGAATATAAGCTCAAGATGAACCCCAAGAAATGCGTATTTGGCGTTTCATTAGGGAAGTTACTTAGATTCATCATTAGCAAGAGGGGTATCGAGAACGATCCCAATAAGGCGAAGGCTATAAGAGATATGTCTCCTCCCAAAAATTTGAAAGAAGTTCGAGGACTAATTGAGACGTTGCAATTTATTCACTGATTTGTCTCCCAACACTCATAAAGGTGTAGGTCATTCTACGAGCTTACTAAACCGGGAGTCAAATTTAATTGGGATGACAAGTGTCAGGCAGCCTTTGACGGATTGAAGGATTATCTCTCAAATCCTCCTATCCTGAGGCCGCCAGTTCCAGGTAAACCACTTGTTCTTTATGTTTTCATTTTAGATGACTCAATAGGTGCTGTCCTCACACAAGTCGATGAAGAAGGCAAAGAAAGGGCAGCCTACTACTTATCAAAACTTCTCAACCCCTGTGAGCAGAAGTACACAGCTATGGAGAAAACCTGCGCAGCTTTAGTCTGGGTAGTTCAAAAACTAAAACATTACTTTCTAGCTCACGAGGTTCATCTCATTGCACGTTTGAATCCCATTAAATTCCTCCTTGAAAAATCTGTCCTTACCGACCGATTAGCACGATGGCAAAGCTTCCTTTCTCAATTTGATATCACCTATATTCAGCAAAAAAGTAATTAAAGGCTACGTCCTCGCCAAGCATCTTGCTCATCGCCCTCTACCTCGATTTGATCCTGTCCGTTTAGAGTTTCCAGATGAGGAACTAATACCCATCAACCAACCTCATGACCCTATGTGGACATTACATTTTGGTTCTTCTAACACCAGAAGGTGTCACTATTCCATTTGCTGCTCAGCTTACTTTTCCTGTCACAAACAATATAGCTGAGTATGAGGCTCTTTGACCGGGCTACAGATCGCTCATGAATATGGTGCTACCCAGCCGCGCATTGTTGGTGATAGTCATCTCATCCTGTGCCAAGTGCTTGTCAAATGTCGCATGCTCGATCCTAAGCTCAAGCCATACGAGGAACTTGCTTCTGCTTATGCTAAGCTCTTCACCAAACTAATCTTTGTCCATGTCCCTCGCAGTTAGAACATCTTAGCCGATGCCCTTGCTTCACTAGCTTCCACTCTAGTCTTTCCCCCTGAACTGGACTTCCATATTCTTCTTATTCATAAGCGCCACACTCCAGCTATCAAAGATCCTGCATTTTATAGTGTTAAGGACAAGGTGCTCAAGAAGATCAGGGAGGGTGCAACTCTCAAGAACAAGGAGGTCATGCTCACAAACTGGGAAGAAGAATTGGCTAATGAGGAAAAGCCATGGTATTACGAGATTACTAAATACTGTTATGATCAGTCTTATCCAGAAGAAGCTACTGTAGAAGAAAAGAAGGACATTCGAAGAGTTGCTCAAAGATACACTTTGGTTGGAGGTGTGCTCTACAGAAGGGGGCTCACCGGTGTTTTATTAAGGTGCCTTGACGATGATGAATCTTGAAAAGTTGTGGAAGAGGCACATTCAGGCATATGTAGTGGTCATGTGAATAGCCAGATGTTAGCTAAGAAATCCTTAGACTAGGCTTCTATTGGTCCACTCTAGAAGAGGATTGTTCCATCTATGTTCGAAGGTATGTCAAGTGTCAATTGCATGCCGATAAAATCCATTCTCCTACTTCTTCATTCCATCCTATGTCCTCCCCGTGGCCTTTCTCCATGTGAGCTTTTGATGTCATTGGACCTCTTGGTGATTCGAACCTCCCTCCTTCCCTTCTAGACTGTACTTGATGCACTGGTGAAGCGTGGAGGGCACCACCATGTTTTCATGTAGCCAAGGATGGCCAAGCAACACTTTATATGAGGTGAGAGAGTCAATGACATGAAATTGCACCCTCGTACTAAAGTCCGCCAAGGTGAGTGTGAATTCCGCTACTCCTAGTGATACTTCACACTTTTGGTTGAAGCTGGCAATACGCATATCTCTGACTTTTTTGAGGTGCACATTGAAGTAGTGCCTCTGATATATCCTGTATGGCAAGATGTTGACAACCGCACCAGGATAGACCAGGATTCTATTCAGCTCCCGTCCATTCAGGTGTCCTTTCATGTACAGCGACCTATTATGGCTGATAGTAGGGAGTAGCATGTCATCCTGAGTGAAGGTCATGCTGGCCTCTGACAATGCTTCAGCCAAGCATGTTTCATATTGAGTAGGCGTCTGCAAAGCAGTGATGATCGCCTGTCTCTTCACTCAGAGAAAGGATCTCCCATATTGTAAACCTTGCCGGGAGTTTCTTGAGTAGCTTCACTATCCTACTTCCAGCTCGGACATTAGACAGTTTCATTTCTTCGGCCCACTTAGGCTTGGAAGGCCTTTGAACTGTGGCCTCTGACGGGCCTGCTTCATCGGGATCCGACTCAGCATCCTTCTGCTTGGTGTCATCTTCCTGCTTCCCTTCATTGGCTGTCGTCGGGCAAGCTTAATTTTCATCTGGAACTCCGGAAGGTTGCTGGGGCTGCAGGTGGGTACCCCTGACTGCATGGTCGGCATCTTGACACGGCTGCTTTCCCTTTGACATCTTCAGAAATTCTAGGAAGGAAAGGGCGGCAGTGCTGCCCCCACTCTGGCTGTGAAGGCCTGGCGGAGGAGGGATTTGGGCTCCCCTGACCTCCGGGGGAGGTACCTTATAGGGCTGCTCACCCCTGAATATAATATTGTGGTTAGCGGGCGACTGGCGCCCCCATTTCTGGCCTGATCGGGTTGCATGAGTAGCGGTTGCGGCCTCAGCCGGGCTTCCCTTGGCAGTAGGTGTGAAGCATATCTCCTCTTGCTCCTCTTCGCTAGGCAAATTGAAGAGAGCTGAGAGGGTACTGCAAGAGAGGACCAACCCTTTCTTGGCTTTGCTAGCCTTTCGTTTCTTCTTTTGTTTTTTCTTCTTTTCTTCGGTTGACGCTTGCCCCCAGAACAGGCTGCCATCCTTGTCAGATGCCTTGTCAGCTTCTTCCTTCTGCTTAAGTGAAAGCTGTTCTAGCTCCTGCCACGGGACGTGGTCCCCCATTAGGAGGGGCTTCAGTTCAGGCTGTACATATTCATCTAGCCCGTTTATGTAGGTTTGTAGCCTCCGGGCTTCAAGGCTGACCTCCTTGGTCACTGGCAGTGGAGTCTGCCTCCTCCGATTGTGTGTAGGTATTCTGATGACTACAGGTGGGTTGATCCACACAGGTGAGTTGGTCGAGGCGTGATGCCACGAACATGTGCCCCCACTTTGCAGTGAGGTGCATTCTTTTTCTTGCTCTTTGCAGGGACTTACTGCCATCCCTATTGCTCTTTCATTGGTGCCAGGAAGTAGGCTTCATAAGTGTGCTGGGTACTAGCTTTCGCAATCTCCTCAGGCAATGCCTGATACAGGGAGACCATGTTAACCGTGGCTCTTCTCAGAGGGGCTTCATGCGGTTGTGGAGGGTCCACCTTGTACTCCCCCAAATCTATCTCTTCCTTCTTCACCATGCCTTCAATGATATCCTTGAAGATATAGCAGTCTTCAATTGGATGCCCCAGCATCTGGTGATAGGGGCAAAATCTTAGACTATCTCTTCTTTTCAAGTCCTCCGGCCTCTTCGGCTCAGGCAAGGTGACCTTGTCATATTGGGTTACCCAATCAAACAAAATTTTGGTCTTCTCTTTTGGGAAAGAGTAGGCTTTCTTCATTGTGTCCTGGAGTGAGGCACCCTCTTTATTATCTCCGATTTTAGCAAGCTAAGGGGCAACTGCCTTCTTGCCTTTATCCTTTTGTTGTTCAAATGCCTTGATATCAAGGGCGTTAGCTTCTTTAGGCACTTGACGCCGTTCTACTGCTTTGCATGTTGCGATAGTAGTTGATGTAGGGCCAGGCCTGGTCAGGAAGGCTTCTACCTCGACCACAATGTTGTTTAATTAGTCGAACGACCGGATTTCCATGCCAATCATCTTTTCCAGCACCTCCCTCCTGAGGTTCTGCTTGTAGATTTGTACAGTGTCCTCCTGGTGCAGGGGCCACTTGCATCTCATTCCGAGGTTTCTCCACCTCTTAATATATTCGAGGGTTGTCTCATCCACCCACTGTCTTGTTGAGCAGAGTTCGGCCACTGTGACCTCCCTCTCTGTGACATGGAATCTTTCTCTGAATTTATTTTGCATATCCGGCCAGTCACTGATCGACCCAGTCGGAAGGCTTGAATACCATTCAAATGCGAGCCCCGTCAGCGAGGACCCAAAAAACTTCAGCAAGTGTGACTCGTCGGCAGCTAGATCGCCCATGACAGTCATGTAGTAGGCGACGTGTTCTTTCGGAGATCCCTTCCTATTGAACTTGTCGAATTTAGGAGTCTTGCTGACCCCAGGATGGAGCCGCATCGCAACATGGTGTGGTGGGTATGGTACCCGGTAAGCATCGAATGCGACGTAGTCGCTTTCACTTCTTTCAGTAAGCTTTAGCTCAATCATCCTTTCCACCATCAGCTTATTTATGGTGGTTGGATCTACCGGTTCTGGGTGGAAGTGTGCCGACTGTAGGTATGGAGTGACCAGAGTGGTCGCCTGCAGAGGAGGACGCAACAGTGGAGGCGCCTGGGGTGTCTGGTGCACCTGCGACAGCACTGGCGGCATCAGCTGTAGCAACCCTAAAATTTAAAATTTTAAAAATCCTGAGAAAATATTAAATAATGCCTTAATGAGAGGTGCGTATCTTTTGGGCGCCTGATAAATTTTTATTTCCCCCCTATTTTTTAAATCACTCTTCACCCTCTCGACCTCCTTCCCCACGAAAACTCCATTCTCCTAAATCTTCCCGAGCTGATCTCCGATGAAAACCTTCTTGTCTCTCTCCTATTCTCACTCCCCCTCCTAGCAATGGCGGTCCTGGAGCTCGCCACCGCGAAGCCATTCTCCTTCTATTTGTCTCTCTTTCTATCCCTCTCCTCACCTCCCCGACCCCTCATCTCTCTCATTCTCCCCTCTTTTCCACCGTGGGAAGGGCACTTCGCCGTAGCGCCATCGTCACTCTCCTTTGTGCCCCTCTCACCTTCTCTCGCCGACACTAGAGCTATCACTCTCTAGCCTCCCTTCCCCGTTGTCGATCTTACCTTCTATCGCCACCAACAGAGCCGTCGCAGGACGCACCGAAACAATTTGCCTGGAGATGTTCGTTTCAATGTTTTTCTCATTGAGGGAGTTCACCGGATTCGTCGCCGATCCAGTTGTTCGTGACCTCGGGGATCGTTGGGTGTAGGTTGCAGGTTCTCTTTGCGGTGTGTTTAGGGAAGGAGGATGTGTGCCCGGGCCTTGGTGTTTTCAGTGGTTGCCGCATCTTGTAGGCGTTGTGATGGCTGGATAAGGGGGAATGCAATCTAGGAAGTTGTTCTCCAAGTGCTGCCAGATTTGGGTGATTTGGGGTTTCCAAGGGTGCCCACCTAGCCTTGGAATGGAAACTTTAGACATTGGTGGGCGGTGGACGGCACTGCTTGCAAGCTGTTGATCCCTGGACGACCCAAAATTGCCTTAAACATAGGGTCAATGTCCAAAACATAAAATTTCACATCCATTTTCAAGGGCCCTAGCTCGGCCTGTAGGGTCACGACCCCATGACATGCTCGCCTGGAATTATCGTAAGTAGCTATTGTGGTCGGTGTTGGTTTCAACATGTCTTCTAAAATATTACAGGCACGCAGTGTACTCAATGGGCACACATTTATAGAGGCTCCTGTGTCCACTAATGCTGATTCGACTGCCACCTTATTTAAAGAAATAGTAATGCAAAGTGACATCTGTCGTGTCTCTGGGGGTGAGAGCTCTGACTCGAAAAAGGTAAGGGAAGGCCCCCTGGTGATGGTAGCCAATACTGACGGTAGGCTGTCCACTGCCACGTCTTCATTCACCATTATCTTCTGCAAGAAGGTCTTAAGTGCATCTTGGTGAAGTGGTGACCGTCTGATCAACTCCAGGACTGATATCTTTGTCGACATCCAGTCTAGGTGTTGCAATAGGTCATACTTGGATCTAGGCGTGGGGTCAGTCTCACTTGCTTCAACTGTAGTGGAAGAAAGAATAGGGGGAGAGGGTGCAGGTGCACCAGTGGTTGGATAATTTCTCTAGAAAAGGCGCCCACTTCTGAGGGCTAGGTTTTGCGTCGGCACGGTGACGGATGGGCTCCCACTTGGACCGATGGGATAGGCGACTGGGGTAGAAGTGGAGGGAACGGAGGTGGAGGGCAAGGTGGGCGTAGTAGGAGAGGTGAGTGGTGAAAGGTGAGATGGCGGGGTAAGTGGCAGAATGCAAGACGGAGAAGCAACGATTGGGCTACGGGAAGTGGAGGGGAAATGACGGAAGGCACAGCATGCGGAGGGGTGTATGTCTGCGGAGTGGAGGGTAATGTGGTAGGGTAAATAATGGGGGGAGCAGTGGGAGAAATGGAGGGCCGAAGGACAGAAGAGGTGGAAGGTGTTGGGGAGCGGGCCTGGGTATGGTGAAAAGCAAGGAGATGTGCGGAAGCCTCATCGTCAAATGACCACCCAACATTGGGGGCTGGGCGGTGGACTATATTGACTTGGGCCGGTGCCGGCGGCTGTTGTTGTTGTTGAGGAGTGGGGGCATGCTCAGGCATGGGATTCTGATGAATCCTGAGGTCTTGCTGCTGCTGTTGTTGTTGCGGAGGGGGGTGTTATTGTTGTTGTTGCTGGAACTGCTGTTGCTGCGTCGCCTGCTGCGGCTTGGTTTGTCTTCTTCTTACCTTAATGTCCTCGATCAGCCTGTGCATTTGGGCCCAATCAATCCTGTGGCCCTCGTGTAGATCATACACCAAGTCTCTGAACTGATAACACCTCTCAATAGTATGCCTGGGTTGCTGATGGTATACACAATACCTAGACTGGTCGGTAGCCGGATTCCAATTTTGATGCTCTAGAGGCAGTTGTATATCGCCAGTGTACATTAAAGCCGAAAAGATGTCTGGAAGGGTTTCTGGAAGTGGCGGGTAATTGGTTCTTTTTGGGACAGGATGAGCAAAAGCATAGTTGGCTGGTGGTGGAACGTTATGGTACTGAGGCTGCTGGGGTGGCTGTTGTTGCGGTGGTGGTGGTGGTTGCTGTGGCTGAGGTACAGGGAATGAAGGTCGTGGTGGTGGCAGAGAGGAGAACTGGGCATGGCGTTGGGGTTGTTGCGGGAAACGGGGTGGGGAGGACTGATTAACAGCTTGCACTTGCTCATTCGTCTAGACTCCCTCGGTGACTGGGCCCTGGGATTTCTTGTAGGACTTGGGCTTTCGGGCTTCGAACAAAGAATGGATGGGGGAGTCTTTAAACTGGGTCTGGATGAACCGAGCCTGGCTATACAACCGGTGCATACTGGTGATATCATTTAACATTACAATGTTCCGGAATGTCGGGGTGGAATTGGAAATGAGCAACTTTACTTTTTATTCTTCTGAGATTTGCCTGGGCACAGGCGAGGCCATCTGCCTCCATCGGTCAGCGTATGTCGCAAAATCTTCATCTGTCCTCATCTTTTTAGCTACTAAATCGGTGAAAGAATACTCTGGGCCAACCCGGTCTTGGAACCTTTGTATGAACCTCTCTTTCACTATTTTGAAGCTTTCTGCCTCATCCAGAGGCAACGTATAGAACCATTCTAGGTCCACTCCATCCAAGGGGAGATAGCATCGGAAGGTAGCATAGTTTCGGTGACTGAGGTAAATATGGGGCCCCCGGGACCTCTCTTGCATCTCTTCAAGATTTGGGTAGCTCGCCTTGATCGGTGAAAGACTAACCCCATTTTTTGTGTTTTAGGAGGAGGCAGGGCTCCCCGCGGCGCGCACCGCTAGAGCTCGTAAGGCTGTTATGACGCAGAGGGAACCAGTCACCCCCGTGGGGGTAGGTGGACCGCAACCACTCTCGGAATCAGACGTGGAGTGCCTGGTGTCCTTCCTACAATCGGGGGGTGGGCTGAAGCTCATGGTTCCTCTTTCGCCTCCCTGACTACTCATGACGCCTGAGGAGGACCAACTTCTAGGGAAGATACTGTCAAGCATCACGGTTTCCCGAGAGGAGGGAGCACAAGCAGAAAGGGCCGTAGGTCCCTCAGTAATAAAATCTGATTTAGCTCCACTTCACGCCCTTCCTTCAACCGAGAGTAAGGTGGAGTAGCCCCTCGCGACGATAGAGTCAGGTGGTTCGGTTACAACTCTGTCGGCTCCTCTGGCGATGGTCGGCCAGGAGTTGTTCGTTGAGGTCGGACGCTCGAGCGACCTGGCCTCCACTCTCCCGACTTCCTTGGGAATGGTGGATGTGGGTTTGTGGGCAGCTGTGGATAGCTTGGTTGAGTTTGACCCTCTGGCCATGCCCTCCATTGGCCACGCCACCTCAGACGTGCCGGTCTGGCAGATGCTGCTGGCATTGCGGTCGATGATCTTCGCTAATCCCTCCCTCACATATCGGGGGGTGCACACCGTGGTGGTGTAGCTGACCGGGGCACTGTCAATGTTGGGCTTCCCTCTAGAAGAATGGTCGTGGCGAGTCTGGCTGTTGCTAAAATACGTCAACCGCCGCGAGTTCTTTGAGGCCCGGGCTCCTAGCGAGTTTGCCGCCATTAGTGCTCAGGAAGACGAGTACCTACAGGCCCTGGAGGTGCGGAAAGGCAACGAAGAGTAGCATGAAAAGGTCTTGGACGAGAGCCACCATCGTGTCGGCGCCCTCACAAGAAGAATAGAAAAGCTGAGGGGCTATCTTGCTGCAACCGAGGCCGAGCTGGTTGAAGCCGATGCGACTGTGGTCAGAGAGACCAAGGAGCTTGCCGTCGCCAGAGTCGAGACGGCGTCCGTGACGTCTGAGCTAGCGCGCCTCAAAGAACAGTGGAACCGACTATGCGACATGGCAGAATTCCGTTGCGTCGAGATTCTTCCTCTTGAGAAAATCTTCCAGGGAAAAGATTGAGCGTCCTCCCCCTTTTTCATTGACATGTAAAGCAGGGGTATGTCCCGAAGCATATGTAGCCCTCCCTTTTTGAAATGGAATGCCATTCATGCACATACTCTTGCATGCTGGCCCACGGATCTTTTCTTCTTCCTTTTTCTCTTCCTTCTTTTCTTTTGCTCCTTGGCGAAATGCGAGCTTGCGCCAGCGGTTTGGTCTAGGAACACCTCGGTTGGGTTCGCAAGGGTGCATAGGAGAGTGCTCGCCTCCCCAGGGGAGAGACAAGGGGATCACTCCACCATGCAAGCCTCACGGCCTCACCGAGTGGTTCCATGAGGCAGTTGGACCCGAATAGGTTGACCTGACCTCGGGGGATGAAGAGAAGGGTTTGTTGATCTGAATGATTTAGACAAGGGGTCCAGGTCAAAGGGGTGCATTCGTCACCCAAAGGGGCGGAGAGAAGAGTTCTTTAATTCAAATGGTCTGGACAAAATGTCCAAGTCAAGAGGAGGTATTCATCACCCGAAGGGACGGAGAGAATAGTTTATTAATTCAAATGACCTGGACGAAAGGTCCAAGTCAAAGGGGTGTATTCGTCACCCGAAGGGACGGGGAGAAGAGTTTATTAATTCAAATGACCTAGATGAAAGGTCCAAGTCAAGAGGAGGTATTCGTCACCCAAAGGGTCAGAGAGAAGAGTTTATTGATTCAAATGACCTGGACGAAAGGTCCAAGTGAAAGGGGTGTATTCGTCACCCGAAGGGACGGGGAGAAGAGCTTATTGGTTCAAATGACCTAGACGGGAGGTCCAAGTCAAAAGGAGAGGTATTCGCTTTTCGACCCCAGAGAGGTTTGGGCAAGGTGTTCATTCGTCGGCGTCACCGGGGTGGCAGAACCGATATGGTTTGTTTGTCTCTCGAGGTGTTCATCAGCACTGGGTCAGTGCTAATGCAAAGAAGGGTTATTTCCTTATCCTAGGCATAAGGCTCGAGTAAGGTGTTCATTCATCGGTGTCACCGGGGTGGCGGAGCTGACCATAGTTTGTTTGTCTCTTGAGATATTCTTTGGCACTAGGTCAGTGCTAACGCAAAGAAGGATTTATTTCTTTATCCCAGGCGTAAGGCTCGGGTAAGGTGTTCATTCGTCGGTGTCACCGGGGTGGTAGAGCCGACATGGTTTGTTTATCTCTTGAGGTATTCGTCGGCACTGGGTCAGTGCTAACGCGAAGAAGGGTTTATTTCCTTATCCCAGGCGTAAGGTCCAGGTAAGGTATTTATTTGTCGGTGTCACCGGGGCAACGGAACCGACATGGTTTGTTGGTCTCTTGAGGTATTCGTCGGCATTGGGTCAGTGCTAACGCAAAGAGGGGTTTATTCCCTTATCCCAGGCGTAAGGTCCGGGTAGGGTGTTCATTCGTTGGTGTCACCGGGGTGGTGAGACCGACGTGGGTTTATTTGTCTCTAGAGGTATTTGTCGGCACTGGGCCAGTGCTAATGCAAAAGGGGTTTGTTTCCTTATCCCAGGTGTAAGGCCCAGGTAAGGTGTTCATCTGTCGGTGTCACCAGGGTGGCGGAACCGATGTGGTTTATTTGTCTCTTGAAGTATTTATCGGCACTGGGTCAGTGCTAATGCAAAGAAGGGCTTATTTTCTTATCTCAGGCATAAAGTCTGGGTAAGGTGTTATTTGTCAGTGTCACCCAATCAATCGACACACAAGATATCTGCAGAAAGAATCACCACCTTTCCAATGACTACAAGTATAGCAGTCAAATTGTGCCAAAGGCAGTAAGGAATAGTCAATTTGGCATTTACTATTATCAAAACTTGTGGACGCAAGGAAAGTTTTACATGGTCATGCTAAAGAAAAGAAAATGAAAAAGTAAAAAGGTACATCAGGCCTCGGGCCCACTACGAAGCTCGGTAGATGAAGGATCCTCAACAGTGAGCGATTCGCCCCTCGCACCCTCGGTGATGACCGGTCTAGACACTGACCCCATCGGTGTGGGAACTGTCTCGATCGTGTGCCCTCTCGAGATTGCCAGAGTTGGCAATTGCTCAGATGAAACAGAAGCACCCTGACTTTCGCCTTCGCTCGGTGACTGAACGGAAGAATCAGTGGTATCTTCGTCTGAGTCATAGCATTGCCCAAAAGGAAAATTGAGCTCTCTGTGCACCTATTCATAGGCCAAAGCGGTCGCTTGATGGTAGCCTTAGGAAAAACCCTTCTGTAGGCCCCGACGATAACCCGGCTCGTAGTAAGCAAAGGCAGCCTGCTGGAGCACCGCCTGGTAACTCTCCGAGCATTTGTATTACTCGAGCGCTTCCAACCTGGGCAGCTCTGCCTTCGCCTCAAGCTTAACTACCTTCCATTCTGCCTCAGACTACCTCTGCTCAGCTTCAACTCGCGCGACTTCGGCCTCCGCCCGCTGTCGCTCGACCTCTCAGACCCAGCCCTTAAGCTCTTCACGCTCGGCCTTCCATTGCTCGTCACGCTCGGCCTGAACTTTGCGCTCTGCGTCCAGAAGCCTATCTTTCAGCCCCACCATATAGCGGGCATGAGTCAGCTACTCGGTTGCCTCCCGAGCCTCTTTTCGGCTCAACTCTACTTGCGCCTTGAGCGAAGCCACCTCCCGCCAGAGGTCCTCAAGGTCGACAATTAAGCGTTCGGTCTTTCGGTCGGACACGTCGCGGGCCCAAGATAGAGATTCCATCTCTGACTCTAACCGAGTGTACAAATCGGCCATCTCAACCCCTAAATGGGCCACGATCAAGTCGCCCTCTATGACTCGTTCGAGAACCACGGAAGGGGAGCTACGTCTGAGGTCTCCTTGAATCACCTCCAATGTCGCAGAATGACATCTACAATACAGGGAGGCCCGGACGGCGAAGGCTCCCACTAGGGGAGGGAAGGTCCTCTCTGGGACAATCGGGATTGGGGCATCCTCCCCGAGTACCCCCACTTCTAGGGCCCCACCGGTTGGCTTAGAGCGGACCGCCTCGCCTTGCGCATCCACAGCCTCGGTCGGCTGGGATGGGGTCACCTCACCTCGTGACCCCTCGACCTCGATTGGCTCGGATCGAGCTCCGTCATCCTATGCCCCATCAGCCTCAGTAGGCACCCCAGCGTTAGCCACCCCTACCTAGAACACATCCACCTCAGTCACGACTCCTTCTGCCGCGACGGCCCCCTCTGATTAGACAGTTGAGCGAGCCATCTGCGTGCCCTCTTCGATGGGGTGAGTAGTCGCCGCCTTTCTCACCCTCTTCCTCTCAGCAATCTTGGCCTTCATTGAAGATCACAACATTTTTTCCATGGGGTCCTTATGCTTGGCCCCGCGATGCTCAGAAGATCCATCCCGAGCAAGCTGCTTACCCTTGTCCCAGGTACGGGAAGAACTCCCGGATGCTTGTGATCCGTCGGGAGCAGGCATCTCCTCCTCGTCAAGGATCACCACCTCAGCCGGTGATGTCTCTTCATCAACCACTCTCCTCGAGTCTGAGCAGACAAAAGAGTACTATCAGAAGAGAAGCTGGCTAATCCGATCCAACATTAACACCAGGCCCTGAAGCCCTTACCTGGAGGCTTCACCATCCGAGAAGGATACTCCTCGATGTTGGCCTCAGTCATCAACTTGGCGGTGGATTGGCGATTCTCCGGAAGAAGGGCAGCCTTCTTCTCCACCTCCGGGGAAATCACCGCCAACTTTGGAGGGATGATAGAGTGAAAATTGGGGATCAGAGGGAAATTCTAGGAACTGCTATCCAGGGCTATGCCCACCCAGAAATACTGGGTCTTCCAGCCCTTGTGAGAAGAGTCTCCGGGGGAGAGGGTTACACAACTCCTTCCCCTCTTCGCCTAGAGATAAAAGAAACCCTTACCCACGTGATATGCTCCTTCAACTCAAAGAAAGGATGGAAGAGATCCAGCGAAGGCTCGATCCCGCATGAATGGCAAAGGAAGATGAAGGAGAACAGGAAAGTATAAGAATTTGAGACCAACTAGACTGGAGCCAGCCGGTAGAACCGAAGCAGTTCGGTAATGAAATGATGGAGAGGAAGGCAGAACCTACACTTCCAGTCCAAGAGGAAGGAACAGAAGAAGCTGAAGTGAGTATCCATACTAGACTCATCGGGCTCTGCTGGAGAGAAATAATGCTTCCATGACAGCCCATATCGGCGCTCTAGCTGCTTCACCTTATCCTCAGTCAGCTCACTTCATAGAGGTTTCACCGGCACCATGAAAGTCGTAGAGGCCTGCCCAACTCCTGGCACCTCGACCTCGGGATGCTAGTCCACCATGGAGCAACCAGGAGAGCTGGGAGAGGAAGAAGAGGACACTATGCCAGACGACTCAAGGGAGGCGAAAGTTGGCGAATCGTCGCCGTCGTAATCTCTACGAGCTCCGCGAAGGATGCATGCACTCTTTGCCCTTCAAGGTCAACCTCGTGGCGCATGAGCCTCTCACAAATGCAAAGATAGTGGAAAAAACCCTAGACGATGGAGGTTAGGAACAACAGCACGTGCTACACTTATAAACCCCCCGAGGAAGCGACACGACGTTCCAATCTTCAATAAGAGGGCTCCAAACATCAATTCTCAAGAATTATCATCATTATGGGCGCATCCCCAGGCCAGCCGCAGCAAGTGGCCCCTGTCACCGAAAAAGCCACCACCTCGATGGAAGAAGATGACCTCCAGAAGACCCAGATTTTAGGAAGATTGCCATTAGCAGTAGACCAACAATCCATTTTAATTAATCTACCCAGAGTAGATGCTTTATCGGCAGCAAGCATAGGTTCCAGAATAGCCACTATAGCAGGCTTAGAACTAGAGACTAATCTCTTAAGACTACGGTGGGAATCAGAATTCCCCACACCACGGATGTTCCAAACTAACAAGGAGTCCATCATAAACCAACCGGGGGGAGACAGTCGAAAGACTTAGCACGAGAACGTGTAATGATACCCCCTGTAGAGGGGCACCTCAGATCATTTCCCAACTGCCGTAGATCACACTGAGGCATGAAGGCATTATCTAACTGGCTAACCTGGCCCCCGTGGTGCTCAGCATCAACCTTTAACAAACCACTACTACCTTTACCCTCAAGAGGACAAGAAGAAGAAACCCAAGTTGCGTCCTCATACCTCGGCGGTGCATGACCAGCAATATCAACATTCACAGCCGCTTGGACAGTCTGCTGCTTCTCATTAGAGACCACGACTGAATAAGAAGAGACCCCAGCCATCTTGGAATGCACTTCCACTGTCAATGGGAAAGGTGCAACAGTTCCCTGCGAGCCCGGTGACCTGGAAACACTCCCCAACAAGATATCTTCAGCTAGGGGAACGCCCTCGATAGGACCCTCTCGCAGTACCTGAGGTACCTGAACCTCAGCCGTGTCCTCAAGGACTAGTCTGTTGTCAACCAAACCATCAATTGGCAGTGACCCTAGAGGACCCCCCTCCGTGACACCACCAACATCAGAAACTAAGTGACTAAACGCGTTACTGACAGGAACTACAGCCTGCACATTAACCTGTGATTCAATACGGGTAGATCCTTTGCGCTTCACTTCCTTCCACTCCTACTTTTCCTGAAGGGTATGTCCAGCTTGCACACCACCAGAGTGCTTAGGTTCACCTCCACCCATGAGCTTTTTCCTGCATACCAAAAAAATTTAGTCTTCATCTCCCAAAGGTTCTTAGGTAATATATATACGCTCACTCGTCTTCCTTGAACAAGGATATAGAAGAAGAGCACACAGAAGGGAGAAGAAAAGAAAAGGCTAAGAGAGAATAGAAGGAAGATCTGAGCGTCCATCTGAAAGCCTCTGAGTAGATTTCTATAAAGGGAAATTTCAGAGAGAGTTCGAGAGAAAAAGAAGAAAGAAGAGAGAGCCTCATCTGAGTAGTTCGAGAATTCTGAAGATCATTGAAGCCTGGTCTCATGGATCAAATCCAGAGCTAGTTTGCTCATATCGAGCTATATTGTAGTCATTTTGGTTTCTCATTTTTCTTTTGTTGTTTTGACGGTTCTATCCTTGTTCTTACGGCATTTTCTGATCCTCTATTCAGGGATCGGGTTCCTTCTGAGTGATCAGAAGAAGGGAGATTGATCTCCGCGTTCCCTTTGTGGTCTCAGAGGAAGAGAGTGCGTTAGCACTCTGGGTTTATAAGCAGCTGGGAGCTGTCTCACTGGTTCCTTTTGCATTGCAGAAGAAGGGAGAGTGGGTCTCTCTGGCCACTACGTTAGTAGTGGAGTGCTGATTTAGTTGGGTGCTAGATCAGTGGAGTGAGGGATCTGTCTCCCTCTGGTTCAAGCTATTTGGTAGCACATGTTTGCAGACTGAGTCTGCGTTCTTGCTTGGAGCAAGGGAAGCCACACTCTGGTTTGAGTGTGGGGTGGACGTAGATCTGCTTGGCAGATCGAACCACCTAAAAAGTCTATGCGTTCTATGGTGTGATCGTGTGACTGCCTATCTGTTTTCATTCAACATTTGAGTGTGAGCATTTTCACAAGCTACATTGGTCTATCAAAAGGTGCATCCACATTCCTTGCGTGAGGAGAGTTCTTGAGCTTAGATTTCTGCCCTGTACTGTTTTGTTGAGTGGTTTACTATGAATGCACTTTGCTAAGTTTTACATATTGCCATTACATTGTCATTCCCTCTAAGCGATCGATTGTATTTTTGTAAGGAGAGCATGTTATCTTGTTCAATCTGCCTGTTGCCTCGTGAAGTCATTCTGTACATGGTTCATTAGATTTACCTTCTGCACAATATCTTTGTGAGTTTACTAAGCTGTTAGTGTTTGCATCTCTCTTGACTCATGCAATTTGGCATCAACAATCAAATTGATTGAGCCTCCTTCAACTGCATTTCTATTCAGTGTGGGTTGTGTGTGTGCTATAATTTTTTTTTAAGGATCTATTCATCCCCCCTTCTAGATCCTGTCCTACATTCCCACTTAGGTATCAACACTTTCATCCTATCAATTGGTATCAGAGCGGGTCTCTGACTTATTCAGACTTAAAAGTCTGCAGAGATAAGATCCGCGAGGGTTCTTCTGATTGTCTGATGTTTCTCTAAAATGTTTTCTCATGTCTTCATTACCCATTTTTGATGGATCTCACTTTGAGATATAGCTAGGTAATTTCTGCACCTTCATAAATGCCATAAGCCCTAAACTCTGGCTTGTTATTTTGAAGGGTCCTCATAGATTACCCAAGGACACAACTAAATGGATCAATGATCAAAAGAAAAAAGATAGCCAGAACCGTAGAGCTCTTAATATTTTAAGAGATGCTATTCATCTAAACATTCTTCCACTTGTTTGTGATTGCAGATTAGCCAAGGAGACACTGGACAAACTGAAGGCTGTCCATTTGAAGGAAGAAGACAAATATCTCGTGGCAAACGAGAGTGATTACAACAGTGATCAAATTGTGGAAGACCTTGAGGTAACTCCCTTTCAAAACTTTTCTATAGAGGACTGGGAAAATGCTTATGTTGATCTCATAGAGATAAATGAAAAATCTAGAAAATAGATTAGAACACTGAAAATGAAATTGAATGATGCTGTGAATTCCAATTCTGAAGATCATGCCTTAGTTGCTTTCCAACCCACTAAGGCTTACATGACTCAAAATAGAATAAAACAGACTCAATCAACACTAATTGGACTAAAATAAAAAGGAACCAGCTGCTAACAAAGATAGAAGAGGCTCCATATCCTCAAGGGGTGGGGAACTCTCCCAACCAAAGTGATGGGACTGCCGCGTCCCTATCAATCCTCCCAAGGCGCGAGTGACTCGACTCCGTCGAGTAAGGGTCACGCCGACTGTAATACTGCTCTAGAGCGTCTAGATCGATGCACTTCAGCTCCTCCTTGCTCATCCACGTGTCCTCAGACTGGGGCCAGCCCTTCCACCGGACTAAGTGACGCTGGTATGCATTGCTCCTTGTGTTAGTAATCTTCTCGTCCAGTATTTGGTCCACCTGTTCACGCCGTGCTCTCAAGGGGGCTGGTGGACACACGGGGATGGGCTCTCTCACAAGGGGGGATGCAGGCTCGAATGGATCACTAGGTATTACTGTCTGGCCCTTGTATGGTACAAGGTCTGCCACGTTGAACGCAGTGCTCACCCCATATTCCATGGCTAGGTCTATTTCGTAGGTGTTGGAGCCTATCCTCCTCACAACTCGGAACGGTCCGGTGCCACGGGCACTCAACTTGGAGATGGCTCCGAGGGAGAGTCTCTCCTTCCTCACCATCACTAGATCACCCTCTTGGAATTCAAGGTATTGCTTGTGGGTGTCTGCCTGTTGTTTATAGGCATCATTGCTTGATTGAATTTGCTGGCTAATTTGCTCATGCAGATGACGGACTCTTTGTGCAAAGGCCTCAGCTGATTGAAAAACTCTAGCTTGTAATGGTAGGGGAATAAGGTCAACTGGCTTCCGAGGCTTCCTACCATGCACTATCTCAAATGGACTTAACCCTGTGGGACTGATGTATTGTATGCAAACTCTGCCCGGGGGAGAATTAAGTCCCAAGTCCCCAGGTGTTCTCCTACTAGGCATCGTAATAGGTTCCCTAGACTTCTATTGACGACCTCGGTCTGTCCGTCAGTCTGGGGATGGTAGACTGTGGAGAACTTAAGGAGGGTGCCCATGAGGTGCCACAAGGTCTTCCAGAAATAACTAATGAATTTGACGTCTCGATTAGTGACAATGGTTTTTGGTAGGCCATGGCGACAGACAATATGGTCAGAATAAGGGTGGGCGACCTTAGTGGCATCGGATGTCTTAGTGCAAGGGATGAAGTGAGCCATTTTGGAAAAATGGTCCACTACAACAAGGATGGAATCGTGACTTTTTACGGTCCGTGGCAGCCCAAGCACAAAGTCCATGCTAACGTCCTCCCAAGGACGCTCAGGAACCGGAAGGGGAGTATAAAGGCCCGTGTTTTGCTTAACTTGCTTGGCCGAGGCACAAGCACGACATTGGGTGATAAGCTTGGCCACATCCCGCTTGAGGCTAGGCCAATAGAATTATTCCTCTAGAGCTGCGATGGTTTTGTTGCGCCCAAAGTGACCCGCCAATCCTCCAGCATGCAACTCCCAGGTCAGAAAATCCTGAACCGAAGTTCGGGGCAGGCATAAGCGTTGGCCACGGAAGAGGAACCCATCTTGTAATTGGTACCCATCCATTTCTTTGTGTGGTCCGGGAGTGAGAGTAGAATAGATTTGCCCAAAATCCAGGCACATGGCATACTCATCTTTGAGTCAGTCAAACCCTACCACTTCGGCCCCAACGACCGTGAGGAGAAAGGCCCTTCGACTGAGGGCGTCCGTGGCCCGATTTTCCACACCGACTTTGTGTCTTAGCATAAAAAGTGTAGGATTGGAGAAACTCAACCCATCTGGCGTGTCTGACATTCAATTTCTTCTGGGAGTTGAGATACCTTAGTGCCTCGTGATCTGAGAAAATGACAAATTCCTAAGGGAGGAGGTAATGTCTCCAGTGCTTCAAGGATTAGACAATGGCATAAAATTCCTTATCGTATGTGGAATACCGAAGCCGGGTGATGCGGGACGGAGACGCGGACTCGACACCGAGTTGGATATGCAATCTCGGACTCTAGCAAGCTCGCACTCGTCCCTAGCGAGGGAAGTATTCGGACCTACACGGTTGAGAAACCGGCAATGAGTCAAGGGTGGCTAACTCACAACTCTCGTGCCCAGGTCGGGTCACGGGACGGTCTCGCTCTCTCACTCACAGCGATGAGTTGAATTATACGAGCTAGGAAGCAACTACTCACATGCAGCGGCAGTAACAACGTATACTAAGAAAGTAAATAACTATGACTACGAGGGGTGCCGAGTGTACCTCCACACTCCCGGCGTGGGAAGGACGATCCTGGCCAAGACGGTAACTCCCGATTAATACAACAATCACAATAATTTACAGCAATGAATCTTTGCCCACTCCACGCAAGGAGGTAAAGGGCTACAGCGGGCTCGAAAGGACCGTTCGTTGGTTGGCAGGTAGCACTTTGGTCCGCTCCGTCGGTACCATCCTGAAGACGCTTGCTGCTGGTTGTGGGGTCCACGTGCTGCTCAGTGAGGCCGAGTGGGCCCGGAGTGACACCACTATGATGGGGGGGCCTGGAGGGATGCTCCCTCAAACGGCGGTGGGCTGGTTCACCTCGTGGGAGGTGAGGCGGCTCCGGTCTCCAAGCGTTGGATTTGCTGTCCACGAGCTGTCACTTACTGTTTTATAGTGCGCGACCCGGCGAGAATAGTTGTTGCGAACAGTCCCGATGCCGGATCGATGCAAGACCGGTGCCGTTGGAAATTTCTCTCGAAGTGTCATGATCCCATCCTAGAACCAAAATTTAAAACTCCCTGTGCTGGCCGTAGTTGATTTTAGAAGCTGCTGGTTCCCAGATCTAGATTTGACTAGACAGGAAAAGGGTTTTCCTGAGAATGTGAGTTGACCAAGGAGTTTATGATAGATCTGGGTGATGAGGCCTTCACGAAAGTTGTATATCTGGAAGTTAGGAGAACGGGGATAGACCCAAATTTCTTGTACTTATCTGACAGTTCTTCGTAAGCATTGAAGAGTTCCTCAAATGTAAATTCTTCGTTATCAGAATTTGCCTCTGAACTTTCCTTGCTTGATGTGTCCAGTTTGTCAGCCATGAAACACAGATGTTCTTCCTTCTCTTCATGAATCTTGACTAGACCATCCCATACTTATTTAGCAATCCTGCAATCAGACACAAATGTAAACTTGTTATGATCAACTGTAGTTTTTAATACGTTTAGAATCTTAAGATTATCAGAATATCTGGACTTGTGTTCAACAGACCATGTTGATTTATCTTTCGGCAGCTTGTAAGGGCCATCTGAAATCAGTCTCAAGAATGAAGGATCGTGAGAGACAATAACCTTGCACATTCTTCCCATCCATAAGCTAAAATCTGAACCATCAAAGATAGGTGGAGTATTCATTGAAAACTGTTCAACTAAAGAACTCATGTTGCAACTGCACTGGGATCACTCTATAGATCGTTAGATCTTGGGATAATAGAGCCTCGCTTTGATACTAATTATTGGCCCGATAGGCAGTGTGCGGACAAGAAGGGGGGGTTGAATTGTCCCCACAATCGCAGTGACAATTTTAAACTAAATTCACAGAATTAAAATTGCTATGGAAATTAAGCTAAGCTGGGATGAACTTAATTCTAAAGATTATGGCAATTGAACGAAACTAGAATGAAATCAATTCTCTCAATCTCGCCGAGCCCACACGATCAAGATAACAGAAATTAGCGAGCAATCACACACCACAATGCACGAGGATTTTTAGGTAGGTCGGTCGGACAACCAGTTCACCTACGTCCACCCCTCACTAAACCGGTGAGGCTTCACTCGCTTCTCAAGAAGCACACGGAGTAAAACTCCAACCCCACGGAGACTTCGTCTCCAACACGATCTTGTTGCACAACCCACAGACTCGGATCAACGGCAACACATTGCACAAGTGCAGCACCTCACACACACACGCACACGATCGCGCATAGGTGATCAAACCACACATGTTTCTTAGTTCAGGAATGTAAGAAGATATACAAGATATGCTCAGAATAAAATGTAGACCATGAGGAACATCATAGATAAGCAAATGAAGGATGTTGAGCTTATCCCCTTGATCTCCAAAGGCCGATTAGCGATTTTTCGTTGAAGCTCAAGTCGGAGGGAGGTAGATCTCGAGTAGGTTGGAGTGGCCGGTCCTCCTCTTTGAAGATCCGGGCACGGATGAAGTAATAGCAGCTCGAAACAAGATGAAGTCCTTCAAATCCAAGCTCCAAACACACTTGCAAGAGTAAAAATAGGATCAAGAAATCCTCTCCTCTCCACCTTGCGGCCGCAGACACTCTTTCTTCTCCTACAAGATTGAAAATGTTAGCACATTAGGGTCCCCCTCTAAAATTCGGAATAGATGTATATATAATGCTTAGAGTGGCCAAATGACCTATCTAACCCTTCTAAAACATGTTAAAAACACCCTCATAGGTGTAGGAAGTATTTGTGGGCAAAATGGTAGTGTTTTCAAGGCAAAACCATGGGTTGAGAACATTTTCGCAAACCCGTCGATCCTTGGTGTCGACCCCTGAGCTTTCTATGCTCAGGACTGCCCAGACAGAAGTCTGGACAGAGGGGGTTGACCCATGCGGTCGATCCCTGTGCAATTTTCTGCATAGACCAACTAAGTCCAGAAATCTGGACAAAGGTGGTCGACCCCATGTGCATTTTTTTGCACAAATTGAACAACCAGAACCTGGTTGAAGGGGGTCGAGCCCTTTCAGTTTGGGTCATAAACCTACATTAAACCTCATTCATTTCAAGCATTAAAAATGGTTAGATGTTACCATGATCCACTTGAGTCTAAATGGTTTAACTTATAGATTTGTACCTGCAAAAGCACAAGAACATCAAGTTAATATAAGTTTCAAAATTAAAGACTCTTAACATTTAAACTTGATTCTTCCTCTTAAAAGTACACAACTTTACAACCATCAAAATACACATTACACCAAGAAATGTTTCCATAAAGACTTAAGTCACAAGCTTTTGTTTTTGATGAACTTTGAATCTTCCAAGCATCCAAGGCATGGGAGCTCAATCATTCAATTAGCACGAAGAATCTTGTGAGTAGGATCCATTCTATCATGTGAAGATTTCAAGCCATCAACACATGTGAAGATTTAATTTCAAGCCTTCAACGCACACTTAAAAAATGAGGGGAATTCACACCAAGAGGAGAATCAAAATCAACTTGACATGAGCACATAAATCAAATATAGTCTGCTTGAAATTTAAGATGTGTAGACCATCAGACTCATGTATCATACACACACATGCAAATATGCATTTTTGCAAGTATATTTGCACATCTATTCTCTTTCAATACAGGGCATTCTCAACCATACTTTCTCAAACATACATAAAATTTTGTTGTCATCAAAATCACACACATAGCACAACATAAGGGTGTACAGTTGTATATAGGATGCACTGGGCATTGGCCATCGCCAAGGACCCTTGAAAGTATGAAAAATTATGTAGAGAATTTTGCAACCTATTAAGGGTCCATGGATCTATACATTGTAATCGTTACAATTTTTGGGACATCATTATTAATATAGTTATATCATTCTCCAAAGGAGTTACCTTGGACGGAATGGTTGATTTACACACCAAGTTTGAATCGACCCTCTCACATGGGTGATTCACCTTGACGCTATAGATAGCATGCAAGATGAGGCATTCAATATTGCGGCACCTTGAAGGTCTAGAAGCGAGTGCAATATCTAGAACAACATATATATGTCGCCTTGACTGAGGCTGAGATGAGATCTGATAAAGATCAACCATGAGGATTTTTTTACAATCCCATGAAGCCTGAAAAATACGAATACATGAGTCACAAGAGGGCGTTGAAGAGAGCAACTGGTTTGTGTGACTCTTATTAGCTGTGGACGTCACAACTAGACTTGTATCCGTGTGGTGTTTTTATAATTTTATAGTAACACACCAATCTTAATGGAAGAACACCACAACATGTGAATCATACTGCATGTGTAATATAACTGTAGATGAGAATGATGAATAGATCTTGAGGAGGATAAAATCAGCTCGGCCCATATGAGGCCCATCGCGACAGGCCCACTTCGGCTGGGCCTCTACAATGCATGTAATGGGCCCCCGACAGTTGCGGCCCACGGCAGACAGCCCAGGACGGATCATCCTCAGATTCGCCAGTGCACGAAAGGCATCGACCCAGGCGCAACGACCGTCGGATGACCCTCTGACGACTAAACGTTACCTCCCATGATGTCAAACTCAACCCCACTAAGGGTGAGCACGCCTCCCAGGTACCGTAAGACTCGCCAGAGAACCGCCCGGCTTTGGAGGAATGGACCCTCAATGGGAAACTCTCCACGATCATGGGGAGGCGTTACTCCATGACTTGCATCCTTCCCTACTAAGGGACTGGCCCTCGCTACCAAGATAACCCCTTATAAATGGGACTTCGATGGACAGGCAAAGGACATAGTGATTTGCACCAAGAAAAATATGCCCAGCTATAGACAAGGGAGAAGGGAAGCTGACTTGCTGCTAAGAGAGAAAGTCCCCGCCAAGTTCTGACTGTCGTTCGAGCACCCTTACTGCCCGGCGAGCACTCTCTGAGAGCCCTCTGGTCACGGTGAGAACCCCTCTAGAAGGCAGTCCATCCCTTTAGGCTTGCTTCTCCATCCTTTAACTCTCTCTCTCTCTCTCTCTCACCCTCCTTCCTGCTTCCCTATCTCCCAAGTGCTGACCTAAACATCATAGGGTTGTTCCTTGGGGTAACGCCCGAGACTCCTTCTGACGCCCTTCTTTTCTAGTGTTTACAGGCTTCCACGAGTGTCGAATGATCTTTCCCAAACAAATAAATTTAAAAGTGTGGTACGAGGCCTAGGAATCAATTTTTTACCTCTACACTTTTTGGCGTCGCCTGTGGGAAGTCGATCGAAAAGCCAATGGCACCTCGTGGAAGCTGTCGCAACACTAGTAACCGGGGCCGAGGTTCTCACCAAGGTCCCAACTCCCACCAGAAATCGCAGGAAGCCTCATCCTCCACCAGACCGCGTTTGGAGGTTACCGCCGATGAGCTCGCCTAAATGCACCAACAACTCCAGACCCTGACGACCCTGTGTCAGGACCTCCTGAATAGGCCCACAGGGCCCCAGCGCATCCCGTCAGAACAGCCTCGGAACGGGGGCCTCTGACCGTAGTGGATTCCCACTGAGTGCGGGAAGCTTCCCATGCCTCTATTGTATGGGCTCGGCGACCGCACATCTTGCCTGCACCAAGGATATGTAGTCTTTTGCACTCCAACCCAAAGATGGACCGGCGGCTTCAACATATCGAGAAGATCGAAGACAAGGTCCGCTACTTGGATGACGTCCTACTCGCCGCCAAGACCCGCGGACTCATCAATGATGACCTGGACTTTCATGCTCCCTTTTCTAAGGAAATCATGGAAATCCCCATCCCGCCAAAGTTTTAGTTGTCATCCTTCACCCCCTACGACGGCACCACTGACCCAGCCGACCATATGCACGGATTCGAGTCTAACCTGGTGTTCCACCAGACCTCGAACACGGTGAAATGCTTGGTGTTCGTCACTACCCTCCATGAGAATGCCGAAACATGGTTTGAGTCCTTGTCGACTAGGACCATCACCTCCTTTCAATAGCTAAAGAAGTTGTTTAAGGAGAACTTTATTGACTGTCATAAGGAAGCCAAATCTGCAGTGAGGCTACTCGCCATCAGGCAGGGGTGAGAGGAGACCCTCTGGGACTACGTCTCGCTTCTGAGCAGAGGTGCTCCATATACCCCACCTAGACGTAAGCATCTCCACCACTGCTCTGATGCAGGGAACCCGAGATTCCATTCTCCGGCGATCACTCAGATTTGAAGCCCCGATAACCCTGACGGACCTCCTCGCCTTGGCACATAAGCATGCCAGATGCGAAGAGAACACTGTGGCTCTCGGTCGCACGGCTGGGTCTGATCGGCCCGACCGAAAGAGATCCATCGACTCACCCTTGGAAGGGCAAAGTAAGCAGGAGCGGTGGGACAGGGAACGCCATGACAGCTCAGAGAATAAGGAAAGGGGCCACTACTATCACTACACGCCCCTGACGGCCCCACCTAATCAAATTCTCATGGAGATCCGTGAGAAACCTTACCTTCAATGGCCCCCGAAGATTAAGTCTGACCCGAGGACCAGGACTAAAAGAAGGTACTGTCGCTTTCACCATTACCACAGCCACAACACTGGTGATTGCGTCCAATTCAAGGATGCTATCAAGGACCTCATCCAACAAGGACTCCTCGATAAATTTGTTGCCAAGGCCAAGGAGAAGTGAAAGTGCGAGCATACTCCTCCTATCGACAACCGACCCAATGGAAAAGAGATCATGATGATCTCCAGAGGGTTGACTTCAGGAGGCGACAGCTCTAGGAGATAATGGTAGTACGCATCGATAATCAACATCGTGGAGCAAGGCGATAATAGACGTCAGGAAACTGCGGCCCAGGAACACCTCAAGGACCCCATCGTCTTTTCAGACGAAGACTTGGAAGGTGTAACCACTCCTCACTCCGACGCCCTGGTGGTCTCGACCACCATCAACCAATGTATTGTACGACGAATTCTAGTAGATAATAGAAGTGACTCCGACGTTATTTCTTATGACTATCTAGTACTTATGGGTGTGGATTTATCATGAATAGCACTACTGCACATGCCCTTGTATGGCTTTTCTGGTACGACCGTCCTTCCCGAAGGGTGCATATTGTTACCAATCACATTTAGGACCTCGCCAAGTGACGTGATGTTCCTAGCAGACTTCATCGTAGTACGTAGCATGATCAGGTACAATGCCATGATAGGGCGTGGTATCCTTGGTACCCTCTAAGGCATCCCTTCCTCCTATCATCAAAAGTTAAAGTTTCCTACTCCTCGCAGGGTGGGAGAAGTTTGGGGAGACCAGAGGGAATCGAGGGGATGTTACTTAATCTCCACGTGCGACTAACAAACCGAGGAGACCCCGCCCGAGAAGAAAGCGAGGACCAATGACCCGGGTCCAAGCACGAGCACCCCCGCGGAGGACTTTTATCTTATCCAGGTGGGGAAGGACCCGAGCAGAATGCTCCCAGTCGGAGCCTACTACGGACGCCCTTCCCTATCAAGGGATGAGGCTCCTCGCTCCAGGACAACCCCCTATAAAAGGGAGATCGACAAAAGAGAAGGACACGATGGTTCATTCCACTATAACGCTACTCAGGAGAATAGAGCTACTAGCCCTGCCACACAGTGAGAAGAAGAGAGCGACTGTCCACACTCTAAGAGAGGCTCCTTCCGGCGACCTTACCACCCAGTGAGTACTCTCTAAGTGAACACTGGGACCGGCGAGCACTCGTCTGGAAGATCTTCACGACTCTTCGACCTCCTACAGTGAACTTTCTCTCTCTCATCTGCTCTTCTCTACACTCTATTTTCCTGTTGCTGACTTAAGTATCGGAGGGTTGTCCCCTGGGGTAACACCTGGGACTCCTTCTGACGCCTCTGCTTCCTGGTGTTTGCAGGCCTCCACGGGCGCGAGATGACTTCCCCAAAAAATAAATAGAGAAGGTGGTACGTGACATAGGAACCATTTTCCAGTCTCTACACTTCTTGGTGCCTCCTGTGGGAAGACGAGCAAAAAGCTATGGCGCTCCGTGGAAGCCTCTGCAACACCAGCAACCAGGGCCGTAGGTCCTACCTAGGGCCCAGCTCCCGCCGGGAATCGCAGGAAGCTTCTTCCGCTCATCTCCGACAGGAGGTCACCCCAGGTGACCTCGATGAACTGCTTCAACAGATCCGAGCCCTGACAGAACTCTGTCAGGAGCTCCGGGACTAACGGGTCGATCCCCAAAGCGTCTTACCCAAGCGACAGGAGGACGAGAGAGACCAGACTAGGGGGAACCCCCGTCAAGCATGAGAGGCATCCCGTGCCTCAGCCACAAGGACCCGACGATCCCGCAGTGTGCTCGCACCGAGGGTGCGCAGCCCACTCCACTCCAACTCAGAGATGGATCGTCGACTCCAGCGCTTCGAGGAGATAGAGGACAAAGTCTGATACCTGGACGACGTCCTCTTGGCCGCTAAGAATCACGGCTTGATCGACGATGACCTGGACTTCCATGCTCCCTTCTCTAGGGAAATAATGGAAGTCTCCATCCCGCCAAAGCTCCAACTGCCGCCGTTCACCTCTTACGACGGCACCACCGACCTGGTCGACCGCATGCACAGCTTCGAGTCCCACCTGGTGCTCCACCGGGCCTCAGACACTGTGAAGTGCCTGGCATTCACAACGACCCACCGGGAGAACACCCGGGCTTGGCTCGAGTCCCTATCGGCTGGGACTATTTCTTCCTTCCAACAGCTAAAGAAGCTGTTCAAGGAGAACTTTATTGACAATCGAAAGGTGGCCAAATCTGCAGTGACTCTGCTTGCCCTCAAGCATGGCAAAGAAGAGACACTGTGAGATTTCATCTCTCACTTCCATGCGGAGGCACTACGGATCCCACATCTCGACATCGACATCGTCACTACAGCCCTCACCCAGGGGACGCGGAACCACATCCTTTGGCGTGCCCTTGGAGTCGAGGCCACAGTGACCCTTCCTGACCTCCTCGCCCTAGCACAGAAGTACGTGTGCTGCGAGGAGAATACAGCTGCCCTGGGCCGCACGGTTGGAGCCAATCAGTCTGATTGCAAGAGATCTATCGACCCGCCACGAGAGGGTCGGAGCAAGTGGGAGCGATGCGACAGAGACTGCCGTGACCGCTCCGAGAAGGAGAGGGGCTACACACCCCTAATGGCTCCACCCGACCAGATCCTGATGGAAATCTGCGAGGAGCTATTTCTCAAGTGCGCCGCCCCCCCCCCAGATGAAGTCAGATCCGAGCACGATGAGCAAGAAGAAGTATTGCCTTTATCACTGCGACCACGACCACGGCCATGACACTGCCAACTGCATCAACTTGAGGGACGCCATCGAGGACCTCGTCCGGAGGGGACTCCTCTACAAGTTTCTCGCCAAAGTCGCGGAGCGGCTGCAGAAGAGCCCCCACCGATCGACAACTGGTCTAACGGAAAGGAGATCATGATGATCTCTGGGGGGCCGGCCGCGGGGGGAGAGAGTGCGAGTAGGAGGCGACGATACGCGATGGCCGTCCGCACTGCGGACCGAAGCGACGGCACCCAACGTGGGATTTCCACCCCTGGCCGTCTAAGAGACCCCATTGTCTTCTCCGAGAACGACCTAGACGATGTGACCACACCCCACTCCGATACTTTGGTGGTCTCGGCCACCATCAACCAATGTACTGTGCGTCGCATTCTAGTGGATAATGGGAGCGGACCTGACATTAATGCTTACGACTACCTTGTACTTATGGGTGTCGATATGTCTCGACTCGCGCCATTGCACACACCACTATATGGATTTTCTGGCATGACCATCCGCCTGGAAGGATGCATCTCACTCCCGATCACGTTCGGGACTGCACCAAAAGAGGTAACCTTCCTCATTGACTTTACCATAGTTCGTGCGATAACATGATATAACGCCATCATTGGCCGAGAGATCCTCGGCACGATTCGAGGTGTTCCTTCCTCTTATCATCAAAAGCTTAAATTCCCCACCCCCCGGGGGGTAGGGTAGGTCTGAGGACACCAATGGGAGTCCAGGAGATGTTACCTCATCTCCACGCGTGATCGACATCCCGATGAAGTACCGCCTGAGAAGAAGGTGAGGACCCAAGATCCGGGCCCGAGCACGAGCACTCCGGCGGAAGACTTGTATTTCATCCAGGTGGTAGAAGATCTGGGCAGAACATTAAGGATCGGCATGAACCTATCCGAGCACGATAAGCAAGCCTACACAAGTTTTCTCACGTCCAACCAAGATGTGTTCGCTTGGTCTGAGGATGAGCTTCCCAGAATCCCACCGGAGGTTATTATACACCAACTAAGGTTGGATCCCACTTGCCGCCCGGTCCAGTAGCGCCGAAGGCGCTGCAACCCCCAGTGACAGGCTATCATCAGGGAACAAGTGAGCGAAAAGCTACGCTCAGGGATAAAAAAGTTTTATTATTAGTCAAAAAAGAAGGGGAGGTACAAGTATAGTATCAGTGTGTTCTCAAAAATCCCTCTAAGTTAAAGAAAGGACAAAAATGGGTATTGTGCCCAGATAATGTGGAACCCTTTTCTGACGAGCTACTCTGACAACTAAAAATCATGTTTAATCATGCCATTTCTCTCCTCCCAAGATATCGCAAAGGTCACATGCATAATCAACCACCACTCTTTATTGTCTCCCTTAAGCAGCCATCTCCTATTCATAAGCCAGCCCATCCTGTCAGGTATGCAAAGATTTCTTCTCCTCTTTTGAAAGATAACAAATCCTCAGAACAAAGAAACAACCTGTAAACAAATGATCATGTATCTCCTCCTCCTTGCATAACCAGAAAGTGAAGACCATGTGGTCCATGTCCTCTAGGAATTTGCAAGCCTATCACCTGTTGGGAGCCCACCACAGGAGATCCTGTGGTTCAAAGTCTTTACCTTCGACAAGGTACAAGAACACCATACTTGGGGCTGCAAATGGTGATGGCACCCCCCCCCCACATACACACACATACACACAAATCGGCAATGTAGCTATATGTTACTCCGGCTTGAGGAATAAGCCAATAGTCAGAGAGGTGAGACGCTATAAATGATGGACTGCCGCGTATGAAATAATTGAAAGTCAGAGCAATTGTCTAACCTATGGTATCCATGAGGAAATATGACATATGATGTGAATTTTACTATATTCTACTTGATTATAATTGAATGAAATTAAGTCAAAAAAATAAGAAAGAAGAGCAATACTTGCTGCACGTCCTATTTTGATTGGGTCATGTGGCAGAAAGGACACTGCCCTCGGATGGCCCTGACCGATGTGATTGGCACGCAGACCCATGTGATTTGTGAAACCCAGAAGGAACTGAATAGTGCCTACAACTGAAAATATAACATATGACTGAAAAATAGAGTGGCGGACTGAAAATAGAGGTTCTAACGAAATGTGCAGAATATATGGTGGTCTATAGTGTAATTTGTTCCTTGCAGAATATATGGTGGTTTCTTGGTGTTGAATGATTGCAATTCAGATGATTTCTATTAAGTGTATCCTTGGGTTTTCCATCTCCTTTTTTGGTCTTTAGCTAATTCACTAATTTCAGTGATAAATGATCAGAAATTCAGTTGCCCACAAATAACGACTCGGGAACAAGGAAGATTCGCAAAAATATATTATAAAATAAACATTAAAAAATCTAACTAAAAATACAATTGAAATCTTGTACCAGTTTCCTGCCTAATCTCTCCGTTGCTGACTTATCCTGTGAGTAAGTTGTCTGTAATATACATAAAGGGGCATGGCAACTGATATGTGTTAACAGTGTACACATGAGATTACAACCTGAATGAACAATGAGGGGGGGGGGAATGAAAAGTATACCTCTCGAGACCCTCTTGCTTCAACCGAAGTCTAAACCTCTCCACTAAGAGTTCACTTTCCCTCTCAATAAACGAAAGCTCCCTGATGACGATGCTATAAGTTAATGTTTCCCTCCTTAAAATATTGTCATCAATCTCTCCAACTTTCTCCCACAAGTCATTGTACTCCTCCTCCGCCAAACTGATGCTCTTCTCCAAAGCTTCCACCTTCTCCTTCGCTTCTACATCTGCAGCACCCTTATCCAATAACCTGTCCCGCTCCTTCCTTGAGGTCCAAACCGAGTTCAGGACCTCAACCGACCGTTTGATCAGATCAGCCTTCTCCCTCCTCAGCACCCTCAATTCCGAGTTAAGCAAGCCGAGGACCTCCTTCTGCATCTCCTTCCTCCTCGCCTTCACCTCTCTTAAGGCCTCCTGAACACCATTCATGTCCCCATTCGACGATTTCACGTCTTCGATCTTCTGCAGGAGAACCGAAACAGCCTCCAGCAGCCTCCGGGTGTAATCAGAGAACTCGTGATCTAGCCGACTCGGATCCCTGGTTTCCCCGCTTGCCCTGCTCTTCACTTCATCCCTGAGCGCCACGCCTGCAGCAGGAGCGGCGAGAACGCGGACGCCTTGAACTGGGAACGGCAAGAACCCGACGGCGGCGCAGAACAGCGCCAGTGTGAGGGGCCTTGCCAGTTTCTTGCCCAACTCCATCACGTTCCATGCTCCTTCCAACGCATTTGAAGGCTTGGGGGAGTACTTCGTGTAGCGGAAGATGGGGAAAGCGGGAGACGCCGTTGCCGGGTGGCAGCCGCAGAGATGCTCGCTGCACAATTCAGCACGGAAACGGTGGCGATGGGGTTTCCTCCGAATGAGGGAAATGGGAAGTGAGATGTGATGGGCATGGCGGGGTTTGAGAATGTGAATCGGGGAGGAGGAGAAGCGGTGGGAGGTGTTGAAGGAACCGAGGGCGGCCGAATCCATGGCGTAGAGGGAGGACAGGGACCGCGCAGTGTTGCTGCGAAGAGCTCGCTGCCAGTCCCAGCGGAGCAGGGTTCTCCTCACAGCACCCCCATCCCAGCTGCCTCCCGCAGCTTCGTCGTCCCCCGAGTTCTCCTGTGCGGAGAGAAGGGGAAATGCAGGAAGAACGAACAGGTGAGGGGATTTAGATAAGGGTTTCTTTATAAAAATAATTTTATTAAATGAGTAATTATAGAGTTGTCATCCTTAACTAGTTATTGTTATAGATATATAGTCTCGCGATGTTTGCAGTACGTACAAAAACACTCTTGTCCTCAATTGCTATTAGTATTCTACGAAAACCTATTATTCAACTGTGGTTATTTGTTAATTAAATTTGATACAACCTCAAAATACCTTTAATCTCTCTCTCTCTCTCTCTCTTAATATACATGCCGGTGAGAACAACATTTTTATGGTGATATTTTCATCTAAAATTTTAATTTTATAGATTAAATAGAAGATGTAAATAGCAACTAATCTTAGGGGCAAATTTGTACTAAGTTTAATGCAAGAGGGTTAGGCTCACCCCTAGTTTTCAGGTGTTGCGGATCTTCCTCAAGGTTCGAGGGCATTGCGTGGAGGTTCTTAGTTGTCAGTTCGTCGGATCGAGTGTTCACTTAGTATTTGGTACGTTTTACTACTTTAGACTGTACTTTTGTTAGACTGGACTCTATTTTAGTTAGTTATTTATTTCTGTTAATTACTGAATTGTCCTATTTTATTTCCTATTTTTGTGTACACCACACCTATCTTTTTAGCCCTTTCGAGCCCTTCCGAGCCCTCCAGCTCGTGGACGGCGGATCAGGATTCGAATGGTATCGGGTATTCCCGGTATCTGGATCTTGGGTCGTTACAGTTGGTATCAGAGCTGTGGTTGTAGAAGTATATGGGAATTTGAGATATTACAGCGATCAGAGTCCGTAAGGTCCAGTACAGTCGCCAACTGGCATAGAGTTTCGTGCTTGTTTTTGCTTGGTTTTTCACGTAAGAGTCCGAGTGCGGTGAGTTGGCGCTGTGAAGGCAGTTGTCATTTTCGTCAGAGTGCCGGTGTGGGGTTTGAGGATCGAGGTCGAGAGATTTCTCCCTCATTGATGGTGGCCTCGGTTGTGCTACGTTGGGCAGAGGTTGCCAGCAGGTGCGTTGCTGTGGTGCTGCGTTTGAGGAATTATAGAGAGGTTAGGTGGCTGGTGAGGATTATCCGTGGTTAAGTGGCTGTGAGTGTGCTCTGGAGGAGTTGTTATTGGTTTTGGCCATCCTAGTTCGAGATTTATCCAGTCCCTGTGGCGTTGAGATTGTGGTTCGAGGTGGCAGAGCAAGCGCTCTTGTTGAGATGTGCTCGGATGAGTGGAGGATCTTCTAGGATTGGACTGTGGTTGCCCTAGATTTGGTTCGAGATCGTGTGGCAGTGGCAGGTTTGAAACTCAAGGATGAGCATTGGCGGGTGCCGATTATGGTTCGTGTTGCAGCTCTTGGTGTGGTGGTCCGTGCGATGGCAGCTCGAGGATGTGTTGGTGTTAGCACGGACAGATTCGAGAGAATGATGCCTGGTGGCTAGAGGTATTACGGCCGTTGAGCCTAGCATTTTGGTGGATTCTCATCGCTCCTTGGTAAACGTTTGACGTGTTATTGGTTTCGAGGTCAGAGGCGGGTGAAAGAGAGGAGCGTGTGGCAGCAACTAGCTTAACCGTTGTGGCTAGTGTGTGGCTGTTTGTAAGAAGCATTGCTCATCCCCTGATGTGTAAGGTTGTTGGCATTGCTCCGAAAGGGTGAGTGCCAGTTGGGCAATGTTCATGAGAGTTTGTGGCTAGTGTTGTGTTTTTCGAGGTGTTGTGAATCGAAATTTGTGGCGTTTCAGAGGATGAGATGAGCATCGGAGGATTGGTTCCTCGGCGTGTGGTTGTCTCGGGTTGTGCAAGACATGTTTTTGTCGTGCCATTGCTTGAGGCATTGTGGTTTGTGGCACTGGTTGGATTGAGAGTTAAGGAAATGTGTCGGCAAGTGTGCCACGTAAGTACCCTGTTCTCGTGTTGGAAGCTGCATCTTTGGATGAGATCGAGTTTGGAGAAGTGATCTCTGAGAGATTAGGGGTCTCTGTTGGTTGCTATGAGCGGCTGGTAAGGCTAACCGAGTGATCGACCACGGTAAGATGTGTATTGTCTGGAGACTTGTGTGCTTTGGTTGTGGCACTATCGACCAGCTTATTGTGGTAGCAGGCAGCACTTGTCAGTTCTAGAAAAGTGTGCCATGTATTGTAAGAGGTTGTGTCTCGAGGCTCTGTGGTAAGAGCGGAGCCGGGATTAGCAGGCGTACATTTAGAGTGATTGAGATGAGATGGCATTCGATTAGATAATGGACGGTGCTTGTGTGTGAAGGTCTCTGAAGAGATGTTGGCGTTGGAAATGGTGATCCTTGGTCTGTGACCAGCAGGGGAGGATTTTCCTGTAAGCCTGAGTCGAGTGATGTAAGGATCGAGGATTGTGGAATCCTATCATCTAGTTTCACCGTGCTTCGCTGAGAGGGTAGAGTTAGCGTGAGGCTCTAGATCAGTTGCGGTGTCCAAGCAAGGTTTGGCTTGAGATGTGGTATTGGTCTGTGGAGGGTCAGCGGATGGCCTGTTGTGATTTGGATCGCGCATGTCGGGCCAGTAGAGGTTCCCCATTGATAAGTATCTGGTGACTAGTGGATGGTCTTTCACAGACAAAAGATGATGGTTGTAGCGACTCAGGAATGGCGAGAGCCGTGTGCCGGCGAGGCCTTGGGTAGCCGATCATGAGGTGTGTCTTTTCCCAGATTGGACCTGAGATTTGTTAGAAGTTGTCTTCTAGCAAGAGTTGGTCCGGCGCTATTGTAAGTGTTCGGCTTTCCAAGTGTGAGCTGGTGGAAGCTCTACGGTGGTTGCCCCAGGTGCAGGGCTTGAGATGTGTCAGTGGGTTGTGAAGCTAATGTTTGTTGGTCTGTCGAGTGTGTGGTTTTGATCGATGGTTGGTTTTCGTGTTATCTAAGGTGATGCCAGACTTGTACTCCTTTGCATGATGGCTACTCTGATGATCGATGTGTCTTGGGTTGTGAGCGAGGCGTTGTCCATGATCATTGTCTGGTCGCATCTCTCAGGATCATGATTTTCACGAGTATCGAGGTTTGGTTGGGGCTCTGACAGCGTCGCCAATTGATTGTGGCATTCTCCCCTTGTGGCATTGTGCTTGTCCTGAATTTCGAGGATGAAATTCTTATAAGGAGGGAGGGTTGTAATGCCCCAGGTGTTTCAGATTTTTTTTCAGATATTTACGTGTAATTTTTTTCTAATGAGCCTTCGGAACACTATGCGAGGTGAAGTGTTGCGTTCACCAACTCTGGGACATTACCAGCGCGTTGTGCTCTTTCCGAGGATCACGGAGAAATTTTTTTCATATTTTTCAACATTTTTTAGATTTTCTATATATATAATCCTCTCTCTCTCTTCCTCACTCTCATTCCCTCTATAACCCTCACCCTCACCCCCTCTCTCCACCGTGCTCACTCTCTTCCCCCTTAGTTCTCTCTCCTCTTTCCCCCTCTGCTCCGAATGCCGACGGAGGAGGCTCGGGGATGTCATGGAGACTGCGTGAAGGCGTCATGGAGCGTAAAGTTGCGGGGATTGGGGCGTGGCGTTGGCGCGATCCCATCGGTGGATTCGAAGCCGGCATGGGTTCGTGTGGTGATTTCGGCATTTTCGGCGCGTAAGATCATCGGTGGAGGTAGGGGGATGGATACTCTACCTTTGTCCTACATTCCCTTGAGATTTTGTGTCGATTAGCATGAGTTTGAGCGGGGTTTCCTATTTTGGGGAAAAAAACATGTTTTGGGGGTGGTGTGACGAAATCGTCATTCTAGGCAATGGTTTTCGATTCTAGTGGTGAATCTTGAACCCCTGGAATTAATGTCGAGATTCGATTCTCATCAATTTGGTTCCATTTGCTTGTGATTTGGGGCCGGTATGAGCCCGGATGTGTTTGTGGCTCATTTTAAGGTATTTGGATGAAATCACCCGCTTCATTGTTATTTTGTGATTTTCTGGATCCCTTCTAGCTTGTGGAAGGCTTGTAGTGGATTTGTGACTATTTTTTGTTGTTCTGGGACAATTGGGCCATGGAACAATCGAGTTTTGTGTGATTTTACAATTTCCAGATCGAAAGTAGGTCACGGTCATATCAGTGACCGCGTTCTGCTCTCGGCGGTATTAGCGGTCCGATGGAGACCGTGTTCTCTGGTGGCGGTCCGATTAAGACCGCATTCTGTTTTCGAGTACTGTAGGTAAGGCGGTTGTGAGGTCGCAGTCGGCAACCAGCAGCTACCTTCAGGTAGCGGTTGGGGTGGAACAGCGACCTTGGGACCCCCTTTCCCATGCTATCCCCATCAGATAGTAGTCTAGGGAGAACCATTTCCTGATGGTAGCGATCCTGTCACGACCGTGATCTTGTCGGTGTCGACCTGGCTTTCAAAGCGCTGACGCCATCCCGTTGACCCGTGCATTTTTCGTTCATGGTAGGTAGCGGTCTGTCATGGACCACGACCTAAGGTAGCGGTCATCTTGCAACCGTAAGCTCTTGCTGGGTTTTCTTTGGTGAAGGAGGTCTGGTCTTGACCGTGATCTTGTGATAGTGGTCTGGTCTCTACCACTATCTTAGGTGGCAGTCTGATGAAAATCGCAATCAAGTTTCCTTCATCTATTCCAACCCGGTTGTGACCCAGTGGTTGACTTTTGACCCCGTGAGTGTCTCAGTTGCCGCGTGAAGCTCGAGACTAGGTTTTCGACACTCGGAGGTATTGCATTACCTCGATTTGTTTGAGGTCTTGTGTGACCCTCATGTTCCATATTTTCTTGTTATGCAGAATTGTGAGTCCGATGAGCGGCCTAGGGGCCGAGGACTTATGTTTTACCGTGATTTTGACCCAAGGACTAGGTTGATTTGAAGGTATGTCACCATATTGTATAATGATCTTGACCTGAGGCTTGTGACTTAAGGATCGTTGATTTAGCAGGTCTAGTTGACTGTCCTAAGTCTGGTGGCATTTTGATGCCTTGTGTTCTGTGCCACTTGTGACAAGTGCACGCGTAGCCTGTCCGTACTTCAATGTTTTCCTTTAGAAAGTCTCTATGTCTAGTGAGCCTCCACTAGTCGTAGCCTGACGACACTTTGTGTCGGCCCACCTGGGAGTGGTAGCTAGGCAGTCTCGATAGAGACAATTTTTAGGCTGGTTTCTGAGGGCCCATTTGCCTTGCCGTTAAAGTCCAACGGGAGAGGAAAATCAACTAGAGGCTTGGTTCAAGACATTGAGCTTGTGTGTGTACACATGGTTAGGGACGTTGGACCAGCGCTGATGAGCGTGACCCTAACTAGTCCTTGTTTCTTTGTTACTGTTACGGTGTCTCAGTTATCATGTTCGAGACGAGTGGGAGACGTCCGAGGTGCAGTACAAGACGTCAGTGGACACGTCTGGCCTTACTTCTAGTGAGAGGGTACTTCTGTCACATGACATATAACTCTCGCAGTTCTTATGGTTTTCGTGAGTTTTTATGACACATGATGATGTGTTTTCACTGGTGGTTTTAGGTTTGCCCTTTTGACACTGTGGTCTAGGGTGCCAGTAGAGAGTTATCGTGGTTCTACCTGTAGACTATGTGGGGTGAACGATAGTGGAGTCGTGACTGTACCCTTAGGCCGTGTAGGTCTTAGTGGGGCCATTCTTTGTTTCCTTAGGCCTTTACGATAAGGATTCCATGGTTTTCTTTCAGTAGCTTAGCCTTGATTTATCGTGGTTCGACAATTCCCGACTGTGGGATCGGGATGTTCTTATGTTGCTGTTAGAAGTGATTTAGAGGGCCAAGGTCTTATCGATTGTCGTGTTTTCATT
This sequence comes from Amorphophallus titanum, assembly GCA_024336825.1. Lineage (NCBI taxonomy): Eukaryota > Viridiplantae > Streptophyta > Magnoliopsida > Alismatales > Araceae > Amorphophallus > Amorphophallus titanum. Next base: position 996,608 of record JANBPO010009456.1, read on the forward strand.
TCGTACGGCTGTCCCTCTTTACTTTTACTGCTGTTACTCCTGCTACTGTTGTTCTTTGTTTACTGCTGTTGTTTCATGGTGGGGATCCACGGGACCCCTACTAAGCCAATGAGATGAGGCTCACCCATATCTTTTCAGGTTCGACGGTTACTCCTCGTGGTTCGGAGGTCTAGTACGTGATTCATAGAGCCAACTTTGCCAGTGTCAGGCTGCCCCCGACTTCAAAGTATGTTTCTCTTTTCTGTTGGATTGTACTGTTGTTGGACTGGACTCTATTAGCTCTGTTATAGCTGTAGTTTAAATTGGTTAATTAAAAATATAATTATATTTCTGTTAATTTAACAGTCTTGATCATTATATCATTGTTGTTGCTACATTTATTTCTAATTTCAATGTACACACATCTTTCTAACCCTTCGGAGCCTTCCAGCTCTTGGGTGGCCTCTCAGGATCCAAGTGGTATCGGATTTGTCCAGTCTCTGGGTTCTGGGTTGTTATAGATCATCTCTTTCGGCTTCATGGCGAACAATTCATAGTCTCAAATGAGATGAGGCTCACCTCTTCCTTTTCTGGTGTTATGGTTCATCCTCGAGGTTGGGAAGTGCAGCGCGGTGGTCTTTAGTTGCTAGCTCGCCAGACTAGGACTGTACTCTATACTTGAGTACGTTTCTTTTTCCTGTAGACTGTACTTTAGTTGGACTAGACTCTCTGCTCTTTATTGTAGTTATTTAATTAAAATATAATTTTATTTTTACTAATTTAGCAATCCATTATATTGTTAATTGTTGTTGTTACTGCACTTATTTGTGGTTTCGATATACCTCCACACACCTTTGTAACCCTTTGGAGCCTTCTGGCTCTTTGGTGGTGACTCAAGATCCAAGAATATTGGGTTATTCTCAGCATTCGGATCATGGGCCGTTACAGTTGGTATCAGAGCTAGTGTGGTGGATGTACATGAAAATTTGAGATAATTGCAGCCTTGAGGGTCCATAAGTCTAGCTATAGTCGGTAGCTGGCATAGGTTTTATGTTGTTTACCACTTGGTTTCTCGTTTAAGAGTTAGAGTGCATGGTGTTGGCACTATGCTAGTGGTTCTGGCTATTGCTCGAGAGCCGACGGGGGCTTGGAAGGATGAGATAGAGATTCGTCTTTTCCTTGAGTGGTGGCCTCAGTTGTGCCGGAATGTGTGAATTTGTGGTGAGGCATTCTTGGAATCCATGACGAATTCAGGTGGCTGGAGGGGACTGCTAATTGTGCGATGGCCATGAACATGCTCTAGTGGAGTTATTGTCATTTTGGCCACCCTAGATTGAGACTTACTCAGTCCCTGAGGTGTCGAGGTCATGTTTTGCGATGTAGAGCGAATGTTGTGGTCAAAAATGTGCTCGAGTGAGTGAAGGATCTTCTCGATAAGCTATTGATTGTCGAGCCCAACGTTCTTGCCATGATCTTTCACATCAGAAATGACTTGTTAGTCCCGATGATTTTGCCTATTTTCATGACAGGATTGGGTAAAGATGCCCAAGCTAGTTTTAGTCCTATGCGTTTGAGCATATGTGGGTTGTACTAGTTGGGACCCGATTTGGTGTTGTGTAGCTATGGTGTGGTTCGTGGCCCAAATTGTAGAGAGCTAAGGCCATTGTGCACAATGGTGGGCGTGCTGTGTGAGGCAACAGGTGAGATGTGTAGGCTTAATTTTGTATTCAGGACTTGAGGATGGACCTTGGAAGATGTCAATCGTGGTTTATGTTGTGGCTCTTGGCGTGGTGGTCCATGTGGCAGCAGCTCAAGAGATGGATGTTTCGAGGATTCTGAAGTCTGAGTATATGGATTGGTGTCGGTGAGGACAGATTCGAGGGAATCGAGTCCTGTGATTATCTTATGTGTGGTAGCCTGTGAGCCTGACTTCCCTAAAGATCTTCTTCACTCCTTGATAAGCGTCTATTGTGTAAGTGGCTTTAAGATCAGAGACAAGCATGAGTAGGGAGCGTGTGCCAGTGGCTAGCTCAACCACTGTGACAGCATGTGGCTGGCGATTAGCAGAGTCAGTGCTCGAGGCATGGCATTTTGTAGTCCGGCAAGCTGTAATGGTGTGTCGAGGAATGCTACCAGTGTAATCTGATGGAACGCTTGGCAAAGTGTTGTCGAAGGAGCTGATCTGATGGTGGCAACGATTACTCCTGATGCTGGCTAGTGAGGTGCCCAGAATGTGTGAGACTCGAGGTCAGGTTGACCATGGAGACCCCCTTGTGCTATGAGAGGTATATTAATGTCTCCTTGGTTTGAGAGAATGGTGTGGAAGCTAGATTTTGGATTCAGTTGTCTTGCTCTATGTGTTTGGGTTCGTTGACTTCCTCTGTATGCTTGGAAGTCTGTGCGAGACGTGTGCCATGATTTGGTAGTGTGATTGTTTTGTTTGTGAGGATTCATTCCCTTGATGCATGAGGATGTACTAGTGTTGTTCTGAAAGGATAATCACCAGTTGGGCTAGATTGTGAGCATTCGTGGCTGATGTTATGAGTTTCGATGCATGGTGAGTTGGAGCTTGCAAAGCTACAAGAGGATTGCCAGATCTAGAGATAGAATCTGCGCTCTGGGTTTGAGGTATGTGAGTTTCCTTACCCTATTTTCTAGAGTCCGGTGGCCACATTGCGGAATGTCGGAATGGTGGATTCCGAGTTGTTTGTGTTATCTACGCGAGTTGTGTAGAGTTGCATAGTGGAAGTGTGGTGGGCTCATAACCCAATAGTCCATGATCGGAGTAATGATTGCTACGGAAGGACTTCGGCATTTTGGTGAGAATGTTGGTGGTCCTTGACCATCTCTCATGGTCATTTCCCCCAGTGTAAGATTACTATTGGCTAAGTAAGCCAAGTTATTGCCGTGCTGCTATTTGAGGTATCGTGCTATATGGCACTGGTAGTGGAGAGAACTGAGGAAGTGTTGTGGTAAGTGTGCCTTGTGAGTACCTTGTTTTTCCTTAGTATTGGTGTCTGGCTTTGTTGGTGGACCCAGTTTGGAGTCCTGTTGTTGGTTTGTCGTACTCCCTTGAGAGAGTAGAGTTGGCGTAAGTATACCAGAATGTGTTGTGGTGTCTGAGTGATGGCTAGCTCGTGAATTGATGTTTTGAGTGGCCAGTCGTAAGACATGCCTTTTCCTAAGTTGGACTTGGAACTATAAGAGGTGTATGTGTCGGGACCAGAGTGGTCCGATCTTGTTCTTGGCATTCAGGTGGATGAGTGAGAACGTTCAAGTGTGGAGCCGACGAGATTGGGGGATGAGTTCAGAGCAAAACCACTAACATTTTTTAGTTTGTATTTGTATCCTTTTGTTTACATTTATATCCTTAGATAATTGAGCTTGCAATTGTAAGGCATTATAAGTCAATGTGTTAGTCCTTAGAAGTCTTTGAGTTTCTTTACAAAAAGGTCACATAGGCCCTGCAGGACCCCCACTTTCTTTCCCATTGGTCCACCTAGGTTATAGGGCCCACTTGGGCTGCATCCGATTTAGGATAGTATGGCGGTGGCTTAGTTTTGGGCCCAAATTGTACAATTAGGGCCATTATGCACCACACCATATGAGCCAAGAGAGGTAGTAGAAGAAGTATGGAGGTTCAGTGACAGATTCGGGACTTGAGGATAAGTTGAGGCAGGTGCCGATCATGGTTCATGTTATCATTTTGGGTGTGGTAGTCCGAGTAGTAGTAGCCTGAGAGTAGATATTTTGAGGACTTGAAAATTGAGAATGGGTTGGTCTTAGCAAGGACATATTCGAGAGAATAATGTTCGGTGGTTAGAGGTGTAGCAGCCTTTGAGCCTAGCATCTTTAGTGATTTCTTCGCTCCCCGATAAGCTTTTTGACAGGTTAATGACTCTGGGATCAGAGATAGGCATAGATAGGGAGCATGTAGTAGTGGCCAGCACAATCATTGTGGTAGAGTGTGGTTGGTGACTAGTAGAGTCTATACTCAAGACGTAGTGAGTCGCTATTCGACAAGTTATATATGATGGTGTACCGGGAAATGCTACAAATGTGGTCTGGCAAGACACTCGACAAGCATTATCAGGGAGTTGACCTGATGGTAGTGATAGTTTTCCTGGTGCTGGAAGGTGAGGTTCACAGCATACATGAGATTCAAGGCTGGGTCAAGAGTGGAAATCTCCCGCTTCGTGGAAGGTATATTAGCGCCTCCTTAGTTGGGTAGATTCGTGGTTTGGCTAGATTTCACCATTCTTCATCACAGGTTTGGTTTGGTTGACCTCCACATGTATGCCAAGGAGTCCGTGTGAGAAGTGTTTTGTGTATTAGCAGCGTGACTGCTTGTGAGAGTTTATACCCATCCCTCAATGCATAAGGGTGTGTTGGCGTTATTATGTTAGGATGAGTGCCAGCTGGGCTATGTGTACGAGAATTTATGGCTAGTGTTGTGATTCCCGATGCGTTGTGGATCGAGCCTGTGGAGTTGCAAGAAGATTTCCAGATCAGGAGATAGAGTCTATACTCTGGGTTCGAGGTGTTTGAGCTTTCCTCACCCTATTTTCTGAAATTAGCCAGTTGTGTTGAGAAATGTTTAGATGGCTGATGCCCGAGTTGTCTGTGATGATTGTGCATGTTGTGTAGAGTACGCAACGGAAGCATGGTGGTCCCATAGCTGACAAGTCTAGGATCGTAGTGATGGTAGGAAACAGAAGGATTTCAGAGATTTGGTAGAGTATCAGAGGGTTCTAATCAATAGAGAGGGTCATTTCCTCAGTGTAAGATTATTTCTGACTGTGTGAGCTATGTCGATTACCGTGCCATTGCTCGATGCATTGTGATCTTTGGCACCGATGGGATAGAGAGTTGGGAAAATATGATGGCAAGTGCACCAAATGAGTACCCTATTCATCCAATGGAAGCGATGTCAGGTATTTGATAGTGGACCTAGATAGGGGTTGGAAAGGAAATAGCCTAATAGAGGATGAGGACGTGATGATCAGAGTCCGTAAGCTAGGTGCTCGACTTGTGTTGGAAGTTGTGTCCACGGGATAGAATTGGGGTTCAAGAAAAGTGAATGTAAAGAAAGGATTTGTGGGTCTTAGTTGGTAGCTGTGAGCAGTTGATGAGGCTAGCCTAGTAAGCGGCTATGATAATGCCTAAAAGGGGCCCAGTTGAGTCCGAGAGTTTTGGAATGATGCAAGAAGGCCCAGTTGGGGTGAGGGTCGACAATGTTTGGAGATCCATGCAGATTGGTTGTGGCGCGATGTGGACCAGATTGTTAAGATTATGTCCTGTGGCTCTGTGGCGAGAGCGGAGCCAGGATTAGAAAGTGCCTATTTCTAATAATTGAGATGAAGGATTTGATGAGACTATGTAATGGATGATCCCTAGGTGTAGAGATTCCAGGAGGGATGTCGTCGAATGAGAGCCTTGGTCTTGTGGCCAGCATGAGAGGAATTTTCTGTAAGTCTGAGTCTAGAGTTGACGTGGACTGAGAATTGTGGAGTCTTGTCGTTTGATTTAGCCGTACTCCCCTGAGAGGGTAGAGTGACACGAGGATCAGAATCAGACGTGGTGTCTGAGTGGGGACTGACTCGCGAAGCGGTAATGGCCAGTGTAAGAGTCAATGGATGGGCCGTCGAGATTTAGAGTGAGCTTATTGGGCCCGATGAAGGAGCAAGAAAAAGGAAGGATGAGCGAGTGAAGATTTCCCCTTGGTAAGTGGTTGATGGCTGGCAGATGGATTTTCGCAGCCAGAAGATGCCAATTGAGGTGAATCGTGAATGGCAAGAATCGTATACAAGTGAGGCCTTGTGTGGCCAATTATGATACACCTTTCCCCTGAGTTGGATCTGGGTTCATAGGAGGTTATGTTGGGACTGGAGTTGGTCCAGTGGTGTTATTGATGTTTGACTTGCTAGATACAAGAGTGTTCGTGGTGTGGAGCCGATGGAATTGCGGCAGCCGATTAAGATGACTATGTAAGTTGATTGAGACTTAGAGATGAATGTCCTTTGTGAAGGGCATGAGATTGGTGGCAGGGATTCGTAGTGCAGGTCACCTCTCCTCGATGTGCGAAAGCGTGCCCGACGATGTCTATAACTCTGAAGCTCTAATGTAGCTGAGATGATGACAGACTTGTATCCTTTTGTGTGTAATACTCGCTCCGAAATCAGTGTGGATGCTGAATATAAAGTGAGATGTTTCTATTCGTGGTCATAGTCTGGTTGTGTCCTTCAAGAGAGGTGATTTCGTGAGAATTTAGATTTTGGCTAGAGCTCTAGGAGCGTTGCCAGCTGAATAAGTCGTTCTTCCCTTATGAGATGAAGGTTGCTTCAAATTTCAAAGATGAAAGTTTTGTAAGGGGGAGGACCATAATAACCAGAGATTTTTGGATCAGAAATCTATGGATTTCAGAGCACTTTCGTGGGTCCTAGATCACGTTTTGTAATTAAATCAGAATTTTGACTTTTGGGCGGGTCAAGACTGTCCCTATTTGAGACTTCTCCCGTATTGGGGAGTACCTAGGTTGGTCATCTCATTCGTCAACCTCTTACTCCTGCACTTGGCCGAGTAGTGATGAGAAAAAAACTTTCATGCATACCCACAGTATGGCCAATGCAGTAACGGTGTTTTACCAAAGGAGGCCAACTAAGGACGCCGTGAAGTGTGTGGGGTGCCCAGCTAAGGGTTGCCCTTAACGAGCGAGGAAGGAATGCCAAACTCCCAGCGCGGGGTTCTTAATAATCATAGGTGCTGCAAAAGTAAGTCCAAAGACTCTTTTTGAAATTCGATAAAGATAAAAACCTAGGATAAAGGTATTGACTACCACTCTTAATCATGTTAAGAAGCACTTCATTTTTGAAAACCATGCGTGAGAGATATTGAATGCAAATCTTACGCAAAACTATTACCTTGCAACCTTGTTGAATCAGTAGCTGCCGAAGACAATTTTGATTATCATCATAGGATTTGTCCTCAAGTGGCAGAAAGAGATATAAGAAGCAAGACTTTGAAGTAGCTGAACAAGAAGGAGTGGTACCAAGACCAGAGTTAGACAAATAAGGAGAAAAGGAAGAGAGACGAGGGCTAGAACTCCCTCACTAAGGTGTAGAGACCCTGATCACATGGACGATCTATAGAAGGAAAGGGAAATTAAGAAGAGGAGTGAGGACTAAAGCCTCGGAAGCAGTGGGAGAATGGGCAGATGCCCAGAGCGGTGGATGTAGAAGAAGTCGGGTTGGACTCAGGATCAGGAGGAATTAAAAGAATGAATTGGTAAATGGAAAGAGGAGGGTTCGGAGGGTCCAGAGGCAAAGGGAGAGAATCTTGACGGGAAGAAGAATCATCCGGAGGTTCCGGAGGGAAAATGTGATGAGGGACGCGATGCCCCAAAAAAAAGAATGGGAAAAATAAGTTAGAAGAAAGAAAAGGACAAAGGATGTGATGTCTTGGAGGAGTGAAAGAATGAATCGAAAAAAGGGGAGGGGATCTGAAGGTTCCAGAGGAAGAAGAGAGAAAAGGGCATGATGCCCAGGAAGGTCCAGAGGTTCCGGAGGAATGGAATCAGAAGGGACGCGATGCCCTAAGAAGAGGGAAAAAATGAGATAGAGAATCTGGAGGTTCCAGAGGAAGAAAATAGAAAAGGGCGCGATGCCCTGGAAGGTCCGGAGGCTCCGGGAGGATGTGGAGAAGGAGGATGCGATGCCCGATAGACAGAGAAAAATCTGGAGGGTTCAAATACAAGATATGGGAGGGGGCGTGATGCCCTAAAAGGATAGTGGAGTAGAAAGAGAGGTCTGGAGGTTCCAAAGGAGAGAAATGGAAAGGGGCGTGATGCCCAGAAAGGAAGTCCAGAGGTTTTAGAGGAGAGAAATGGAAAGGGGCGCGATGCCCGGAAAGGAGATTTAAGGGGATGAGAGAAGAATCTGGAGGTTCCGATGGGATAGAATCAGAAGGGACGCGATGCCCTAAGAGGAGGTCCAGAGGACCCAGATGTGGAGGTGTGGAGGGGCGCGATGCCCAAAGAGGGAGGTCCAAAAGTTCCAAAGAAATGGAATCAGAAGCGGCGCGATGCCCTGGGAGAAAATTAAAAGGGGTGCGATGCCCGGCAACTAAAAGGGGACCTGGAGATCTCGAGGATTAAGGTGAATGAGATGGGGAATATGGAGGATCCAGAGGTTCTGGAAGGGGGGAAGATACGGGTTTGGAAACCCGGGAAAGAATGAATGCAAATGTATGTGAATGCAATGCAATGGATGCGATGGATGCATGGAATGCATGAAATGTAATGAATACGGGAGGTAAGAGGATGAGAGCTCCTTTCTCACCCAATGGGTGGCCCAATTGGTGATAGATAGAAATGTGGATGAAGTTGAATAGAAGATGGATAGGGTAGCGGAGGGTCCCCTAGCAAAAGAATGTCCACCCCTCCAAGGCGGTGAAAGTGTACAACCAATTGGCCCAATGGATAAAGTAAAAATTCATGACGAAGCTTCAATAATAAATAACAACTCCCTTGAAGGGCGAAGAGTAATAATGTGAGGAAGTTGACAAGTTACATTGGTAAGCATCGTGTTGCCCAAGGCTTGTGGTAGATGAAAAGCATCGAATCAAGTGGGCATTCACCCCTTGAACAGAAGAATGGATTTGGCATTGGAGTGTTGAAACAAGGGGTGCCCTACCCAACCCTTGGGCATGGACTTACACAGCATCAAAGTTTGACTTTTTCTTTTGGTGAGTAGCGGCGGGGACTTGGCCTCTTCAACTATGCTCTGCACAAAAACACGGATTGGCATTCGGCAAATGAACTCTTGCATCTAGAATAGCACAGGCGTGACCAACTCTTTCTTGCCCGGCTCTCGATCATCTTTGGCACAAATATTTACAGAAGGACCTCCATTCCGAGCAGTAAAGGAAGGCGAAGCAGAGGCAGAAGGCTCCATGGATGGTGGAGGTGTAATGAAAGGTGTCGGAGAAAGGGTAAGTGGAAGTGGAGGTTCAAACACGTCGAGCTTATCCCCTTGCTCAGAAGCGGACGAGATTGGCTTGAGTGCAAAAACGGGTGGACCTTGCTCAGGATCTGCCATGGATAAAGGTGAAGTTTTAAGTAGTGGAGTAGGGGTAGTTAGATTAGGGGTTAAAAGGGTAATGGAGGGCCGGGGTGGCGGCAATGGTAGGTTGATTGGAGGAGGTTTGATGGTAAGCTCGGTGGAGGCCGATGGAGTGGAGGTTGATGGTGCACTAGTTGGAAGCGTAAAAGAAGGAGGTTTGGTGTAATGCCACAGATTTTTATTTTCGTGGGTCCCGAATTGAGTGTAGTGATTTTCGCGTGTTTTTGCAGATCGGGCCTTCGGAACACTGTGCACGGTGAACCGTTGCATTCTCCGACTCCGGGACAGTACCACTACGTTGTACGTCTTTCGAGGATTATGATAAAGGGTATAAGTAATTTTTGATACCACAAGTTGCACCATACTTGATAAAGTAATAAATGAGATCAAGTTTATGGGAAAGAGATATGATAATATTTATACTATTAATTTGAATGATATTGATTGTGGTGATATATGCTAGGTTGCAAAGAATGGTGATAGTGCATGGTCATGGTATCATTGACTTAGACATTAATTTTAGAGTTATCCCCGTGCAATCTAGACATGATTTAATCATCGGATTGCCTAAATCTTACTATGGTTATGATAAAATTTGTGATGCTTGCGTCACGGTAAACAAACAAATAATTCATTTAAATCAAAATATATGGTTACAATTTCTAGACCCCTTAAGTTGATTTATTTTGATTTATTTGTATTAGATAGGACACCTATCCTTGGTGATAAGAGATATGATTTTATCATCGTTGATAATTTTTCTAGATATACGTACGTGTTATTCTTGACAAATAAAAATGATGCATTAGAAGAATTCATGAACTTTTATAAAATAGTTCAAAATGACCAGGGTTATCTAATCACTTCAATTAGAAGTGATCAGTACGATCCACAGCGCAAAATGCAACGTATCCTTGAAGCAACAGTTCCAACAACCACAATGAGGATACAAGATTATTATTTGAAGATGGCCCTTGATTGTTAACAAATCCACGCACGTCTTGGAAGAATCATGCTGAGATTCTTATGTTGTTGGCCCATGGCCTAGAAAAAAGAGTCTCAAATAAATCTACTGTAAAGCTAAAACATCATTCCGCAATTTACTGGTTAAGTGCAAAGCAGCATCACTGGGCACTTCTCACAAACAAATCATTCTTTAAAGCTTTCACTACATGTCAGAACGGAACAGAGGCAACAAACGGAATTATAGATTTGTTCCAGAGCATATATGTTGGGGCACAGATAGCCTGCTACTCGAAAACGTGTGGCCTCGATTGGTTCAAATAACTAGGGCAAATAATCTATCTGCCACAACAATAAGGTTCATACAAGAACGGATGTGAAATTTTCGGCTTCATGCCAAGGGGGGGATCGACTGATCAGACGACTAGGGTGAAAACCATGCTAAGACGATTTAAGTCCTCTCTAGCTTGACATCATAACATTTTCGCATGCTTGTAGAGCCTGGGTAGCATAGAATCTAACATCCACATCAGGGTCTTCACTGAGCTCAACGAGGCAAGGTTTAACCGTCTGCTCCACTACCTGCAAAGTAGAAAAGACATAATGACACATACGAATATAGAAGATATGACAGTGGTTATATCTAGAACACATGATCAATACATGGCATTCTGAAACAGAGCCAGCTTGGTTTGCTCCTACTTACAGATTGGTCAAGTATGGGAATTAGGGATTGCAGCACCTTTGCCACATTGAATTTGATGTTGGGTACCCTGATAGAAATACTAATTTAGTCAGTATGACAGTTCACAAAGTAAGACGGGGATTCGTGCAACCACCTGCTAGAAATTACCTGTCCTTCGAAGCAGTTGCCACAACGGGCAACAGCTTTTGGCATGTGATTTCTGAGCCCATTACAGGGGCCAGCAGTGAAATCGCATGCAAAATCGTCATCCGATACAAGTAGTGCCGATTATTGATTTTATCCAAAACCTACAGAAAGCAAAGTAGATTTATGAAACAATCACTTTAACATTGAGCGTCAAACATAAGACAAAGAAAGATACGCCTGCTTCCCTTTTCAATTGTCTTGCCTTCGCATTTAATAGATACAAGATTATTGTCAGCAGTAACATCATAAATCATCAAGCAATAGCCATCAGCTTGTGGTTGGCTACATGTAACGAATGTTCAAAGACTTTGGCAAAGTCCTCCTGTGGGCTACCTACCAGAGGTCAACCTGCTATTTGGTGGTTCAATGGATAATGATATCCTCAGGCATGAAAGGGATCCTATAAGGCCTCTTGGCAAGTGGGGGAAGCTCCCTTCATCGTTGTGCAGTTTAAACTCATGCAACCAGGGAGGTATCTTGAACCACTAATTCCCCCCACCCCAAAGCAAGTATGGCATAAGTGTTTAAACATCTATAATCAGACAACAAAACATGAAACAAGAAGGGATTACCCCTATTTAGGAAATCTTATGTGCTGGCGAACTTACCAGATGCACTGTGCTATATATGACACATAAGACATGATCCTCCAAGACTCACTGAAAGAAATGTTCTGTACTATGTTATACTAGGAATATATGGGACCATGAAATGCTCATGTGGTAGAGTGGTTATCTGAAATGGAAGTTTGTAATGCATTGGGTACATATGACGTACTTTTAAGTAGAAAAGCAACATTTAAAACCTTAAACAAACTTGCTCCATGATTTAAACATAGTCTGGACCAGACTTGGCCTAATGGTCCAGCTAGACTACTTAGTGGTGGGCCTGACCCAAGTTTACATTGGCAAAAACATGAGTTCATCCCAATGGCACCTGCTACTTATACCATCAAAACTCTGCAAAATGAATGCCAAATTCTAAAATGTTCATGTGGAAGAGTCACTATCTGGATTGGCAAAGCAAGGTTTTCAAGTTGTTGGATGCATGTGAGATAATTTTCAGTAGAAAAAATGTTTAAAACTTGTACAACTTGGGTTGTAATCTAAACATGGTTTAAAGGGTCTTCAGATGGTCACGAGGCACTATGCCTCACAAGGCGTAGACCTTGAAGCACAATGCACCTCCCTTGTCTAGGAAACAAGAATCTTAATATCACAAAAGCTAACACTGCCATCTCAGCTCAATGGCAGTGTCCAAGAGATGTCATCAACGACAAGTTAGTTGCACTTGTCATTGAAGCAATATGTACTATGATTGCAGGCCTCTCCTTCACCATTGGAACTAGAAAACTTCTGTTCAATTCAAATTCTTTTACCTAGTTCATGTAATAGAATTGTCGATTTGTCATCATTCAACCACGCTTTATAGTAATGCAATAAGGGTTTTGAGGGATGAAAAGCCATACCTGGCTTACCTGTGTAGGCGCAGAGGTGGGACGTTGCTGATATTTGGCCTTTTACTGCAGTCAAAGCTCATTAGCACATGAATTTCACAAAAATAATGATATTTGCAATTTTTCCATACTTCAACGGCCCTGTGGGGACCGTTATTAACATTAACGGTTCACGTGGGACCGTTGTAGGGAGACTCAACGGCCATGGGAGGGCCGTTATAGATTAAGTAACCGTTGGGTTATGGCGGTCTATGTACGACCGTCTTACAAGGTATGGCGGTCTATCGCTAGACCGTCATACTCTGTGTCGGTTCAAAAAGAAGAACCCTTCCTCTCCCTCCTCCTACCGTAACGGCAGGAGGAAGAGGAGGAAGGGGAGCAGCAGTGGCAAAAAAAACCGCCCCCCATCACTCCTCATCTCTCTCACTCTCCCATTCTCTCCCTCTCTCGTTCAATCTCTTTTCCTCTCCATCTCTCTCATTCTCATTTTTCTCCCCATCCCTCTCGATGGCATCCCACGAAACCGGCGACGAGGGGCGACGGCCGGCGGAGGCGGCGGCGGACGACCTTCCGGTGGCGACGGTGGACGAGTTGGCTCTCGTCCTCGGCGAGGAAGGCGACGACGGCGAGGAAAGTAGCAGTGGCGACGGCGGCGGTGAGGAGGTCACCGGCGGCGAGGGCACACGGGCTCCACCGGCCAAGAAGAAGAAGCGGGACGGCGAGGTAGGCCCCTCCCTCTTTCTGCATTATTTTCATGTTCGCCATGCATGGGGGAAAGGGGGTTATGGGCGTCCCACGGCGGCGGGGGTGGCCCTCGCCGTCGTCGGGGAAGACAGGAGAATGACGGTCCTCGACGGGCCGTCAACCCAAGAACCGCGGTCCCCAACGGGCCGTTAACCCACACCACGCGACGGCCCAAACTAGACCGTAAAACTCACAACAGCGGCCCTCAGACGGCCGTTAACTAACCCTGGCCCTTCGAGGCCCTTCAGAACAAAACGGTCCATATAGGACCGTCAAATAAACAACCACGGCCCATGGGGGACCGTTCAATACACTCATAGGCCCTGGTGGCCTTCAGAACAATACGGCCCATACAGGACCGTCAAACCACAATCACGGCCCATGGAGGACCGTTAAAGAATCAGAAAGGCCCAAGAATAACGGTCGTTAGACGACGACTCAGGGTGAGTGACGCGAGTGGAGGTGAGGCATTGGGACGAGGTGGGAGAATAACGGCTCTATAAAGACCGCCGTTGGGCTCAATTAGCAGTCATAGCATCCTCTCCCTCTTAAAAATAAATTTCATCCTTGAAATTAACTTGAGAAATTCTTTAAAAGGAAATTTTTACTCACCGAATACTTGAGGGTATTCCTGGCGCATCTTGTCCTCCGGCTCCCAAGTTGCTTCCTCGAAATGAGAATTCCTCCATAACACCTTCACTAGCCGGATGGTTTTATTTCTCAATACCTGTTCCTTCCAATCTATGATCTCGCTGGGCTACTCCACATAAGATAGATCTGCTCGAACTTCCAGGGGCTCATATTCTATCACATGCGAGGCATCTCGGACATATTCCCTGAGCATGGAGACATGAAAGACTGGATGTACATGCGCCAGAGCAGGCGGAAGTGCAAGTCGATAAGCCACCTTGCCGACTCTTTGTAAAATTTCAAAAGGCCCGATGTATCTGGGATTAAGCTTGCCCTTCTTTCCTAATCGCATGACTCCCTTGGTAGGAGACACCTTTAGGAACACATGGGCCCCTTCTACAAATATCAACTCTCTCCGCTGGTCTACATAACTTTTCTGATGGCTCTGGTCTGTGAGGAGTCGCTGCTGGATCATAGATATCTTCTCTGAGCAGTCATGTACAAATTGTGGCCCGAACAGTTGCTTCTTGCCAACTTCATACCAGCACACCGGTGACCTACATGGCCGCCCATAGAGTGCCTCATAAGGTGCCATTCCGATGGCAGAATGGTAGCTATTGTTGTATGCAAACTCTATCAGGGGCAATTGATCATCCCAGTTCCCCTTCCATCGATACTGCAGGCTCTTAGCATATCTTCTAAAGTTTGGATGGTATGCTCGAATTGCCCATTGGTCTGTGGATGAAATGCCAAGCTGAGCTGCAATTCTGTCCCCATGGCCTGCTTCAAACTCTTCCAGAACCTCACTGTGAATTGAGGGTCCCGATCAGAGATGATAGACAAGGGTGCACCGTGCAACCGAATGATCTCAGTGATGAATAGTTTCACCAAGGATTCGATTGGGGTCTGCTTGTTGATGGGCAGGAAGTGTGCAATCTTTGTGAACCTATCCATAATTACCCAGATTGTGTCATGCTTCCTTTTGGTCATCCGTAGACCAGTCACAAAGTCCATGGTAACTTGTTCCCATTTCCATTGTGCCATCTCTATGGTCTGGAGAGGACCACTAGGCCTTTGATGCTCAATTTCTAACTGCTGGCATGTGAGACATTTGGATACGAATGCCGTAACATCTCGCTTCATTCCTGGCCACCAATACATCCTTTTCATATCTTGGAACATCTTGGTGCTTCCGGGGTGGATGGAGAACTTTGACCCATGAGCCTCCCCCATCAAGTCCTTCTTTATCTCCACATTATCTTGTACACAAGTCCTTCGTCAGAATGTGATCAGTCCATTAATTCTCACCTGGAAGTCCTGATTATTTAGTTGCTTTTGCAATGCCATGTCCTACCTTTGCGCCTCAGCAATTCTATCTAAGTATGTAGGTCTTGCCGACAACCCAGCTAAGAGGCCGAACTGCTTCCTTTTCTCGGGACGTGACTCGATCACACCCTCCATCATATCCTACTCTTGATGCAAACTTAATGTTGACACCTGTTTTCACCCTACAAGTCGAGCTATTTTTCATATTCTCCTTTATCATGTCCTGAATTACTAGGAATTCCTCGTTGAAGATCAATAATTGCAATGATCTATCCCCATCACGATGAAATTTCAAAGATTTTTTTTGAATAAAGATCATAGCCAGCGAGGTGGAATGATTAGGACCGCTCTCCCCTAAGAAAGGAGAGGGGCGGTTCTGACCAAGCACCTAGTTGACCAATTTTCATTAAGAGGTGAGAAGCAAGAGTACAAAGGGTTACAACCGAGGCGATGGGCACCCAATCTTATCAAGTCGAAAGGGTCCCTTCACCACCTGTGGGAGATCATCCCAAGTCAAAAAGGAAGTACATTCATCCAAATAACAACCTACGTTAGCCAAAGCGTCCGCCACCTGATTTCCTTCTCTGAAGATATGCGCCACAGATACGTGCATGGAGGACCGAAAATCATCCACATTAAACATGATAACATAAAGCTTCCAAGGGCAAGGGATACTGCGCTTGATGACTTGGGCCAAGACTTGGGAATCAGTCTCAACCAGAACATCTAAGTGTCCTTGATTTCTGCATAGGGATAGTCCTTCATGAAGTGCGAGGGCTTCGGCTTCAAGGCTCGACTGCACATGCGGAAATGGGACAGCAAAGGCGAAGATGAGGCGGCCTGCGCTGTCACGAAGTGCACCACCACCACCTGCAATCTGCACACCATGCTTGAATGCCCCGTCCACGTTCAGCTTTAGACGGCCCGACGGGGGTGCAAACCAGCGGATGAGCCTTGGAGGCCGCGGCTGCGGCGTTGCGAGTGAGATGAGCCATCGGTTGAGCCACAGCTGGTGGCAAACTGAAATTGGAGTCCCCTTGAGATTGGCGGATTCCACAAATGACCTGAGGGTACACATGATACCCCACACACAGCGGCTGGGATTTGGCTGAAGACCGTTGTAGCGGGCCTGATTTCTAGTGTACCAGATTTCCCACAAGGCGGCAAGAAATGTATACCGCTGTAGTTGGCCAGCAACGGAAGTAGATTGCAGCCCATGCAGGTAATCCCCAATCCCGGCAGAAATGTCGCTGAAATCCTGAGCAGCAAACTGCAGAAATGGGTGGAGGGCTTGCCAAATATGCATGGCCAAATCTCCATGGAGGAATAAGTGCAAGCAGTCCTCCTCACATGGCTGTTGGCAGCAGTCACATCTAGAAGCAAGTGGGACACCGCTATCCGTGATAGTTCTGTCAACCGGGATGCATCGGTGTAGTATGCGCCATGCGAGCACCGACCATTTAAGTGGCAAAGAGTGGTGCCAAATAAGATGCCAAGGATGCTGTTGTGGCGGTGCATGTAAGGTTCGTGCCGAACCCGAAGTGAACTTGCCATGGGATGTGGCGGTCCATACCCAATGATCAGCCGGGGTGTCCGAGGTGAAGACCCGCTGTAAGAGGACTGGCGGACAGCAAACCGCCGCTGCTGCTAGTGAGGCTGGTGCGCCGCCTGTAAGAACATCCAGAACCGTGCAGAAATGATCATCAAGGGAATTCCATACGCCTGCAGGTAGGTAATATTGGAGCGGTTGACCCCCGGTCCAGCAGTCTAACCAAAAGGAAGCTCTCCCATCGGAATTGGATATAAACACCCTGTGATTGGAATGTATAACCGCCGCTGCCTGTCGCCATAAACCACGATCTGCAGCAAGAGCTAGGTTGAAAGAAGCTTGTGAATAATGGGTCTTGTATAAGTGCTTATGCCGGAAGAAAGTGGCCCACAAGGAGGAGGTCGTCAATGCTTGCCAAAGTAGTTTAGTGCGGAGTGCTAACTGCATGGTATGAAGATCCAACACCCCTAAGCCACCAGCTGAAGTAGGGCGAGCAATAGTCTCCCAGGAGACCCAGTGTTTTTTGGGAGAGGCCTCATACGATCCCCAGAAGAAATTTGCAAGGATCCTAGAGAATGACTTGAGCACCGTACGAGGGATGGCACACGATGACAAGGAGTAAATGGGGAGGGCGGAGAGCACATGTCTCATAAGTACTAACCGTCCACCCGAGGAGAGCAAACCGGATTTCCACATTTGTAGTTTGGCCGCTGCTCTGGATAGAAGAGGGGAGAAATGAACCGGCTTGTATCTCCCAGCCGCAATAGGAATACCCAAATAAATGAAGGGGAGGGACCCCTTATGAAATCCGGTGATGTCTGCTATTGCCCGTAGGTGTGATGGTGGCACCGAATGATGCACAAAGAAGGCACTCTTGGCAATGTTAATAAGTTGCCCGGATGCCGCTTCATACTTTTTGAGAAAAGCCATGAGCCGCCGGATGTGTCGCGAAGAGCCATTGGTGAAGAGCAAAGCATCATCTGCGAATAGAAGATGGGAAACTTGGGGACAACGGCGGAGAGATGCAAAATATCCACCACGGCTGCGAGCAAAGAGGGCTGACAGGCCACGGCTGAGGGCTTCCTCCGCCAAAATAAATAGTGCCGGTGCAAGTGGGTCGCCTTGACGGACCCCACGGGTGGAGTTGAAGAAGCCATAAGAAGTACCATTGAACAGCACCGAGAACCAGCAATTTGATAGAAGCGGCTCAATAATTGATAGAAATGCAAGATTGAATCCGAACTTACTTAGCACTTGGTATAGGAAGTCCCATTCAAGCCGATCATAAGCCTTGGCCATGTCAAGTTTAATAATAACATTGTGTCCCCGGCACTTGACACCTAGGTGGCGGACAAGTTCCTTGGCCAATGATATGTTTTCCACAATTGCTCGGCCTTTGACGAAGGCGCCCTGCTCGTTGGAGATGAGAAGTGGCAGTATAGTAGCTAGGCGCATGCTCAATATTTGAGATATAATCTTGTAGAAGAAGTTGCACAAACTGATGGGCCGAAAGTCCTGACAAGAGGTGGGACTATCCACCTTAGGGATGAGTGCAATAAGAGTGGTCGTGAAGCTTCTCGGAAGATAGTGCCCACAAAAGTACGCTTGTACAGCCGCTACCACGTCCGTGTGAATGAATAAATAAACCCCTTAACCCCCTCTCTCCCTTACTCTCATTTCTCTCCCTCTCTCTTCTCACGCTCTCTCTTCTCTCCCCCTCTTCTCTAGGTGGCCAACGGAGGCGGAGGCAGAGGAGGGTGAGGCGGCGAGACTCGTGGGGCAAGGAGCAGTGAGGAGGGGTTGAGGGACGAGGCACGACGCGGCGAGGAGCTCATTCCTGAGTTCGGGGCGTCACTATGGGTTTCGTGAGGCATTTTGCGAGGAATCAACAATCTCGACTCAGAAAATCTTCGGTGGAGGTAGGGGGATGATTCCCTAGCCCATGTATTTCATTTCCCACGGTTTTGTAGGCCAAGGTGAGGTTGAGAGTGGGTTTATTTCACATTGGAGGTTAAAATCATATTTTTAGGGCGTGTGACGATTTCGTCAGATCGATCGGCATTTTGCCATTTATTTCCTTCCATTTTTGCATTTTGGGACCCAGAAAATGGTCCCCGTTGTTTCCCCCCTCGATTGGGATCGAGTGGGCGTAGAAACTAGGCCCCTAGGTGTGGTTTGAGGTGGTCTTTGCCTTTTTCGGTCGACCGACCACAGGGGTTCGATCGACCAAAATGACGTTTGCCACGAACTGGGCATTCTGCCCAGTTCGATCGACCGAACTAATTGGTGGATCAAAATGTAGTGGTCTTGCCCATTTTGGGCCTCGGTCGACCTGGTTGTGACCCATTGGTCGACCTATGGCCCGTGGATGTCCTGGACACCCCGTGGGGACCGTGACCATATTTTTAGGTGTCCGGAGGTACCGTTTACCTCAATTACCGTGCCCTATGGGTTTTGAGGGTTCGAGTTGTTGTTGTACCCCTGTGACTTATGATATGGTTTATGGTTTTGATGATGTTGAACACTATGAGTATGGTTTTGATGATGTCGAACACTGACTCATCATTATTCTGCATATGCATAGAATTCATGTTTTATCAATAAAGTCAAAGTCACATGTTTGATATCCTGAGCACTATTGCATTGGTGCATTAATTTTGATGGTTGATGAATTGATCTTATGTCTTGTTGAAGTTGTTATGATTTTATCATATGATGAATTCTTGAAGAACAGGCAGTCAGGTGAAGGCCAAGCTAGTAGACTTCCTAGATCAAGTTGTGAAGCTACGTCGATGCCATGAGTCCATGGATTCGACGCTAGTATATCAAAGCAGTCCTATCAGTGGAGTTTTAGTGAATAGGAAGAAGAAGTGAAAGGCAGCCAAAGTCAACTCACTAGAAACAAAGTGAAGTCGATGCAGGATGTCCACTGCATCGACGCATACATGAGAATTCAAAAGATCAAGTGGTTCAGCTTGCCTTCAGGACGTCGAAGCAGGGCAGCCGCTGCTTCAACGCAGTCATGATGAAGAAACAACTTCCAACGTTTTGTCTTCACTAGTGCTTCGTCGCCACAAGTGACTACTTTGATGCATCGAGTCATCTGCTGGTATTCATAGCACCAGTGGGCTGCACCAGTAGACCAACTGGAAGCTTACGCTGAAAGGATAGGTCGACACACAAGGTTAAACACGTCGATGCAGTAGAACAATCGAGAGCGTATGCTACAGGGATAGGTCGACGCATCAAGTAAGTGCATTGATGCACTAAGCCAAAGGTCAGTACATGAAGCACGTTGCCTAAAGGGCTATTTGTCTACACTGCATCGATGCAGCACTGGAGTACGTCGATGCAGCTTCACATATCAAATGATCCTTTGCAAGCAGATTCTGTGAAGGTGCTGAAACTTGCCTTTATGGTACATCGAAGTAGTGTCACCTCTAGTGAGGCACGTGATCACTTAAAGGAATCATGTGCGTTCGAGCTCAATTGATTCAGATGTGCTCCTAAGGCACCTGAGGTATTTCCAGAAGACTTGTGAAGGAAGAATATTCCTAATTGCCAGATGGACCAATGGGATTTCAGCTAAATAACTCTTTTATCCACTTGGATTCGCGGAGTCCCTGTTTCATATAAAAGGGTCTCACCCTCAAGTGAAAGAAGGCGTGGCCATCGAAGAAGAGCCGCCGTAGCCATTGAGAGAGAGCCTCTGCTAGAGACAGAGCTATGAGGGAAAGAGCCGCAGTTGTGAAGAAGAAAAGAGAGTGAGTCTTGAGAAGAAAAAGAAGAGAAAAAGAGTGAGAACAAGAGCAGTTCCAGATATCCAGTTCGAAGAAGAATTTGAGTGCAGCCGGAGGTTCCATTGAAGATCTGATTTATTTACCAGTTCGTTGATCAAATTTAGAACTGCATTGCTCATTAGGAGCTACATTTACTTTGTGTTTTGTTCTTCCTTTTTGCTCTTTTTTTTGTTTTTCTTCTTACTTTTTCAATACCCTGTCTAGGGATCGGGTTCCTTCTGTGCCTACAGAAGAAGGGAGATGTGCCTTCTCCGAGTTCCCTCTGAAGGTTCAGAGGAAGAGAGGATCATCCTTTGGGTTGTGAGCAACAGGGCATTGTTCATGGGTTCCCTCACTCCCTTGTGTCATCAAGAAAAAAACTGATTGACAACAGGGTTATTTAACCTGTTATTTACATGTATAACCTAAAGATGCATCAAAGAGAAATGATGTATGGCATGAACAAAGATGATCAAACATTCAAGCATTCAAGCATGCATAATAAAATATATACTCAAGCAAGTAGTCCCTTCGGGACAGGTGTAAGAATTTTACAAATGATCGTTGAACATGATGAACATGTGCAATACCAAGAAGGTCGTGCTTACATAAAGAAGGTACTACATTGACCATGAAAGTTAACAGATTCATAAAGTACATTCACACAATCAAACCCAAGGTGTATATGTGAAGGATTGAGCAATGAATTCCAAAGTAATATGGATAATCAGATTTTCTAAAGAACATTAAAAGAGAGCTTATCATCCATACACTTTCATACACAATGCTCGAATATTGGTAGCTACGTATGACCCCACGGATCGCGCCGATCCGAACATAAAAGATGTCCGAAACGAAATTCCAGACACGACGGAGCTGAATTCCTCGAGAAAACAGATCCGAGACCCAAACACAGGATCCAATAAGACCCATTAAGGATCCGGGGCATTACATACCCCTACTCCACCATTTAACCCTTCACCCTTACCCGTGGCTAATCCTGAGTAGGATCCACCCCTTTTTGCACTCGAGTCAACCCCGATTGCTCCTGAGCAAGGGGAGAAGTTCGACGTGTTTTCTCCAACATCTTCCATTACACCTCCACCATCTATGGAGCTTTCCACCTCCGCTTCACCTTCCTTTACGACTCGGAACGGGCGTCTTTCTACAAGAATTTGTGTCGAAGATGATGAAGAGCCGGAGAAGAAGGATTTGGCTACGACTATACCATTCAAGATGCAAGAATTTATTTGCCGGATGTCGATCCACATTTTTGTGCCGAGCATGGTTGAAGAGGCCAAGTCCCCGCCGCTGCTCACCGGAAGAGAAACTCAAGCGCTGATGCCGCATAAGGCTATGCCCCATGGCCGGGAAAGGCACCCCTTGTTTCAAATTCTCAATCTCGAACCCATTCTTCCGTACAAGGGGCGAATATCCATTTTGTTCAAAACTCTTTATACGCCGCAATCCCTGGGCAACATGATACTTCCCATCCCAATTTGTCAACTCCCTCACATTATTGCTCTTCACCCTCCATGGGAGTTGTCATTTATTATTAAGTTTCGTCATGGGCTTTTGGTTTATCCATTGGGTCGCTTGGTTGTACGCTTTCATTACTATGGCAGGACAGTTATTCTTTCGCTAATGGGCCTTACGCTACCCTCTCCATTTTCCATCCTACTTCATCCACACTTTGGCCTATCACCGATTCCTCCTTATGGGCCACCCGTCGGGTGAGGAGGGATTTCTCATCCTCTCATCCCTCGTATTCTTCACATTCTTTGCATTTCATGCATCCATCGCATCCATTGTGTTGCATCCGCATGCATTTGCATTCCTTCTTCCCCGGGTTTCTAGACCCGTATCTTCCCTGCCTTCCGAAACCTTCGGATCCTCCGTGTTTCCCGTCTCATTCATCTCTATCCTCGGGATCTCCGGGTCCCCTTACACTTCCCGGGTATTGCACCCCCTCCAATCTTCTCTCAGGATATCACGCCCCTTTTCACCTCTTATGTCCGGATCCTCCAGATTTTTCTCTGCTTAGTGGGCATCACACCCTCTCCAGATTTCTCTCAGGGCATCATGCCCACTCCCAACTCTTGCATCTGGACTCCCCGGATTTCTCTCTTATTCTCTTGGGGCATCACACCCCATGGTGTCTCATTCCCCCGGAACCTCCGGACCTCCCTCTTTGGGCATCGTGTCCCTTCCCTTTCTATCTGCCCCCAGAACCTCTGAACCCTTTGTCATTCTTTCGATTCCTCCTCCTGCTTCTCCAGGACACCGCATCTTTCATTCTTTTCTTCCTCTTTCATCATCTTTTCCCATACCTCTTTCTGGGGCATCGTGTCCCTCAGTATTTTCCCCCTCTGAAAACTCCGGATTCTTCTTCCCATCATAATTCTCCTCCTCTATCTCCAGACCCTCTGGACCCTCTGGACCCTTCGGACCCTCTAAATCCTCCCCTTTCCATCTACCAATTCCTTCTCTTAATTCCCCCTGATCCCGGGTCTGACCCGACTTCTTCTGCATCCACTACTTTGGGCATCTGCCCTTTCTCCCATTGCTTTCGAGGCTTTAGTCCTCACTCCTCTTGATTTTCTGCTTCTTCTGTAGACTATTCCATGTGATCAGGGTCTCCACGCCTTAGCGAGGGAGTTCTATCCCTCGCATCTCTTCCTTTTCTCTTTATTCGTCTGAGTCATAGTCTGGGCACCACTCCTTCTTGTTAAGCCACTTCAAACATTTGCTTCCAACCTTTTTATCTGCCACTTGAGGACAAATTCCACGATGACCAACATTGTCTCTGGCAACAGTTTCACCAGGTTGCAAGGTAACATATTGGCGTAAGTACGCATTTTCATGATGACATTGCTCATTGCTTCACACATGATTTTCAAAATGAAGTGCTTCTTAATATGATTAATAATGGTAGTCAAAGCCATTATCCTAGGTTTTTATCTTTACTAAATCTTAGAAAAAAGAGTCTTTAGGCTTGCTTTTACATCATCTTTGGTTATGAGAACCCTGCGTTGGGAGTTCAGCGTTCCCTCCCCACTTGTTAAGGGCAACCCTTAGCCGGGCATTCCACACACTTCATGGCGTCCTTAGTCGACCTCCTTTGGTAAAAACACCGTTGCTGCTTTGATCATCCCATTAGTATGTATGAAAGCCTTTTTCTCTTCTTTACTTGGCCAAGTGTAGGAGTAGGAGGTTAACGAACGAGATGACCAACCTAGGTACTCCCCAATATGAGAGAAGTCTCAAATAGAGACAGTCTTGACCCAGAATAATGACGTTTTCATGATAAATCTAGTCGACAAGGGCTATTATCAAGATCAAAATGTATTAGATGTAAAATCTGTGAATAAAGGCATGTCAAGAGAGGCAAAGTCCCCGCAGGGAAAACCCTGATCGTATGCATGTCAAGGGTCTAAAAATCAAAGGCACAAAGTCCCAGCACAACAGACCACCTCTTTGAGGGGTAGTACCTTGGAAGGAATTCAAGTCCCGATACCTCCCATCCTACATAAGGCTTATCTCCACTATTTCTTCTATTCTCCCTCCAAGACTGAATGATCCTCAGGTATGGCCTTAGTAGGGGCACCGTTAACCGTGGACAGTCGACTATAGGGTGCCATCTTTAATTGCACGCTCGTCTTTGGGCAGTTCTTAGTGAAAGGGGAAGGAACAAGGATCCCTAACTAGTGGTTTAAATATCCCTTGGATGCTGCAACTAGCAATGCCTAAATCAAAATCTAAAAAAAATTATTAGATACGGTCTCCAGCATTTTGGATAATGACATTCCAATCTGAGGATTTGAGATTACCACAAGTCAAGGGTAGACCCAGATATTTAATAGGGAAGTTGCCCCAGCTGACCCCAAGAGTGTGGACAATGAGTTGCTTGTCTGCTTCTTTAATGTTGACTCCAACCAAATCACACTTAAGGGGATTAAGCTTGAGACCTGTCACAGCCTCTTAACGGTCTTAGGAGGATCCTTAGATTGTTGAGGCTGTCAATGTCAGCAGATGCAAGGAAGATAGTAGATGAGTGAGGTCTTCATGAGAGTTACCAACAGATGCCCCAGCAACCAGTCCTATTGAGCTAGCTTTTTTCCACATGACACTTAGAACCCGACCCACAATGACAAAGAGTAATGGTGAGAGGGGCTCCCCTTGCCTAAGTCCTCTAGAGCACCCAAAAAAGCCATGCGGTTCCCCATTGACCAGTATTGAGAACTTAGCAGTCTGAACACAGCTACGAATCCACACTACCCACTGATCTTTGAACCCCATGCATCGGAGGACATGAAAAAGGCATTCCCAATTAATTCTACCATAAGCCTTCTCAAAGAATAACTTAAATAGCACACACTCTTTACTCTTCACCTTCTGTTCATGCAGATATTCATATGTGACCATGTAATTATCCAGAATGTATCTACCCGAGATGAAAGCTGATTGATTAGGGTCCACCAGTCTATTGATGACTCCTTTCAGCCTGTTAGCCAGAGCCTTGGTGATAATTTTGTAAATACCATTCAGTAAACTGATTGGGCAGTAATCATTCAGTGATTCAGCACTATGTTTCTTGGGGATTAAAACAACATGAGTGGAATTAAAGCACCTAATAGCTGACAGATTGCTCTGGAACTCTAGGGCTGCACCCATAACCTCCTTCACTACATTCCAAAAATGTTGATAGAACCCCATAGAGAAGCCATCAGGCCCCGGGGATTTGTTGGGGTCCATACTGAAGACAGATGCTTTGATCTCCTCCTCGGTGAAAGGTCTACTGAGGTTGGTAGCTTCAGAATCAGAAATCCTCTTAAACCCCTCACTGGAAATCTGAGGCCTCCATGCCTCATCCTCTTTGAATAGGGTCTCATAATAATTGAGAATAGCCCACTGAATTTCAGACTCACCGTGCAGGAAAACCTCCCCAACCTTCAGTCCATGGATGCTAATACTCCTCCTCTTGACACTAGCCATGGCATGAAAGTATGCTGTGTTCTTATCCCCTTCATTAAGCCACTGCTCCTTAGCCCATTGTTTCCATTTAATTTCTTCTCTAAAAGAATATTCTTCATAGCCTTTTCTTACCTCTGCCCACTGGTCTCTATAATCTTTAGACAGCAGGCCTAGGTCATTTTTGATATCAAATTGTTCAATTTCCAGGAGGAACTTTTGTCTAATGAAGGAGGCTTCTCCAAAAGTATCTTTGCTCCACACTTTCAATCTGTGTTTGACCCATCTCAGCTTGTTATTCAGAGAGAGGCACACAGAAGAGGTGATAGGGGCTTCAGACCACCAACCAGATACCAAGTTCTTGAAATCTTCATGTGTATGCCACGCCCTTTCATATCTAAACAGTCTTCCCTTGCATTTTTTGGTATTAACTAGCAAGGGAATGTGATCTGTAAGCACTCTAGGTAGTCCTCTGACCTCTGCCACGTTGAATTTCTGAAGTCATTCCATGTTGATAAAAACTCTGTCAAGCTTAGACAGACTCCTTCGCGCCCCTTCTCCTATCCAAGTGTAAAAAAGTGAGTTGACCTGCAGCTCCATGAGCATGGCATCCCTGACCCAATTTTCAAACAAATCCATTTCCTCTGTCCACCTGAGTTGGTTAATCCGTTCCCCCGGTTGTCTTACAGCATTGAAGTTTCCAGTAACACACCACGGTTCAGCCCTCCCTGTACACAGTGCTGCCAATTCTGAAAAAAAAAACTCCTCTTCATGTCCCTCTGCACAGGCCCCTAGACACAGGAAAACCACCATCTGAACCCTGTGGTCTTGACCATGAATTGCACAGTCATGGAGAATAGGATAATGGATTCCTCCAAACTTTCCGAGACATTGAGGTCCCAAAAAACTAGCACACCTCCCTTCAACCCATCCGGAGGTTTAAAGGCCCAACTTTGACGCCTGGATACTCCTAGGGTATTGATAAGCCAACTGTCAACCACCTCCATTTGGGTCTCTTGAATACACATCAGATGAACCTTATGCCTCTGGATCATAGACTTAACTTCCGTGATCTTTCTGTCCCCATTCAGACCTCTAACATTGCAAGTCAGAACATTCATTGGCAAAGAGTTTTCTTCCCCTTCCCCTCTGCTCTTAGGTCCAAGACCCTCAAGCAGAGTGGTGTTGTGCAGGTACGACACCTCCCTCTTCCCAATCTTCTGCCCTCCTCCGAGGCCCTTGCATTTAGCACTTAGCTGCAGATTGATGTCCCATTTTATCTCTCATTGCTCTTAGGGTTGCAAAACTACAGCAGTCTATGGAATCACATCCCAAACCCTACAATGACCATGATGCACCTAGTCTTTCCAACCAGAAAAAGTTACTAAATACCCTTTCAATCTAAATCACTTAAAACCTTTGATGCTGCCCACTATATCTTATACTCAAGGTGTGCTATACTCTTTTCTAAACCTTTCTAGAGAACTCCAAAATGCTGCTGAAACACTTGAAACCTCATGTGGCCATGTTGGAGCTTTGGCGCTCAACCTAATGGAAGCTTTTATGGTTAGATCTATACATGAAGTGGTTTTGTTGTATTTAGGGCATCATTATAGGCATGTGATCAAGGGTTTCATGGTTTTGTGGGTGATTTGGATGTTCAAATTAACTTTATGGTTTTGTGGGTGATTTGACTAATTAAGTCAGGCTCTAGGGGTTAAATGACACCTGGGTTCATTCGGACTTAAAGTTCAAGTTTAAGGGTGTTTAAATTATTAAGGCTTAACCTTTGAGGACGTTTTAGACCATTTAGTTCTAACTTGGGGGTGTTAAATCCTCAATTAGGTTGAAATCATGAAAAAAATCCATCAGTGTACAGCAAATATATTAGGATAAAAGCAGCCCTCACTTACATGAAGCCAATCAGCTACAGCAGCCACGTTCGGCATTGTCGCACTCATTCCAACAATTTGTAGACCATGAGAAAGGTCCGATTTCCCACTACTTGTCCCTGTAGTTTCTTCACTACATGATTCAGCATTTCCTTCTC
The DNA here is from genome assembly GCA_024336825.1 of Amorphophallus titanum. Classification (NCBI taxonomy): domain Eukaryota; kingdom Viridiplantae; phylum Streptophyta; class Magnoliopsida; order Alismatales; family Araceae; genus Amorphophallus; species Amorphophallus titanum. The sequence continues at coordinate 1,024,066 of JANBPO010009456.1, forward strand.
CAGATGCATAACGAAGCTTTGTCAACAAAAGTTCCAAAAGATAGCCCCTATGTTGATCACCCACCTGCCAAAGGAACACCAAGGCTATCACGATGGCTAAACCTACAGAAAACTAGCACAATCAGAAACACATGTATCGTAGGGCCAGGGCTGCTAATCTACCAATAAACAGAAACAATGCAGGCAAATGTAAAATCACAAGGATTGGCAGAAAGGAACATGCAACATATAAATGTAGTTTACACAAATTGGGATTCATTTGCTTTCTCTCTCTAGCCTTTTCTAGAAAGAGAGGCTCTGGGTTTTTGAGGGGGCCCAATGCAGCGGTCCAGGTTCCCGCTGGGCAGCACCGGCTCTCGCTCGCCGTCGCTGGCCTTCCCGCCACTGGTCAGGTCTGCAGGAGTGGGCAGTCCTGGCAGGGGCGTGGCGTCTAGGTCAGGAGCTGGGGGTTCGGGTGTGGGTTCTCGTCTGGGAGGGACTCTGTCGAGGCATGCGGGAGGTAATAGGGGCCCTCCTATGTGCTTCCGCTGTGACCGGAGGGGCCACATCTGGTGCTTCTGCAGCACCACCATTCCGGGCTCGGGTATGTGGAAGGATGGTGGTCAAGGGGGGCGTCTGTTCGGCAACGTTGTCCAGAGGCCCCTGCCACTGTCCAATCAACAGAGCAAGCGGTGCATTGAGGTTGGTGAGCTCTCAGCGGACACTCTGCAAGGGCAGCTTGGGTGGTTACGGAGATGCCTCTGCATCCCCGTGGTGGAAGGGTCGGTGGATGCGTCGGTTGTCCAACGGAAGTTGGTGGAGGTCGCAGAGTGCAACTGGGATGTTTCTCGAGTGTCCTGCTCTTCCTTCTTGGCAGTAAGGCAGAAGGCCACTATGGACCGGTTGGCTGCATCCGATCTCCTTGCAGCGGGCGATGCTATCCTCCACCTCCAACGATGGTCGCCGACGCGAGGAACCTTTCCAACCTGCCAAGGAAACATTTCGAAATCCTTATTGAGGGTATCCCCATCTTGTTTGTGATGAGACAGACGTGACCTACATCGTTAGCAACTTTGGGAGGGTGGACCCTGGATCCTTGAGCTTCGCTCCGACGGGCTCAAAAACTGCGGTGGCGGTGACTATCTAGGCAGCGTCGCCTTCAGCCATCCCCTCGGTGGTGGTCCTGCGGCTACATGTGATGCAGGAGTTGCAGGGGCCGTTGTCTTCACCCACGTCCAAAGGTAGGAGACGTACAGGCGGGGAAGAGATGCACGGGCATTTTAAATTTGAGCCAACCCGACCCATCTACTGTGCAGATTGAGGGGTGGTTAAGGTTGCGGTTGAAGCTGTTCGAAGGCGGCTGATTGGAGCGCCAGCGGGATATGAGGTGGGTCGGGAGTCCGGGTCTGAGCCTCCCCCGTGACTTACCAGATAAGGCGCATATTGGGTCATCTGGACCCGCTAATTTCATCTTCCCCACCCGTTTTTTGGGTCATCTTTGCAACCGTCTCCAGGTGTCTCTTCGCCTGTCCTGCCCTCCTCACCAGTGCAGGCCTTTCTCCCGCCGGCGACCGTTGGCTTCCCCTTGTGCTCAGGCAACCCACCCACCCCTGCACTACCTTGGTGTGAGGATTGCCCGTAGAGATTTCAACCCGGAGCTGGCTCAGGGAAGGGGAAGAATAAGTTGGACCCCGCAACGGGAGCATTGGAAGGCCCAACTTCCCTGTTCCAACAGATTCCCCTGCCCCGGTGTCTGGCGAAGGCTTCTCCCCCATCTCTGTCTGGCCTTCTTGACGGGGGGTGCCGGCTTGTGCCTGCGGCCGTAGTCGAATCTGGCGGAAGGGCTGCTCAGGCTGCAGGGATGTCTTCTGAGGAGCTCTCTCCCTGGTTGTTGTCACCCCAATAGAGGAAGTTGTCTAGGAATGTGTTTGTGACGGCTTGCAAATGCGGTCGGAGGAGGTGGTGGGTGGTGGAGGGGGAGCTCTACTTGCGTAAGAGGAAACTCTCAGGGGTAGAACTAAGGTGAGGACAGAGGAAGTAAGGGAAAGGTTGATTGTTGCTGAGAAAGTTTCTACTGAATAGCTGCAAGAGGTGGCAGAATCGGTGGAGATCTCCTTCGAGGCCGCAGAAAAGTACTTGAAGGGGGCCTATTCCAAAATTAACAAGACATGGGGTGCTAGGGAATGGACGGTGGGGAGTGCGGGGAGGAGAGGGACATCCCAAGTTCCCAATGAGGATTGCCTCATGCAATGTGAGGGGGTTAGGGGGAGTGGAGAAGAGAAGAGGGATGAGGGAGCTGATTAGGGGGTGCAAAATTGATATTCAATGCATTCAAGAAACCAAATGTGAAAGGGATGGCCTTGCTCTCTTTAGAGAGATTAGAGGGGCCCGCCTTTCCAAGGGGGGTTGGCAGATGGGCCATCTCATTGCAGTCCAGGAACGTCGGGGATGGCTTCTCCTAAGATTTTAGTGGGGTGTATGGCCCTCAACCCAGGGTGGAGAAGCGGCTGCTATAGGAGGACTTGCTTCAACACCACCTTTCTTCTGGTCAGCCCTGGTGTATTGGAGGTGACTTCAATATGGTGGCGGCCCCGTGGGAGCGAACAGAAGATGTTACACATGCCAATGACATGGAGGACTTCTCTAACTTCATCCAGGAGGCGGCTCTAGTGGATATTAGCATGGCCCACGGTTGCTTCACTTGGTCCAACTTTAGAGCAAAGGCTTCTTGCTCTAGGTTGGACAGATTTCTGGTCTCAGTTGACTGGGAGGACCACTTTTCATGTACAAGTGGTAACATTGGCAAGATATATTTCTAACCACAAACCCATCATTCTGAAGACCAGCCAGACTTATGCCAAGAGCTACAGTTTCAAGGTTGAGCAGTTTTGATTCACAGAGGTTGACTTTATGGAGACTACCACAGGTGCTTGGAATGCTCAAGTTGTGGCTCCCTCTACTATGGCTACTTTGGTGAGGAGTTTGCCCAATCCCGCCATGCCATAAAGGTCATGACGTCATTTACATCCCCCATACGAGGAAACACCTTTGATTAATTGCCGAAACTAGGGGCTCTGAGGCCGAAGGAAGTAATACTGATTGCGTGAGGAAAGGGCGAAGAGTAAATCGCACTGAAGACCCACATCGGGATACGGGCTGGGGTCGTATTGGTCACTCACGGACCTTTTCGTATTCAGACGAAAGTCCGTGACGGGGAAGCACGGTGAAAATCGGAATAAATATACTTGAATGTCTGCCGGGTAGACAATAATTTTAATGATATTTCGAGAAGCCTCGGCTCAGAAAATGATCCCGGTTCGATCGGAATGTCGACCTAAGGCAGGGCCGGGCCATGAATATTCTGGGCTGATTCTGGGGACTCAGGCCCAACTTGCACGGGGCGGCGTCGTTATTCCTTCAATTCCCGGCCGAGGGGAGACAGGGCTGCAGTGTAGAGCTTTATTATTATGATTAGTGGAGTTTATGCTTAGACTTCTTTGCTGACCATTTCCCCCTTCCTTTTATGGATCTTAGGGTGATCTCACATTTTTTTTATTGTTTTCATTATTATCTTTTTATTATTATTATTTTTATTATCTGGTTACGTGGATTTCCCCCTATTTTTTTTGCCATTCACTTATCTACACGAATTTCCAGGCTTATTTGTTTTATTTATCTATTTATATATCCTTTTTATATGTATTTTTATCCAAATTTCTTGCATTTGTTTTTATTCTTACATATATATATGTTTCCTGGGTGGCGTGCCAGCGGAGGGTGTTTGAAGGGAAAGAAAGGGGGCTGGTGTACCAGGGAAGATGGATTGGGGAGTGCACCGGTGAAGGGCGTGCCGGTGAAGGGGGGGTAGCTCGAGCAGAAAAGGAAGAGAGAGAAGGAGAAGGGGGAGCTCGTGCAGGGTGTGCACGAGGTATGGAAGTGTACCTCGTGCACATCCTGCACGGGGTATGTGACGTAGAGAGAGAGATGAAACGGTGAGAGAGAAGGAGAGACGAAGAGAGGGAGAAAGAGAGACCTCGTGTAGGGGGTGCACGAGGTACGGGGCATGCCCCGTGCACATTGTGCACGGGGTGGGGGACATACCCCGTACACATTGTGCATGGGGTGGGAGATACCTCATGCACAAGGTGCACGAGGTTGAGGCACATACCCCGTGCAGGTTTGCACGATGTAAGGAGGATGGCTCGAGTAGGTTTCCAAAAGAAGGGGAAAACGTGGTGCGTGCAGCTTTTAAGAAAGCAAGAAGAGAAAGGAAAGGGGGATTGGCGTGTACCGGGGAAAGAGTTGAAGAGTGTGCCGCTGAAGGCATGAAGGACATATTTCTTCTAATTGTTTAAGGCCTTCCTTTTCTTCTGTTTTCCTCCTCTCTTTTCTATTTTCGATTATCTAGTCCGCAAGACTCATCAACGGACTCCCTCTTCCCATCCTTAGTCATTTTTATGGTCTTTCTTTCCACGGTGCTCTCAGTCTCTTAAACTCAGTTAGAATGTTTTAGAGTTAACCATCCAGTTCATTCATCGTTCTCCCTGGCTCTTCAGCATATTATCATTCCTGACAAAATTTTGGCAGCACTTCCCCTTGACTTAGGACGTAAGGGAGGTACAGGGAACACGCCCACAAGGAGTGGCGGAACCCGACTACTAGAGGTTGGCGTCCGGAGACGACAACACCTTTAGTAAATCATCAGAGAACCCGGATGAAAATGATAGAGGGGAAGGTTTCCTGAAGCTGACTAAGGGATGCACTGAGGGAGGAGAGAGCCAATGAGGGGGGGAGTTACACAGAGGAACCCAAACTAGTGAAGGGTGACACAAAAGAGAATGTGCCCAAAGAGAACAAGAACATAGGATTTTCTTTCATTCCTGGTGAATAGGAGCCCAAGACATCAGAGGTCAAAACACTGGCGAAAAGAGAAGGGAAGGAAAGGAAGACACAGAAGAAAGGGCAGAGGTTCAGCAAGGGCCCTGGCTCCCTGCTCTTCCTCTTTCCCTCTTACATTATTCTCCCTCTCTCTCTTACTCTCTTCTTGTGAGGACTACCGGAGGAAGCACCTCTCCTTCTCCTTCTTCTTCTGTCTCTTCGCTGGGTGTCTCCTCTGTGTAGGTGGATGTGTATCTCTCTTTTTGTATGCCTCTTTGTCATCTCTCTGTGTAATAGTAAGCCCTGGTGTGTAGTGTCATTCGCCGGTGGAGGGGCCCTTTTTATACTTCCAGCGCTTGGGGTCTTTGAACGCCGATGGGAGACGCAGGAACATGGGTTATTAATGAAGATTTGACTTTGGCCGTCCTTGGTGATAGGGGAGTAGGCAGCGTGTCTCGCTCTCTGTTTGACACCTTGGATGGGCCACTGCGCGCCAAAAATCTCGTAGGACGTGGCGTGAGATCCGCCCTGTCGGACACGCCACCAGTCAGATCGTGCCGCTAAAGGACGAGGCCGTGCCGCTGGAGCTTTGGGTTGTGCCGCTGAAGGAGCCTTGTAGTGTGCCGTTGAAAAGACTCTGGCAGCTGTGCCATTGAAAGGGCTTGATAGCATGCCATTGAAGAAGGCACAGGGTGTGCCGTTGAAGAAGGCACAGGGTGTGCCGTTGAAGGCTCTAAGGGTGTGCCGTTGAAGGCTACGCCGAGCAGGCTTTGAAGAGGCACATGTGTGTGCCACTGAAGGGCCTTTTATAGCGTGCCGTTGAAGGGCACAGGGTGTGCCGGCGAAGAAGCACCAGGAGTGTGCCGGTGAAGCCCACACTAGGCGTGCCGTTGAAGGCTTGTTGGGGTGTGCCGTTGAAGAGGGCACGGGCTGTCATTATGATGGGAATCGACGCCGAGCTTGTATCATTTATCTTACATTTATGTCCTTTTAGTTTGTGTTTATATCCTTGGGAAAGTATGTACGCAATTGTAAGGCTTTACAAGCCATCGAGTCATTCCCTTGTAGAAGCCACCTAGGACATTTGACCAGCCCCACATGGGCCCTAGGGCATAGGTGGTCCAATGGGGGAGAGGGTGGAGTGTCCCTACTGGACCTACTGATATTTTGCATAAAAACTTAAAGATTTCTAAGGGTTGATAACTTGGCTTACAAAGCCTTATAATTACACACATATTTATGCGAGGACATAAATGTAAACCTAAAAGATATAAGGGTAAATAAAAATACTAATATCCGGAGTCGATTCCCATCAGAGAGGGGGTGGGAAACTATGTCTGGGTAGACCCCCCGTCGTCCTAGTGGAATATAAAATTCCCTGGGAGCCCAAAGGTCACAACATGGGCACATGCGAAGAATGCACACCACATGGACAACCGACAACGGGTACAAGCTCAAGACGGTTCGACAAGTACTCGGCAAGGAAGGCAATCTGGCTTGCGTTGGCTTTGGTCTTTGACACCAAAGTGAAGGTATGTTGCCAAAACAATCCCACTAACGGCACTTAGCCAATAAGTCACGGGTCTTATGATAGACAACATGTAAAGATGGTGAAAACCTGCGTGGTTATGCAATGACCAGGAGCCGACAAACTATTGACTTATCTCACATCTTTTAGAAGACTTGTAATTGGACATTCGACACCCCATATGAAGCCTTTAATGGCAAATATGAATGAAATCTCTCCTAGGGAGTTGACTACTGCCTCAGTCGGTTGCCAATCTCGATGTCGTTTGTTAAACTGTCATCTGTCCTACAACTCGGTCCGCACCTGACTAAAGGAATGGACCATCACGCTCGAGCTGGCACCCGACTGCTCCACGCCCGGGCTGGTGCCTAATTGCTCTATACCCGAGCTGGCACTCGGTTGCTTCGTGCCTGAGCTGACACCCCACTGCATCGCACCCGATACGGTGCTCGACTACTCCATGCCCGAGCCAGTGCCCGATTGCTCCTCACACGAGCCGGCGCCCGACTGCTCCACGCCCGAGCAGATTCCTGACTGCTCAATGTCCCAGTCCAATGCCCTACTACTCCACCCTCGAGCCAGTGCCCGACTGCTCCACACTCGAGCCAGTGCCCGACTACTCCATGCCTGACCTGGCGCTCGACTCCTCCATGCTTGAGCCGAGGCCAGACTGCTCTATGCCCGAGCCAGCGCCCGACTACTCTACACTGGAGCTGGTGCCCGGCTGCTCCACACTCAAGCCGATGCCCAACTACTTCGCGCCTTAGTTGGTTCCCTACTGCTTTGCGTCTGAGCATGCACCCAGCTACTCCACGCCCGAGCCGACACCCAACTTCTCCACGCCCGAGCTAGCGCTTAACTGCTCCGCACCTGAGCCGGTGCCCGACTGCTCCATGACCAAGTCGACGCCCGACTACTCTATGCTTGAGCCAATGCTCGCTGCTCCATGCCTGAGCTAGTCCTCAACTGCTCCATCTCAACCTAGTGCCTCGCCGCTCCACATAGGAGCCAGTGACTCGCCACTCCATATACGAGCCAGTGCCAAGTTGCTCACACCCGAGCTAGTATCCAAATACTCCATTCCCGAGCCAGTGCCTAGCCGCTTATCCCTGAGCTAGTGCCTAGCCGCTTATCCCCGAGCCAGTGCATAATTGCTCACACCCGAGCTAGTGTCTAACTACTCCACCTCCTTGAGCTAGTGTCATACTGTGTCATGCCCTCTGAGCCAGTGCATGTCCGACAATCTTCACACCCCACTCTCATCAACCAGGAGTCCATGTCCCCTCCAATACCAATATGCGATCGATCTTCGAGTCTCACCAACCTGTGCTGTTGATATTGTTGTTGTTGCTTCATCGTTGTAGCTCGGGGCGATCCCCTCCTGACGTCACGTCTCCATGGGTCACTAACTCTTCTTTTCGACACTTAAACAAGGGTGTTTGGATTACATATGGAGTAAATTAACATCGATTATGGTCGGTGAAGAAGTGTCCTCCACTCAAATCCTACAACCGTCTGATACACCTACACGTTACCTAATAGCCGTAAACACGCATCCACATAAACACACACGCAATAGATGTCACCCCGACACTGTCCCCATTCCGCGAGTCATCGTTGAAACTCGACTGACACGCCCACGAACACCAAACAAAATCTCCTGCTTGCGCACCGCCCAACAAACATCTAGCTAAAATCCTAAACATATTGAGTGGAAAAAACTCTAATCACATTTTATTTTAACCCGTTTTTAATAAAATATTATTTTAAACATGGACGGTTGACCGACGATGGCCTTGCCGGAGGGGCATGACATTCGATACAACCTGACCTATGTGCCTTGGACCAGTGCTCCGGTGGCGCTGGCCATGGCCAGTAGAAGCAACCAGGGGGAGGGCAATACACTGCACAGGAGCCATGGCGATCCAGCAATCTATGTGCTTGAGCAAGTGGCCTGGAAGAGTACTAGTGCTTGATCGAACTGCTTGGGCATGGGACGTTGGGGAGGTGACGTGCGTGGAGAGGCATTTGTCGGCATTTTGCAGTCAGCAGGTAAACATAGGCGGCTTTGCCCGTGGAAACCTGGTTAGGCCTTGTGGGGGCATTTGCACGGGGGCCAAGAAGGTTAGTGAAATCATGTCGTTGATTCTGTGAAAGTGAGGTGCATACGTACGTACATGCCAATTCTGAAAGTTTGATTTCCATTTGGTTTACTTACTGTTCTCCATCGCCTTGTACGTATAAGCAAACCTTCATCTTGGACGTCTGCTATCTTTTCTGAGAGTGGGAGAGAGCGATAAAGACGACGGAGGGTGCCCCGGTCACCGGATTCTCCTCACCTGCCGAGTATTCCTTCGTACGACCAGGGGAATAAAATGTTCCCGGGAGTTCAACCTGTATGGGTTCTGAATGTCGTACAACTACTACAGTGGTAAACTGTATCGATCGATCGATCTTAGAATTAAGTGTTTGGTGGGAATTCTAAGAAGGTCATCGGCGTCCCCAGTTCTTGGTGGCGGTAATTCGATACTTGTATCGGGTTATCGGTACCCTGAGCTCTGCGATGTTACAAACTAGGTAGTTGGGAGACCAACTAGGTAGTTGGGGAGACCAACTCTGCAAAAGGACAGCACCTGGAGGATCTTACTGTCGCCAAAATAGATCCTCTGAACCTGACGGCTTCCGGACCGATTTTCCAAGAGCGATCGGATCCTTCACGACCGGTTCCAGATCTGAAAACGCGAACGCGACGGGATTTAGATCCGTTCTGGGCGTTCATGGAGGTGTCGACACTTCCAGTCAAGGTGTCGACACATCTCTCTTTGATCTTCAAAGAGCAAGGCTACCAAGCTCGACAGGTCTAGACTTGCTTGTACCTGTCGAGACATCGCACTTGAAGAAAGTAAGACTTTGCTTCTTGGAACTGAAGTGTCGACACTTTTCTCTTAGGAAAGTGTCGACACTTTGGTCATTCCAGAGCCGAGACAGAAATGACTGGCTCTTACTTGATTTCTTCATGAAGTGTCGACACGCCCAGATGACAGGTCGGCACCTGAAAGTCCTTCACCTGAGGTTGTCCTAATCATATCATAGCCAAAATCATTAATCACATCACATGGTCCAATAATGGACTGTGATTTGTTATCATCAAAATCAGGGGACACAACATGGCCGGTTGACGAGCAGCTCCAGGTTCGCCCGGGAGTTGAAAGTTATCGGCTCACTGTCGTGTGTCTGGGGGTTGGGGGTGGCCCCAACTTGCTAGAGGGTTGCTTCATGATGCGACTAGTGTGTGCAAGCCGTGAGTCGGCCCCGGCTTGTTGTAGAATGGCTGGAATATACTCACCCATGAGGTGTTAGGAAAAATTCTCGATACCCAATCACTGGCCCTATAAGTGTGTTAAGGGCTCTCGAAGCCTGTGGATGACTGGGAAAGACACTCCTTTGGCTTTAGTATGCTGAAGGGAGACGTCATGGGGATGAATTTCGACCTCGTTAATGGGTGCCACGTGCCGTGACTTATTGTCGGGATGTCCCTGGGTTGGCTTGGGTGACTTAGTTGAAGGCAGGTGAAACTGCGTACTGGGTAACCGGGGATGGCTCACATTAATTGTAGATGTCGTCGTGAGTCACGACAAGCTTACATGTCATAGAAGGGACCGGATAAATAACACCTCGAAGATGTTCGGAGAAATTTTTGAACCCTAGTTGCTCATTATTCTCTATGAGAAAATGTCCGAGTACAAACTTGTTTCCTCGTCCGAAACTGTACTATGATTTACTTCATGTAACAAAAAAGGGAGACGACAAACAAGGTTACGGTCTATGATTGATTAATCTCCCAAGAAGAGAAACTTGGCGATCGTCAAAAAAAATGGAAGCTGAAAAGACTGAGAATCTGCTTTAGCGACTTTAAAGAGCAACTCACAGTAGTAGTCACATCATGCCACGATGATTCTCTGTCTTTCTACCGTCTATACAGGTGCGATTTTCCTTTTTTTTTCCCATTTTTCATATCCAAGTTTAGTTAGCTGATATTAGGATAGGGTTAATGTTGTTGCTTATCTTTTGTTTGGTGGCAACTAAGGTGTTCTCAACGTCACTTAACATCATCCAACATGGGCACCCCAAATTTGGGTTCCAAAGGAAAGAGGGAGTGCCTAACATTCTTAAATTGTGAAGTAATTTTTTTTCAAGGACTAAAGACGATGGGTCATAGGCTGCTTTTGCATGGAGGTGTCAGAAATGTTGGGTTAATCTGCGAGAATTAATTGTACGTTTTCCTTCTGGGCACTTGTTTGGGAAAGCAATGGCAAACTAGTAAATTGCTGCGTTGGTCATTGGAACGAATCCCACGCCATCCCCCTATGGATGCTTCGCGCGCAGTGACCCACCTGAGGTGTCGAGCGGGGAGGGGGACACGCAAGCTACGCCCCCTGCCACCGAGGACGGGAAGTCAAATCCCATTTAATGGGAACGCTTCCCGCCACTCGACCACGCCCGCTGCGGCGGGGGTATAAAAACCCCTCTCCACCGGTGAAGAGACACGGAGAGGGACACACGCAGACACACACAGAAAAAGAGAGGCGGCCACAGGGAGAAGAGAAGAAGAGGAAGAGAGGAAGAGAGGAAGAGAGTCCGTGGCCCTCCCCGCTACTGCTCAGCCACCGCCGTCTGTGTGAAGAGAAGAAGAAAAGAGAGAAGATAGAAGAGAGAAGAAAGGGGGGAGGAGCTCATGCTCCGTTCCTCCCTTCCCTATTGCATCCCATCCCCCTGTCTCCTCTTCTTTTGATCTCTCTTTGTCTTCGTCCCCCCCTCTACCATTGTATCTTCTTCCCGGGTGTCTGGATGTGCATGGCCGCCCGTGACCCTCCTCCTTCGTGAATGAAACTCCCCTTCCTTTGGGTCTCTTAGGACCCCCATTTGTTTGGGTCTTGCGTGCGTATGATGGCTTCTCCTCCCTTTTTTCCTGGAGGTCTTCACTCCCCCCTCGGTGGCCTCTTGATCCTAGCTGGTGGCCCCTCCACCGTCATCCCCTCTGTAACCAGGATGATGCCCTAGCCTTCCCCGGCGTGCTTCTGGCCCGGCACGATCCCCATGCCGGTGCATCCCCTGGGCGAGCCCTCACCGACGCACCCCTTTTGTAGCACACCTTGGCCTTCTGCCTCGCCGGCACAGCCCTCTCCTTACCTCCCTGCCCAGCACACCTGTGCCTTCTTTGCCTGGCACACCTGGTACCCCTCAGCCCGGCACACCCTGGCCTCCCTCAGCCTGGCACACCTCTCCAGCCCCCTTTAGGCTCCCTGGCCGGCACACCAGTCTCTTGACCGGTGCACTCCTGACCAGCCTTAAGAGAGGTCTTCCCTCTGTTGGTTCCCTCAGGTTTTTCGATGTTTCGTTCAAGGTGTTGTCGTCCCCGGACGCCCACCTCTACTTGTTGGGTTCCGCCACTCGTCTTGCAGGAGGGCCTTCAAGTGCTGGTTCTCCTTCATGAGAGTCTCAAGAGTTACCTCTTGGACTTCACCAGCCGAAGGGTCATTGTTGACCGACTCCGTGTTGATGGGGGTGGCACGCTCCTCAATGGGAACTTCCTCCGCTTGCGTCGATATCTGAGGCCTGACAGAAGTGTCAACATGGCCGACCGGAGCGGATGGCTGAGTCGGGTGACACGGTCTCCTAAGGTAAGATATGGGCTGGTTCAGATCGTCAGTCTGAACCTCCGGCTGGTGGCCGGTGGTGTAGCACGCGAACACTCTGACCGCGTCATTGAGGAGCCAGACCGTCCGCTTCTTCTGAGAACACCTCTTGGGACGGACGGGTGTCCCCAGCCTATCAAAGATCGAGGTGCGTTGCAGAGGGGTCTCCATCGCGGCATCTACCTGAGGAGAACTCGAGGCTGGAGGTTGGTGGGGCCTGGAATGAGCCCGTCTCTGCTTCCGCCTATCTGAGAGAGAGGCGATGAGGGACTGGGCGCCATCGGACAATGCGGCTGTAGGGCCAACTACACCTTGCTTGGTGCGGCACCCTAGTGCTCGAAAGGGGTTGCTGAGACGCACCTCCTGGAAAGGTTGAGCTTCCTCTGGGGTAACCTAGATCCTTCTCAAGTCAGATTGCTGGTCCCCCTCGTCCCCGCATCTTCAATGGGGCTTGGGAGCTAGAATGCCGAAATGGCACTGGCGCCTCAGGGTCGTTGCCAAAGCGTTCACCCTTTTGAGTTCCGCCTTGTCTTCCCGCATTCGACGTAAGAGGCTAAAGCGGTTGGTAGTAGGGACCATAGAGATGATCCATTCTGGAGGTATAATGGGGTCACCTCCATCTAGGCGAATTCTTAAATCCCTGACAATAATGGTCTTGCTGGAGTTGTTAGTGGTAGCAGTGGGTCGCTTGCCTTTACGGCTACGACACTGCTTCTTCTGGGGAGCCAAAGATGATTCCCCACTGAGGTGGTAGAATGAGAAAACCCAGCCCGTAAATGCTGGTGGCTCAAGGCCGCTCACCAGGAATATCGGAATGGACCCCCAAGATGCATAGTCTATAGTGGGGGCCAGTGGCTAGGTGACTCGAGTGCAGGCCTTCGCCTGAGCCGATAGTAGTGTTGCAGATGCCCGCAACGATGTGCTTGCACCTGGAGCTGACACTGCAGGGGGTACCGGGATGCGGGTGACCCGAGACCTTGAGCCTAGACTGGGAGCTGGTGAGATCGAAAGGCGTGATAGGAGGCCCTCAGTCCATGCCAGAGTCGGTGGATCCCATAGAGGCAGACCAGTGCTGGGAGTCAGCGTTGTCAGGTTGTGGGAGCAGTGCCCCCAAGGTAGAGCTGAGAGATCCGAAGCCTGACGTGGACCACTCGTGCCAGACATCGTTCACGGGAAACCCCAGGGTTGTACGCCCGGTCTGGATGCTGGGGCACCTCGTACCAGGGGTTGAGAACCCGAGTGAGGCAGTTGTCCTTCTGAGGTTCGGGTCAAGAGGCTCGAACTACTGGGGAGCCGTGCCCCCGAGTCAGGGGACCTGTGTGGGGAGCCGGCTCAGTGGAGGCTCGGGGTTGACAGCCCGAGCAGGGTGCTGAGGAGTCGAACACCTTGGGGTGGAGACCCACGCCAGATGCCGACTTGGCCAGGGCTCGGGGCTGGAGGCCCAAGCGAACTGCAGAAGTGGAGACCGGAACTTGGGACGCGAGGTCCGCATTGGGAGTCAGTCAGAACTGGGCCCGGGGGCTGGCGCTTGCCTGGGCTGGGGCTAGTCCGGAACCCCTACGGGAATCGGTGATGGGAGAGCCGAGCCTAACGCTCGGTCTGGCTATTGAGGCTGGTGACTAGCGTGGCGCGTTAGTGGCACCAAAAGAGATAGGGGCTGCGGGTGGCGGTGGAGCAGCCACGGGGACCACACCCAAAAAGTAGGGTGATCCGACGACCGGGGTGAAGCGGTCGAAAGCGATCGGCACCGCCAAGTAGTCCACCCGCGCGTGGGTGGCGACGATGATGGGACCATAGGTGACGGCCGCCATGGTTGTGGGAGCACCAAACGAGCAGGGGTGACGGCCGCTGATGGTCGTCGAACGCGATCCGGTGACTGGAAGGCGAACTGGAAGTTGCTGGAAAGTGCGCACAGGTGCTCTTCTTCTATCTCTCCTGCAAGGACAGGAAAGGGGCACTAGGGCTTCAGGGTTGGCACGGGCTTTCTCTTCAGTAAAAAGAAGGAAGGTGGGAGAAGTCCCACTGGGCGTGCCATCCTTTTTATTCACACGCACGGGAGCGGGGTTTCGTTCTGCTAGTGTGGCGCGTGGTGTGTGTGGTGACCGGGGTGAGGGGTAGGATATAGCTACGGGAGAGGTGTCAGAACGGGATGCGTTAAGGCACTGTCTCTCATGACCGTATCTTTCTCAGAGCGACACCGTGCACTCGCCTTTTTCAGAGAGTTGAGGGAAGACCAAGTGACACAGGAGGTTTCTAGGTTTAGGAGGAAACAAGGCTGGGATGTGAGCGTGCCAGTCGATTTCTCGACAATCACCCATGGAACCGAATATTTAACTGGGGATGCGTCGCCAGGGCGCGACACATGGACTCAAGGGGTGAGAGACACGTGGAGGGAAGGATGGTTCTGTGGGTGCGAGTGCACAGGTGACTATGGGGAGTCGTGTACAGGACGTCTTTCCCCACCGACTGCAAGTAGTCGGTGTTATTTACGTCAGATTGAATCCGAAGACCCTCGTTCCATGCTGAAGAGGAGTCCGTATATTCTTGAAGTCCTAGATGGAGAGCCAAGGGCACTCTACAGTTGTAGGTTCACCTTTTTACTGGGTGGTGTTGGCTGGGGGCAGAGGTGTTGGAGGTCCACGCTAGGTGACATAGAGGGAGGACTGAGGGCCTGAACGTGGATGCGAGGGCATTCGTCCAATTGGCAGTGGTATAAGAGAGAGAGATTGGCTATGATGGTGTTTGCAGAGTTTCTTGGGATAGAGGTGATGAGGCTGGACACCACCCTCCTCTACGCACTCTATGATCGGTGGGACCTGATTAGCAGGGCTTTCTTGTTCCCGTGGGGGCATATGATCCCCAAGTTGGAGGACGTGGTGTAGATCATGGGATTATAGGTCCATGGAGCACCGGTGACGGGGATGACGTACGCCGACTATCGAGAGTTGGCGCAGGAGTTACTAGGGTTGGAGCTGAGGAGGCCAGGACATCAGTCGTCGATGCTAGCACGAGAAACCCTCCAGGAGAGTTTGGGGCTGAGAGGAGTGGCTATAGCCATGGGGGAGCTGCTAGAGGAGCACTTAGGGAGGCTGACGGACTGAGCCCGATAGAGAGTAGCTGTGGGACTAGGCCCAAAGGCAAACGTAATCCTTCGTCGCTTCTTGATACTGCTATTCGGGAAGCTGATTTTTGCGATGAGGGTAGACAGAGTGAACTGCAAGCTCCTCCCTTTATTGAGGGATTTGGACAGAGTTGGGGACTATGCTTGGGGCACGGTTGCACTAGCGTTTCTGTTCGACTCCCTTAGCAACACCGACTGGTAGACGATGCTGGGTGGGTTCTCACCTCTGCTTCAGGTAACCCTTCTACCTTGGATAGTTATGCTGTTATGATTATGATTCTATGACTTGCTACATGTTGACACTTGACAATGCAAGTATGGACTTATGTGTACCTCCCCGACCTAGGGAGAGAGAAGGAGGTACACCCGGACCGAGTTCCCATCATGAGGTGGTGCATGGCGGTGTGGGATACTGGGTTGCTGCGACGCCTAGTGCGAGCAATCCAGGACGACATTGACATGCTACCCTATGCATTGGTAAAACTCTAGACTTCTAAATGCACTTAAATGCTTTTGATATTGACACTGGACCTCCCTTTTCAGGTGAGCTGGACACCGTACCGCAACGAGGGTCACGATGGGCAGCCCTGGGTGGAGGTAGCCAAGGCGTATGCGGGACGAGATGTGTGGCTTCACTGCATGAACATCATCGAGCCACTACACCACCACCTGATCATGAGGACCAGGGGCATCCACCAGCCAGAGGTGGAGTTCTCGATGAGAGAGGAGGACTGCGTGGGACGATCTTCCCAGGGACTGATCGGCGAGATCGACTGGGTCACCCGGGTGATGGACTAGGTTTGCGACTAGATGAGGAGAGGTCGGGTGGTGCGAGCCTGAGCTATGAGCGACGAGGCCTACTTGAAGGCCTACGCCAACCGCTATGGAGACTAGGTCTTCCGTGGCTCCCGATGACCAGTACGACTCTCCAAACTCATGCTTCCCAGTGATTTCTAATGCACTGACAACTTTGACTTCTTATATGTAGCTAGACCCTCCGGGGTAGATAGCAGAGCTTCAGGGTCTCCTCCACTCTACCATCCAGTAGCGGGATGAGTTCCAGCGCTCGCTAGAGCTTCTGGTGAGTTTTACTTAACCTTAGACTTAATATGCAAATGCTTGAACTTGACTGGCTAACCTGACTTCTAAATGCAGCGTGCAGAGGGAGCACAACGGCAGGGTCCAGACGCTCCATCCTCTTCATCCTAGCCACCAACGGACAGGGCTGAGCGGGATGCCGACTTTGCACGGGCGGTTGCTCGAGCCGAGGAAGTAGAGGCCACACTCATTGAGAGGGTAAGCGAACCAACCAAACTTCTTTTTAACTTTATGATTATGAATGGAAGTGACTTATATGACTTAAATGCAGACGAGGGAGATAGCAGCCGCACTGAGTGAGGTGGAGCGACTTTGGGCGGAAGCAGCAGAGGTGGCCCATCTCCGAGCGGAGGTGGAGCGCCTGAGAGCTGGGGAGGCAGAGGTGGACCACTACCGTGCAGAGGAGAAGGAGGCTTGGCGACAAGCCTATGAGCTGAAGATAGAGCTACAGGCCATGGAGTGGACGGTCTAGATGATAGGTCGGGGGCCTAAGCAGAGTGCGTCGCAGAGTGGTGCGCGGAGCAGCGCATACTGGGACTACCTTACTCGCTCCTCCGGCCACTAGAGGAACGAGGAGGTGGAGAGACGACGATGACGCGAGGAGGGCAGCACAGCCATGGGCCTGCCTGAGAAGAAGCATGAGGGCATTGGCGACAGCAAGGGTCCTGGAGAAGGATCGGCCTGAGAGCTATCTTACTCCCTTCCCTTGTTTTCCCTTCTTTATGGACACATGCATGTACATGGCTCTTAACTTAATCGAAACATGATATTTTTTCAGATTTTTCTTAGAAATGCAAATGTGTGGATGCTAACACTGACTCTACTAACAACGATGCCTAAGACTGACAAAGACAGAGAGGGAGAGAGTGGGTTTAAAGGCACGATGATCAGAAAGAGAGAGAGAGAGAGAGAGAGAGAGAGAGAGAGCAGGTTTAGGGACACAATGATGGAAAAGAGAGAGAGAGAGAGAGAGAGAGAGAGAGAGCGAGTTTAGGGACATGATGATCGAAAAGAAAGAGAGAGCGGTTTTAGGGACACGATGATCAGAAAGGGAGAGAGAGAGAAGACACATGGTTCAGGTGAGGAAATGGTCATGGAAGGGCCGCTACCCTCTGGGTGGCAGTCCTTCAAAAGGCCACAATGGGGAGACGATCACAAAATGAGAAGAGTAGGCAGATGGTCTTCATGAGACCGCGAATGGGGCTAAACGGTCAAGGCAATACCGTTAGGAGAGTGAGAAAGAAGGCAGCGAAGAAAGTGGACAAATAGTCATCTAATGACTGCTAGATGAGCCTAGTAGACGCGTGATAGACCGCAAGAGTGAAAACTTACTTAAATCTGAGCGGGACAGTCACGCCCCGAGCGCGGAAGATTACTCGGAAGTGGCGTGATGATGTCTATAACGATCATGTCAATCAGAGCGTAGTGCATTCAACACATACAGACAGAGTGCGTCCAAATTTATGTGGATGACATAATATTTGGTTCGACCAACCCCGACATGTGTAAGGAATTTTCTGACTTGATGACATATGAATTTGAGATGAGCTCAATGGGTGCTCGAATTCTCAAATACTTTCACACATCCCTCACAAGACAGCTTTGATACCACCTGTGACGACCCACAACTCGGATACTGGGTAAACCCGATACCACTTGGATCCTAAGAGCCCTCCCAAGAGCGGTAAAGCTCTAAAGGGATAAAAGGAGTGTGTGAAGTTGTATGAGAGTACATTGAACATCTAGATAAAGTAGTAAACAATTATATTACTATGATCAGGATTGCTAAATTAGCAGAAATAAAATTATATTTTTAATTAAATAAATTAAACTACAATAGCTAGCAGAGTCTAGTCCAACTAAAGTACAGTACAACAGAAAGGGAAACGTACCCTCAAGTCAGGGGAAGCCCAACACTGGCAAAGCTGGCACTAGAACCACGCAACGCACCTCCAGACCATGAGGAAGACGAGCAGTCACACCTTAAAAGTCAGGGATGAGTCTCATGTCACTGGCTCAGTAGGGGTCCCGCAGATCCCCACCACGAACCATAGCGGTAACAACAAGAGTAATAGTAGTAGGAACAACAATAAAAGTAAAGAGGAAAAGTCATACTAAATAGAAACACGGTAGGTGATAAAATCTCGGCCCTTAAAACTACTCCTAATCAGTAAGAACATGGATCCCCAGACACATAGTCAGGAATCACTGAATCGATACAAGGAAACTCTGGCTACATTTCCAGAACACGTCATGGCACACACATGAGCAAGCTCATCCTCAAAGACCAAAGCCCGACATGAGACCACGCGGTCTAAAAGCACTAACACATACATGATCTCACTGTCGCATACGCTACACCAACCACTGGTGAAGCCAAACACAGACTACCCGGCAAGTCAGGTGAACCATGAAAGAAACCAGTCACAAAAATCACAAGTCATGTGTCATGTGACGAAAGCACCTCCTCACTAGAAGAAAAGCTAGATGCATCCACTGGTGTCTTACACTGCACCTCAAGCATCTCTCACTCATCTCGAATGTGGTAACTGAGACATTGTACCAAGTACCAAGGAACAATAGTAATGAGTGACTAGTCAGGGTCACGGTCATCGGCGCTCGTCCAACCGCCCCTGACCACATGTGCACACACAAGCCCAATGTCTTGAGCCAGGCCTCTAGCTGGTTTTTCCTTCCCGTTGGACTCTAACGGCTAGACAAAGGGGCCCACGACATGTTGAGTAGTGGATGGTGGATCTAGAGGGGAGGGGTGAATAGATCTGCCCCTCTTTTCACAATGAAGCCCTCTTTATAGCTAGTTAAAAATAGGTTGCAGCGGAATAGATCTAGCTAATCGAAGGACCCTACAAATTACTTTGAAAGATGATCAAGTAAGGTATTGAATCGAACCTAGGCATGCATCTAGAACGAAGCAATCACACAAATCAAACAACGGATCGGGTAGGTAGATCCCCGTGACCTGACCGCGCGGGTCGATCCTCGCGACCTGACCGGGTAGGTCGATCCGCGTATGAGGGCGCACATTTGTGAGTTCGGGCTTCATACTTTTGTTTTCTCCATGCCATTCCTTCTCCATTCATTTGCTTACCTGTCATGAACAAAGCATCACGTATATCAGTCATATGAGAGTGGAAAATAACAATGACTTATAGTGTTAGCCAATATCAAAACCATGAGATACAAATGACCAATGACCACAGGGGCACAACACTTGGCCGGTGCACCCCTCCAGCGGTACGCCCTTGATCATCTCCCCTCAACGACACACTGGCTTTGGTATGATTTTCCCCCCTACCCGGTACACTTGTGCCATTCCCCTTGGCCGGTACGCCTTAATAGCCCCTCAGCCCCTCTGCCAGCACAGCCTTTGGCTGATACACCCTCTACCTCTTCAAAGCCGTTCGCCGGTACAGCCCTCCACGGCACAACCCATCCCCTGCGGCCAGCCTAGCCCAGTACACCCTGAGGCCCATTGACCGGCACACCTGTCTTTACCCCCTTAGCCCAGCACACATGGCCAGTCCTGCAGCCCCCCCTTCGGCACTCCTTTCACATTTTCCGAGGTCTGTCTAAGGTGTTCTCGTCTTCGGATGCCCACCTCCAATTATTGGGTTCCGCCACGCTACGTGGGCACGTCCCCCGCTTCTCCCTTACGCCCTGGATCAAGGGGAGATCCTACTAAATTTCTGTCAGAAATAATAATACACAAGGGTGAAAGGAACAACAAACAAATGGAACGATAATTAACAAACTTTTTTAACTAAGGCGAGTGAACCGTGTACGTCACAGTGATATTCAGACTGGGCGACGACTGAGTGTCCCGAACAATCACAACCGCAGGAGGAAGGAATAATTTGTATAAAGCTGAATCAAATTAAGAGACAGAAGAAAAGAAAGGCCTTAAAGCCATCGGAGGAAGTGGGCCCCGCATGCCTCCCACCAGCTACTCAACCCCTTTACACTCCTTCACCGGCACGGTTGCCAGTCCCCTTCAGTGGCACATCATCCTTCAGCGGTACCCCCTTGGTGTCTTGCCCGGCACACCCTCAAAGCCCTTCGCCGGCACGCCCGCCTTCCCCTCCGTCTCTCTCTCTTCGTCCGTCTTCCCCTCCGTCTCTCTCTCACCGCGTCTGTCTTCCCCTCCGTCTCCATCATCGTCTCTTCCTCCCCTCCGTCTCTTCGTCCGTCTTCCCCTCCGTCTCTCTCTCCCATCCTCCACCGTCTCTCCCTCACCGTCTCATCTCCCTCCCGCACTGTCTCTCCCTGCGTCTCTCTCTCCATCTCACCGTCTCTCCCCCACCGTCTCTCTCTCCCTCCGTCTCACCGTCTCTCCCAGGGGCTCTCGCCCCCACCCTCTCTCTCCCACCGTCTCTCCCACCATCTCACCTCTCGCTCCCACGACCAGCCACCTAAAGATTTGGAGGCAGGGCTTGGCCTAGACCTACTACGATGAGTCTTCTTCCAGTACCAAGAAGCGGCACCCCGTTCAGCATCCGGAGCAGCGATTTCTCAATTTTCTCCCTCAGGTGCGCTGTTCTGTCCACTCTGGGACTGAACAGACACCCGATCACTATTCAGACTGCTCTACTCTGCTCCGACCTCCTATGGCATTCCTGAAGGTCTTATTTCGAAGAGAACTCGACAACGATTCCAATGACTCCAGCCAAGCTTGATTCAGAGTTCAGGAGCACTCGTGGCGGCCTCGACTTCCTGCTATTGTGGTACCATAGCTGACAGAACCAGAAAGCATGGACCCTGTTTCTGGCTCTTCCCCGACCGGCACCGCCAACCTGAGAATTCTCCAAAAATTTGACATCATCCTAATCAATTCCTGAAGAGTTTGCCACCAGTCTCGTCAAGAACTGAGTTCGGGAGTGGTCGCAGCGGTGCCGACAACGACTACATGTCTCCTGTTCTAGAGCGCGGACAGAATCGGCATCCCTCGCTTAGTTCGCTTCTATTTCATTTTTCCCTCCCCGTCTGGCCGGCTTACCGCCCCTCCGTGCGGGAGGTAGTGTTTGGATGTAATATTAACTTCCCCTCCCCTTGTTTAACCCCCTTGCATGGGGAAGTAGTGGTGTAAATCATTAAAACAGGTCAAAGCTTCACCGGCGCGGTGTGTGGGGAACCCATGCTTCCCCGCTCGCCCACGTCTCCGAACGGGATCGGTTTCTTCAAACCGGTTGAGTAAGTGCTCTATCCCTTACTCATATTTGAGTGTCTTGTTCAATCAATATTAGTTCATAGCTCCGCTGGCCCGTGAGAGTGAGTGCCCAGCCCGCAAGTTCCATTGCTTCGAGTGACTGCCGTGGGAGAGTGTGTGACCCGTACCCTCGGCACCGGGTTGGCCCCATTGAATTGGGCCTCCATATCCTTGGGAAGAACCCCAGCCTTACTGGACCTCTACCAGCAAGGGCCCAGGCCTCACAACCTCAACTCGGCATCGCCTAGTTTCCCCGACTTTGGGTGAGCGACGAGTGAGTAGCCGCCATTGACGGTTCGTTTAACTTACAAATTGTGCGTGCTTCTTAGGTCTAAGGGAACATTGATTAGTTGCTACATCCCATAGATCTTAACATACCCATTGGGGTCCCATCATCATAGTGGTATATCAAGAGACATCGCGAGACGTTTCGATTTCACCGGTTTGGAACACGGCCTTTCTAGCATCGAGGAAACCTTCAGGTTCGTCCTTCGCCATGTACCACTCAGTGTTTGGGTTGTCGCTACCTTCCATAGGTTGTGTTACATCAGACTGGCTGGCTTAGGGCTCCCTCGGGATAGGTTGCCTGGCCATTGAACCCACAGAGGGGGGTTCGTATCGGGTGGAGTCTAGATGGATTTTCACCCATCTTGAAGAAACATTCATATGAAAGTACATCAGGAGCGCTATCATTGTCGACTAGGATCCTATCTACATTACAATGGTTTATCGTAGCCGATACAATGAGAACGTCGTCGTGTGGGGTAGCTAACCCCTCCAGGTCTTGGTCGAAAAACACCAGGGCTTGTTGCTCACTCGCCTGCGGGGTTTTGGGGGGCTCAGAGACCCAGCTCACCCGCTTGGCGTGATGCTTCCTTCCTCGACTGTTGTCTCCGCCTGATGCCGCGCCGCCAGCAATGACGTTAATGTGGACTCCACGGGGGAGATTGTCGATTTCCTCGGGAGCAGCGATGTCCTTCTTTTGTTCAGACACGTACCGAGATAAGTTCCCCTGGCGGATGAGATGCTCGATCTTGTCCTAGAGCTTGTGGCAATTGCCGGTGTGGTGCCCGTGGTCGATGTGAAATAGGCAATGCTTGTAGCGGTTGCGGTATTTTGCCTTCATAGGCTCTGGTTGGGGGAGTAGGCCCGAGTCCTTGACATCTTCATAAATCTCGTAGACGGGGGCGGCCAGAGGAGTGTACCACTCGTATTTTCGAGAGGGCTTCTTGTGGTCTCTGTCCCAGTTTCGCCTCTTTCCTTGGCTAAAGCCTTGCTCGGACAAGCGCTGAGGACCTCCTCGCACTCTGCGTGACACAAGGCCAGGGTCACTAGCTCGGCGAGGGAGGTAGGGGGATGAAGGACCAGCTCATGCCGGAGGTTTTCGTCGCAGGTGCCCCCGGTCAGCGTGGTGATGGCTGAGGCAACATCCAAGCGAGGGATACACAGGGCTTTCGATTTAAATCGGTTAATGTCGGCCCGAAGTTTCTCCCCCTGTTCCTGTTTAAGGGCCAATAGTTCCACTACTGACTGGGGAGGACCGTTGCTGGCGAAGCTTTCCTTGAACACTCGCCCGTACTGTCGGAATTCACGGATGCTGCTGGGGGCGAGGGCTCGGAACCAAGCCTGAGCGCCTTGGACCAGGGTGGCCACGAACGCTCAGCACTTGATGGCGTCTCATTCCCCATGCAGCGTCATTAGGGCGTCGAAGCTGTCGTAGTGGTCGGCCGGGTCTCCCTGGCTGTCGTATGACTTGAAGGTTGGAGGCGAGATTCTGGGGGAGATCTCAGCCTTCAAGAGATGGTCAGAGAATGGGGATTGCTCCTCATCCTCCACAGTAGAGGTCTTCTGTAGAGCGCAGAGGGTGCACTCTTGTTCTGCGAAATGCCTCTCGAAGTCTCACAGCCGGAGAGATAGCTCTGGGTGCCGTTGGGTCGAGGGGCTACGAGGATGCTCCTGTAGGCTGCCTTGGCGCCCCTCAGGGTCATCGGTCTCTAGGAACGATCGATGCGCTCCAGACTTCTCCCTCCTCGAGGTGGAGGAGGCTTCTTGCTCTGGGGGAGGGGCGTGCGATGGCCCTCCTGATCGGTTGGGGATGAGCCGTCGCCCCTGGAGGTGAAACAGCCCCCGACGGTTTGCAGGGAGGTCATCATCATTGCATTTCATATCATACATTGCATTTGTTTTCTTACTTATCTTCGCCTGTTTAATAAGGCTCCACCTCTTGACCAAATATCAAGGATTTGTCGTTTCTAATGTGCTTCAGGCAAGGAGTTGGGCCTGAGGACGAATCTAACTTATTTTCTTGTTCTAGTGTGCACAGAAATAGGTCACAAAGCCCCAGAATTCAAGGCTCACGGATTTCTCTATTCTCTTTCCCTTGCGGTCTTTTGTTAGACCGCTAAGCTTCCCTGACAGTCGACTGATGACTGTTACCCCCGCCTGAGAACCAGAACTCTCATGTTTCTCTTTTCCTTCCCATTTGCGGTCCTTTGGTAGACCGTTAAGCTCCTTCTGGTGGTCAAGTGGCGACCGCATGCCATTCCCGATAGCCAAAAAACACACAGTTTTCCTGTGACCTTCCTCTGGCGGTCTGTCACCAGACCATTAAGCGCTCCTGGCGATCCTTTGGTGGGTCATTTTCCAAATAGAAAACCCTACTATAGTCTAAACATTCAAGCTAAAGGAACAATTTCGTTGTAATTCATTCAATCAATCCTCTTATTCATTCACTTTCAAGTTCCATGATACATCACTCTCAATAAAATTCAAGTACATGATCATGAATTTCAAATTACATTCAATTTCACATCTGCGCGAGGCCAGATCTTGCATAGTGATTTCACATAAACTCGGTAGTCCTCCTCGTCCTCTATCACTTCTGCCTGTATGGTATGGACTCGGCTGATCTCCCACATAGTTAGAGCATTCTGAACCGCCTGCTCATCCTCCTCGGTCCCGATCTTCCTAGCTTGAAAGGGAGGGAAGTGTGATAGTGCTGGAACCATAGTGCGGGGAAGCCCAACTTGCAAGTAGCACCGGTGGGTGTTGTAGAGCGCCAAGGTAGTGTTCCCCATTAACCGAAGGTCCAGGCCTAGTCGCTGGGGTAGTCTAAGAATAGTGCCTTGAAGAGCCCGTGGTCGCATCACGAAATTGTCAAGTGGCAAGGTGTTGAGGAAGAGGCGCCAATCATCCCTTGTCTTTTTATCCTCGGTCCGGCATTCAACCTGTGTAGAAAACCCAGATGCACCTCCTATGAAGAAGAGTGGGTGGCTCCCGTATATGTGGCTAGCTGATGGCACATCCTCCTTGGGTAGAAATTTCAATCTAATCCCCATCCAGCACTCAAGGACAATCATAGACCCAAAGAGGGGACCTCCTAGAGAAGCTGAACTGAGACCCTCATAAAGGTAGGAAAGGATGGCTTGGGAGATGGATAAACCACACAACAACCTACTAATAATGCTGAGATTTGGAATGTCTAAGAGGTGGTCAGTGGTAGAAAAGAGTAAAACCCTGCACAAGTAAATGGAAGTAGCTTTGGCTATGGCTTCATAACTCCCACACTTGTTTTTGCAATAAGCAGTGATCCGTTGGGCCAAGGGAATCAAGTGAATATGGCAGGAGCTAATCATGGTTTTAACATCTTTTAGATTGTGTATGAAATCCCCCAAGATAAGTGAAGGATGTATAGGGTCAACCGTATGACACACTAGGTCTTCATCTCCCAGTTTACTCCTAGGAAGGGCTAGGTAAGTCTCAACCTCTTCTATAGGGACAATAGCTTCAAAGGTTGGGAACACAAATGTGTGTATTTGAGGGTGCCATAACTCCACTAGAGCTGAAATGTTTGACCAATCTAGGGAGATTTTCTGGAAATTCTTGGCTAAAACTAATAGTGGGTGAAGGTGCCATGCCCTTAGGATTGAGATGACCTCTAAAGGGAGTTCATTTATCATGGGAGCCACCAACTTCAGGCTGGAATAGCATCGTGGGCTAGGAAGGAGCTAAAGAAGGAAAAGAGAAGAAGAAGGGAGTGATATGAGAAGCTTAAGGAATTGATGGAATTAATGAACATCTGATTTAGCTTACCTCTCTTGAAGGGCTTGTGCTTAGATGCTTGGGGACGGAGGTCAGCCGTTGTAGCTCCCCATGTTCTCTCCTAGCCGATCTTGGCCCGTTGTAGATGCCCTCACCCATGGTGCTAGCTTTAAAGGTTCTCTTCATGGTGATTTGTGTGGTTTTAATGGAGTTTTCAAAGCTTAAAGGAAGGGTTTTCTATGAGCTGCGAGTTCTGGGTGTATTCCTAGTTATAGGGCTTTGATTCTAGTCCTAGTGCTTTAGGATTGGGACTATGAAGCCTCAATTTGACTTAGGATGGATCTTAGTGTAGTTTGGGCGCCCCTATCCATGGGTTGGGACTCTCCCAGAGAGTCCTGCTCAGATTTAACAGACTTTTTGCCCTTGCAGTCTATCGGGTGACCGCTAGGATCATCTAGCGGCTGTTAGATGACCGTTTCTCCCCTCTATTCACCGCCTTCTTTCTCTCACTCCCCTAACAGTCTTGCCTTAACCATTTAGCCCCATTAGCAGTCACATCTAGACCGTTTGCCTACTCTTCTTAGTTTTTAATCATCTCCTCTTTGGGGCCTTTGGCAGGACCACCACCAAGCGTAGCGGCCCTTCCGAGACCATTTGCTCGCCTGACCCTCGCGTTCTCCCACGTTCTTTTCTTTTTGTGCCCCAAATTCTCTCTCTCTCTCTCTCTCTCTTCGTCAGCCTTAGGGGTTGTCGTAGTTAGTAAGAGTTGGTATTAACGTCCACGCATTTGCATCCTAGAAGTCAAAAGGTCATATTTTTCACTAAGGTAAAGTCATGTACATGCATGTGCCCCATAAAGAAGGGAAAACAAGAACAAAAAGAGTACATCAAGATGGTCCCTCTCCTGGACCCCCGCTGTAACATCCTGGATTCTTGCCGGATCTCTATTGGGTCTTGGCGGACCTTTATTAGGTTGTTCGGATCCTTTTTGGAGGAGTTTCGGATTGCTTCTGTAGCTCCTGAGTTGAGTTTTACTTTCCGTGTGGGTTTTTCTCCCGTTTAATCGGAGCTTTACCACTCTTGGGAGGCCTCACAGGATCCAAGTGGTTTCGGGTTTACCCGAGCTCGAATGCTGGGTCGTCACAAGTGGTATCAGAGCTGTGTGTTGCGAAGGATGTGTAGATGTACATGGGAATTTGAGATATTGCCGTGTTCAGAGTTCGTAAGGTCTAGTACAGTCGGCAACTAGCATAGGTTTTATGTTTTCTGTACCACTTTGCTTTTTGTGTGAGTGCTTGCCTGTGCTGTGTTGGCACTGTGCATGGTGGTTTTTTTCTCTCGTCAGGATGTGACAGAGAGTGTTCTTTTGTTATGATGTTGTTCTCGGTTGTGCTGTGCTGGGAAGAATTTGCTAACAGATGTGAATCTGTGGTATGGCGTTTGCATTTTTTCGTGGTGTGTTCAGGTGGCTGATGGGCTCTATGATGGCTGTGCATGTTCTCCTGAGGAGATTATGTTATTTTGGCCATTCCAGCTTAGGGTTTGGTCAGTCCCTGAGGTGTTCAGGTTGTGCTTTAAGGTGGTTGTTTGGATGCCTCATTGAGAGAGTGCTCGGGCAAACTTAGGATTTCCTTCCTGGTGAGCTGCTGTTGGACGAGCTTGATCTTTCTCATTCTGGTTGTGGCGTCTTTATGAGGTAAGCTCTGGAAGTGCTATCTTGGTGAAGCCTTTGTCCTGTGTCTACTTATGTGTGGACTGTGTTAATTCTAAACCTGATCTGCTCTTATTTCGGCGGTGACCTGGCTTTGGACCCAGTTTGTATGTTGGGGGCCATTGTGCACCGTGTTTGGCATGCCGTGTTTGCCAGCTGTTGTGCTGTGAAGGTTCAGTAATTGTTTCAGGATGCGAGGATGGGCTGAGATTGGTGTTCTTTGTGGCTTGTTCTGTGGCTCTTAGCATGATGGTTTATACTATGGTGACTTGTGATCGGCTATTAGCAGGATCGGTACTCGAGATGTGGTACATTATAGTTCATGAGTTGCGATGGTGCCGAGAGGTGTGCTGAGATGTGGATGCTGAGTTGTCTCTTTTGCCTGTGTGTTGTGTTGGATCTCCTCTAGTTTGTTCAGCAGTATGTAGACTGCTGTGAGCTAAAGGTGTTTTGAATGATTGGCAACAGTAAAGTTGACCAAGTTGACTAAGAATGTTGACTTGGGAAACATCATATTGACCACGGTTATCTTGTGTATTTTGATGATTCCTTATTTGTCAGATTTTCACATAGAGTACTATTTGCCTCATAAGGTCTGTGCATACATCAGCTGATGGTTGCCAAAGTCTGTGCATAGTCCATGCTAATGCTCACAAGGCCCGTGCATATGTTCGTTCACCATATTATGAGTCTGTGCATATATTAGCCTTTGTTGATACCATGGTCTGTGCAAGTTTCCGTGGAACTGCACATTTAGTCAGTGCATTATTTACCTTGTGCATTTTATCTTGGTGCAAGTTTAGTCAAGCTTCGTGCACATTTTACTCAATTGAATGTAAGTCTGTGCATATGCTCACAATGTCTGTGCATTGTTGGTTCATGCATGTCCAAGTCTGTGCATATTTCTTTTGTACACACTAAAGGTCTGTGCAATTCAGCATCATGCATATTCGAAGTTCGTGCATATGCTCACAGGGTTCATGCAAAATTCCATTCATTGTCTCATAAGTCTGTGCATAAATTAGCCCTTATGGATAGCAAGGTCCGTGCAATCCCCGTTGCTGCACTTATACTAGATCGGTACACTTCTGCGTCCGTGCATGTTTTTGCTCCTTGCACTCTCAAGTCTATGCATACGAGATTGGTGCATTACATAGTCTTTGTAGATTTGTCTCTAACTGAAGAAGGTTCGTGCAAGAATAAGAAGTAAAAGGTCAAAGTCGGTGCATCTTTTTCATTGCACACTTAAGGTCTGTGCAAGGTTTGTCTTGTGCTTAGCTAAGTCTGTGCATATCATTCATAATGCGTTGTCTGATGCACGATAAAGTCTGTGCATGTTAGGTTATGGCATATAAGGTCTGTGCATATCCTTGAACCAAGTCCATGCACATTTCTCTTCGGCACACTGAGAGTCTAAGCACGTTTTGCCTTATGCATGATGAGGTCTGTGCACATTTCTTTTGTGCACACTAAAGGTCCGTGCATATCTTGCTGAGTGTATTACAAAGTCAGTGCACATTTCGTTCGTGCATATTAAAGGTCCGTGCATATTTTGCATCATACACACATGAAAGGTCCATGCATATTAGGTTCATGGCATATAGGGTCTGCGCAAGTTTTGCATCACGCACACACGAAGTCTGTGCATGTCTCAACCCTACCATCATATTAAGTCTGTGCATGTTTTAACGTCTGTACATACTTTCCATATAAGTTGCTATATTCTAACCAAGTTTGCATTGTGAACAGTTTGAGTCCGTGCATATTTGCTATAATGCTCTATCAAGTCTGTACAATTTTCATATTTGCCTGACTGTCTTATGCCGACTGAGTGTTCGACGTTCTGACATGGACCTTACATAAGTGGCTCCAGAGAACCAGGAGAGAACTATTCGTGAACTCTAAGGAGGGCACGTGATCTGAGGTAAAAAGTGAAGTGATGCTTGTGACACGTAGAAAGTCATTAAGCTCAAAAGCTGCCACGTGTCCAATGGAACTCAGATCTGGACGAAAGTTTGGGCGGGAAACATGGTTCCCATATGCCCATCTCACTGCTACCTATAAGTAGAGGATTATCCACAGAGAGAAGGGGGTGATCGCAACTGAGCGTAGAAAATACTTCCAGCCAGAGACCAAGTTCGATCCAGCAGAACCAGAGTCAGAAAGAGTTAGAGTTAGCAAGTCAGAGAGAGCTGCGAGGGCTTTGTGAGAATAGCATTTGTCAGTCTGTCTTCGGTCTCTTGGTTCAGAACCAGAGCCAATTTGCTCTTTATTAAGAGCTACATTTTCGTTGTATGCTTTATTTTTATGAGTCATCTTTCGGGCATGCTTTGTTCAGGTCGCGGAAGTCCACGCAGATCCTGATCTGCCCATTCTTCTTCTTCACCAGGACGATGTTGGCCAGCCAGGTGGTGTATTGATTCTCTGCCACAAATTCGACGACTATAAGCTTGTCGATTTCCTTACAGATCTGTTTTATCAATTCTGGCCGCATGCACCGAGGAGGTTGCTTCACCGGCTCCCTCTTGGAGTCGATGGCTAATATGTGCTGGGTCACCTCGGAACTGAGGCCGGGCATTTCCTTGTAGTTCCAAGCGAAGCAGTCGCAGAACTCTTGTAGTAACTTCACATATTCCTCCCTCTCCGGCAGGGGCATGAGGGCACTCAGGAAAGTCAGCCTGGGGTCGTCTTCCATGCCAAGATTAACTTTGATCAGCTCATCGACAGTAGCCTGACCGCCATCTTCAATTTTTGATGGGGCTAGCAAGAAACTGACAAAGTCCTGATCTTCGCCTTCCTCAGCCTCGAGGACGCCGAAGGCCTCTTCTTGCTCGTCTCGACCCGATGTTGAAGCGACATTCACTTCACATTCCTCTGGGGTTGGGCCGATGGGCCTGTGAGGTCTGCTGACGCGGGAGGACACAGGGCTACCCTAGAGTCCTCCAAGTAATCATCATAGACAACTTCGATTGGGGCTGAGGCCGCCGCATCTTCAAGGGCCTAGTGCTTGATGGATATAGTGTAGACTCCTCCCCTGGGGCCGCCTGCCATATGGGGATGCGGTGGGGCCACCATGTAATCTCCCATCCTCAGTTCATCCCTGTCAATCAGGTCTTGAGCTATGTCTTTGAAGATGTAACAATCTTCAATAGGATGACCGAATATCTGGTGATAAGGGCAGAACAGTGGGTCACCGCTTCTCCGAACATCCTGAGGCCTCTTGGACCTAGGGAGAGAGACCTTGCCGTAGTGATAGGCCCAATCAAAGATGCCTCAGGTCTTCTTTTTCGGGAAGGAGTAGGGCTTCCGTAGCTTCTCTTGTAGTGTAGGGCCTTGCCCAGCTGGCTGTCTGACTGTAGGGCTTGCCGTATTTCCTGCCCTCCTTGCTAACTGGATGGAGGTATCGGGGATGGTGGTTCGGGACTAGGCCGCATCTTCACCCCACGGGCGGAGGAAATCTCGGGTCAAATTTGCCACTAGCGCAGCTAGTTCGGCCAACTGTGCCTTCAGCGTCTTGATCTCCCATTGTTGCTGATGGTATAAGGCAAACAAAATGGGGTCGTATCGGGGAGAGCCTGGAACCCTACCCAAGCTGCTGCTTCTTGCCTGGCTGACAGGCGGAGGTGAGGGGCCCTGATGGCATGACCCCTCGAAACTGATCCTTCGGAGGAGGGGGAGGTTCTTCTTGCGCGTCCTTGGCGAAGGGGGTCCCAGAGGAAGATTTCTTCATCTTGCACTCCCTCAGGTGATAGTATGGGTTGTTTCTCGCGGTCGGTCTCGTGTAAGGTGACGGCTCCATCGGAGTCCCTGCCGGATGGAGTCGAGGCCGATATTGTGTCGACCTCGTAATAATCTTCTACTGAGAAATCCAAACCCAGATGCCGGGTGATTTGCAAGAGCCTCCGGTCCAGGTCGACGGGTTCCACATCTGTTCGAACATTTTCTTCTGACTGGAGGGCTGGTAGAGGGGAATCCTCTATTTTCTAACCACTTCGACTGCACGCTGGGCCATATAAGGAAGTCCCGAGATCGGGACGTGCGGGTCATGAAGGTCGTCAGGGAATTGACAATCATCGTCTCCTCTGACGGGCTGTTCATCTGCCACATAGAAAATAGTAGGTGGCCCGTTGGTGTTCGGGACTTCAAAGGTCCGCAGCTGTTCGGCCACTTGGCAGTCAAGTTCCGCCATTGGTTTAGTAATTCCCGGTGGTACTTCGACATCTTCTAGCAAATCTTCGAGGCGGGGTGCCCCCAATGCAGGATAGATAGCGAGGGGGAGCGCCTTAAACGTCCCTTCCTTTGTGATGAACGACACATGTGGGGGAGCCACATAGCCTGGGGGTGGCGGAGGAAACCAGCATTCCGACTTCATCTTCTTCTTCCCTTTGTCCCGGGCGACCTGCGGAGCTTGCTTTGCCTCTTCCAGATACAAGTTGGCGTCTGACAGGTGACACTTAAACACCTCGAATGGGTGGAGGTTAGCAAAGATCCGGGCTTCCTTTCCCTCATAGAGGTATTTTATACATTGGTGCAAGGTGGACGGCACCACTCTGTTCTGGTGCAGCCAGGCTCGGCCGAGCAGTGCCTTGTAGGAGGTGTTGGAATTGATCACATGGAACTGGACTTTGGTGATGAAGTTGCCAAGGGCCAGGTCGAATTCTGCCACTCCCATAGGCACCTCGCACTTCTGATTGAAGCCCACGATTTTGACATTCTTAACTTCGACTAGGTGCACGTCAAAGTAATGCTTCTGGAATACCCGGTAAGGGAGTATATTGACTGCCGCTCCCGGGTCGATCAGGACCCTGTTGATGGGCTGTCCATTCAGCTGCCCCTTCATGTAGAGCGGCCTATTGTGACTACATGTGGGCAAGAGCATATCGTCCTCCGTGAAGGCGACGGCCACTTCTGGTGACATCTCCGCCAAGTAGGCTTCAAGGTGCGCCGGCGTCTGGAGTGCGGCGATGATGGCTTGTCGTGTCTCTTCGTCTAGAGACAACATTTCCCAAACGGTGAATCGGGCTGAGATTTTCTAGAGGTGTCTGACTATCCGGTCAGCGGCCCAGACTTTGAGCAGCTTCATCTCTTCGTCCTTGCCGCGTCTGCCCCCGGTCTGGCTCTGGGGTGTTGGGTCAGAGGATGGCACCCCTGTCGGGTCGGGTAGAGCTGCCTGGGGCGGTGCATCCCGACAGGCCTCCTCCTTCTCTTGCATAAATTCGGCGAGGTTGGGGACGCCGTCAAATTCTTCTGCCGGCTGGGACAGAGTCAGAATATAAGTTGAAGATTTAAAAAAAAATTAAATCATCTTGATTCCAACCAAACGAAGAATAACACTATGTGTCTTTTAACCCAAGATAAGAAGGACAAAATAGTCTATTTTAAACACTTGTTCTCATTCCTATCCTTATTTTTTACCAAAAGAATAATAGGAATACTAACAGATTTATCATCTCGCATACCAAACGCATATGAGAATAAGATTAGAAATAAATTAACTCAGAATGACTTACACCTATTTCCATCACAATGTATTTCGATACCAAACATCCCCTAACGTTTCCTTCGATTTCTAATGATAAAATCACTGAAAGATTGGCTGAAAAGTTTAGGTTGAGGGGTTGGAAAGGTTAATAAAATATAATTAAGATTTTGCCTGAGATAGCTATATTAGTATTTTTGTTCATCTCTATATATGGTTGCACAGTCGAAGTGCCAAACACTACCGAGGAGGGTAAAATCGGCTTGGCCCATATAAGGCCCACGTCTGCCAGGCCCGACTAGGCCCGCGATCCATAGCGCGCCTGTCGGGCCGCGCTAGTCACAGCCAATGGCAGGAAGGATTTCTACCCACAACACTACCGATTCAAACTCGCCAGCGCAGGAAGGATTTCTACCCAGGCGCAAAGGCCACCGGGAGTAAGGACGCCCTGCAACCACGCCTTGCGGGAGCCGTAAGGTCCGTCGGAGGAACGACTGCCTAATGGCCCCCCACGATGTCTCCCTTACAGCCATTAAGAGCAAGGACGCCCTACTCGGACGCCCTGTCAGCACGCCCTGTGGGTGCCGTAAGGTCCGCCAGAGAAGCGGCCGTCTGATGACACCCCCACGATTTGGGCCTTACCTCCATTAAGAGGTAAGCCTTCGACGTCAGGGCATGCCCCTATAAAAGGAACTTCGACAGGCAGAGGAATGAGATTTTTAGGCCGGGGAGAAGGGCACCTCTTCGCCAAGAACGCACCTCTGACTCCAGCCGAGAGACAGGAGAAGCCACCCTGCGGCTAAGAGGGAGAGCCTTCGCCACGCTCTGACCGCACTCCGGGCATCCTTACCACCCAACGAGCACTCTCCGAGTGTCCGCTGGTCACGGCGAGAGCTCCCCCGGAAGGCAGCTCACTCCGATCAGGCTCACGACGCCACCCTGCAACTCTCTCCCTTTAACTCTCCTTCCTGCTTCTTCATCTCCCGAGCGTTGACTTAAGCGTCAGAGGGTTGTCCCCTGAGATAACGTTCAGAGATCCTTCTGACGCCCTTCCTCTCTGGTATTTGTAGGCTTCCACGGGTGTCAGGTGGTCTTCTCCAACAAATAAATAGAGAAGTATGGTACGAGAGTCACGAACTATTTTTCCGCCTCTACAGTTACCAACCAGTTGGCAAGCTTACACTAGTTGGCTACACGTTAAGAGGGAAGAGGAAAAATAAAGGAAGAAAACTCGTGTAAGCTAGCCTGCCTTATAACAGTATATTTATGTACACTCGAGAATCTAAGTTAACCCCAGTGAATTGGGCCGTCCAGGTGCCTACCATTTTCCTCACGAGAAGCTAAAATAGTGTTATTTGAAGATGCTCTTGAAAGAAGACTCCGGAACTGATTAATAAGCCGATGACAAGGACAATATCAAGCTTAATTAATGACATCTGAACAGTGATCATGGTGCACTCTTTAATCGGGCCTAGCAGCCTTTGTTGATAAAGAAACAACTAAAAGTAATTAAGAGGGAATTAACATATGCATGGTATATCGAACATGAAAGGTAAGATGAACCTCCAAATCCCAAAGAAAAAGGACGTAATTTTCATCCATGTTGAGTTTACGGCTCTTATTTAGAAAGTACGTACGTACTACGTTGCTGGAGCAGAATGGAGAGGTTTCCCCATGTTGTTTCTCAGTAGAATGAAGGATGTGGGATGGCAAAGGTGCCTCCCATGTTATGACACACCCTGGAGCCTAAGGCGTTTCTATTATATTGTGAGTATGGAAGTATTTTCGGTATTTTCTTGTATACTACATACACATATATCGCAGCACTGGCATCAGGGAAACAAGAAAGCCCCTCAAGGGAAAATAGTGATGCCAAAAAAACTTTGTACTGTTTGCTCTCAGAATCACATCGAGGAGACGGTGTACGGAGCCCCGTGGAAGTACAGCTCTTGTCCGTATGTGCGCTCTTGATGCATTAGACCGATCCCAGATATACATATCCCCTACTACTACGATATGATTAGCATCGATCTAATAACAGATGAGATGAACGTGGCACATTAGCACACCAGCTGCGAAGAATTGGTATCGCTGGCTGTACATAGCCCATATAACAAGAAACATAAAAATTCTGTATGTGTTCTTGGAGGTGGCAAGTGGGAATTTTTGCCTGTCAACGGCCTTCAACCAGACTTCTTGTGAGCTCATTGACAGATGCGCCTGATGCTTTGTCATTTCTTCCAAGAACAAAGCCCGGGTGCTTAGGCATTGCGCAGCAGGGAAACAACGGAGGACATTGTGGGCCTCTCTGCTGCATCTTCTTGAATGCACAACATTGCCAACTGAGTGCATCTTAGGACCTGATCAGTGGCACATGATGAACTGCTCATGCATGGGTCTCGGAGTTCCAAGGCTCTACCTTCTTCCCACATCTGCCATGCCTGCAATTTCCATCATGCTAATTACAGAAAGGAGAGCAACGAAGATGATCAAGGTGTATTGATCATATATACTTTCTATGTAGAACAGTATATGTCAATTAAGCACTTCACATGCTGAGCAAACCTGCATATCCGAAAAGGCTCTGAGAATTGCTGTATGGATAAAAGCTTGCACTCCTTTGTCCAGTGATGATCTCCAAGAGTATGACACCAAAGCTGAATACATCAGATTTCTCTGAGAAGACGCCACCTAATGCATATTCTGTTGGGCTAATGCCCGTTTTCAGCCACCGGTCGACCGGAACCTCTTCTGTCTGAGGCCAATGAACAAAAAGAACTCCTTTACTTTGGCTCAGACCCTCGTCCAAGTCGATGAACAAAAAGAATTCCTTTGCTTTGGCTTGGACCCTCCGTCCAAGTCAATGAACAAAGAGAACTCCTATGCTTTGGCTCAGACCCTCCATTCGAGTCAATGAACAAAAAGAACTCCTTTGCGTCTGCTCGGACCCTTCGTCCAAGTCGATGAACAAAAAGTATTCCCTTGCTTTGGCTCGGACCCTCCATCCGAGTCAATGAACAAAAAAACTCTTTTGCGTCGGCTCGGACCCTCCGTCGGAGTCAATGAACAAAAAGAACTCATTTACTTTGGCTCGGACCCTTCGTCCAAGTTGATGAACAAAAAGAATTCCCTTGCTTTGGCTTGGGCCCTCCGTCTGAGTCAATGAACAAAAGAACTCTTTTGCGTCGGCTCGGACCCTCCGTCTGAGTCAATGGACAAAAAGAACTCCTTTGCTTCAGCTCAGACTCTCAGTCCAAGTCGATGAACAAAAAGAACTCCTTTGCTTCGACTCGGGCCCTCTGTTCAAGTTGATGAACAAAAGAACTCCTTTGCTTCAGCTCGAACCATTCATCTGAGTCGATGGATAAACAATTTTCTTTAAACCAAGGACGAGTTACCAACTCCCCCTCAGGATTGGCCACGTCTGGGTCATTTCAGGCCTCTCGCCTGAGACGATGCATAAACCCCTACTTCTTGCTTCGGTGTTAACCACATGCCGATGATTAAACCTCCACTTAGGTATCTCGATCCACGTGCGTATGCGGTGGAGCGATTCCCTCATCCCTTCGCTGATGGAGTGAGCACTTTCTCGTGAATCAACAGCGGACCAGCATTCCACTAGCTCGGAAGAACAAATATCCGGTCAAAGAACTCTACATTCGCGGGCAATGCGCACTCGTCCCTCACTTGCATAACCCGCGAGTGGGGGGCATTTGTGGAAGTCAAAAAAATGCCTGACGAGTGCCTGAACCGATGTGACGAGTGCCTGAACCGATGACACGAGCGCTTGAACCGGCACAGTAAGTCCCTAATACGGCGTGACATCAAACCGGCGCGCCTTACTATTCACACCACTATTCATGTCACTATTTACACCACTATTCATGTCACTATTCACACCACTATTCACACCACTATTCATGCTACTATTCATGCCACTATTCACACATTACTATTCATAACCCTTGATACGGCACGTAAAACCCCACGGCGTTTCAACCAAAGCCTCTTTGTGTTGGTGATACGGCCCGCAAAAACCCACGCCATTTTAGCTCCCAAGTCGTCTTATCTTATCTCCGGCCCTCTGTTTCCAGCACATAGAGATTGACCAGAGATTGCCTGAGATGGAGAAGTCTCCCGACACCGGCTGAATAATGGGATCTCAGCTGCAATCGGCCAAGGAAGTCAAGAAAGCTCACTCCATCAGCTCCAGATAATCGGCTGGCCGTGAGATTTAGGCAGAAAGGAAGAAAAGGAGTAAGTTTTTGGGGAGGTTTTCTTCGAGAGGAGTTGGGAGGCATCCTCCGCAGAGCAAACATAGGGGGCTGGGAGGTTTCTTCCACTGTCAGAAGAGAGATCTCGAGAGAGGGCTAGCCAGGGAGAACAGAAGAGAAGAGAAGAAGAGAGCTGAGGGGTTCTGGGTGAAGAAAGAGAAGAAGAAGAAGAGAGAGCCAGCAAAGAGAGCAGTAGGAAGCTCTGCCGATCCACGCCACGCTGGTGAGCTGAAGAAAAAGGGAGGGTCTGGGAGAGAAGAGAGCTTGTGCCCTGTTCCCCTCCCCCGCCGGTCTGTGGAGTCCTTCTCCTCCGTTGTATTTTCCCTTTGCTCTGGGTAGATCCCCTCCTGTATCTCTTTTCCCCCCTTTCCCTTAAGGATGAATAAAAAGAATGGTTTTTTTTAGGCATGCGTAGTGTTCTGCTGCTCTGATCTCCTCCCCTCTCTCTCATCTTCTATTCATCCGGGGGCCTTTAGAAGCTTGCCTCTCCGTGGCATGGCCTTCTAAGGGATCCACAAAAGGATGAACATTCATAGCCCTCCTGGTGAACATTTGTCCCTGTGAAACATCAAACCCGTGAGTTGTTAAGGCCCTTGAAGACTAGTCCTCGGGTCTCTGCACTCACTTATGGGTTATCAGACCACCGTGAGGCCGCTCCACATTTTGAGGGTCACCCCGGAGCACTTCGTTTGGTGATCCTCCATTTCCTCTGGCAAACCTTGGTCTGAGGGAGGTGCTGCCCAATTTTTGTCAAGGGTAAGAACAATAAGAATAGAGAACAAAATGTCAGAATAAAACATTCAAAAACACTCAAACCTTCATATTACCTCACCTTAATAAAAGATAAGAAATGTTTAATCCTTCCCTCTATTGATTTAAATCATTAATTGAACAAGCAAACCAACCATTTGATCAACCTGCAGGTGAAGAAACAAGAACACAAGCAAAAAGAATGAAAAAGAATGAACTGAAACCCGCAGGAGCTAACCCGACGTGCCCCTTAAACGGCGCCACGCCACCCTTAAACTGCGGCACCGTGATACGGCACCCCTTACTATTCACCCAGTCGTATCACCGCCACGCCGTATCACCCTTCAACTCAATGTTAGCCCCCTGATATGACACGCCTTACTATTCATCCCGTCGTATCACCGCCACGACGTATCACCCCTCAAGCCTATTGAACAGGCACACCCAACCCCACGCTGTATCAACCCCATGCCGTATCTGTGATGCCCCAGGTTTTTCAGATATTCTTTGGATCAGGATCCGTGGGTTTCGGATCTCATTCGGACGTCCCGGATTGAGTTTAGCGATTTTCGTGTGTTTTTACCGGTCAGACCTTCGGAACACTGTGCAGGGTGAACCGGTGCATTCTTTGATTCTAAAACAGTACCACTGCGTTGTGCGTCTTCCGAAGATCGCAGAGGTAGTCTCTTCAGGGAAATTGCTAGGCTTTATATTGAGCAACCAAGGGATCCAGATTGATCCTAATAAAGCAAAGGCCATCATGGACATGCCTCCACCTAAGAATATCACGAAACTTTGAGGACTGATCAGACATTTGCAATTCATTAGAAGGTTCATATCCCAACATTCTCAGAGGTTCCGTCTATTCTACGAATTGCTAATGGCGGGAGTCAAGTTTGAATGGAACGAAGCTTGTCAAAGGGCCTACGAGGACTTGAAGGTCTATCTATCCAATGCCCCAGTTTTGTAGCCTCTTGTCCCTGGGAAACCCCTAATCCTATACATCTCGGTCATTAAGGACTCCCTAGGGGCAGTTTTAGCACAAGTAGACGATGAAGGAAAAGAGCAACCAGCTTATTACCTCTCCAGGTTATTCAACCCGGCCGAAGCCAAATATACTGCCATGGAGAAGACTTGTGCCGCCTTAGTATGGGTAGCTCGGAAGCTCAAACACTATTTCTTAGCCCACCCAGTAAGGTTGATCTCCAGAATGGACCCGATCCGCTATCTCTTAGAAAAGCCCGTCCTTTCTAGTAGATTAGCTCGCTGGTAGAGCTTCCTCTCTCAACTTGACATCACTTTAGTCATTCAGAAGGCAGTCAAAGGATATGCCATCGCTGAGCATCTAGCCCATCTTCCTATCCCTTGTATTGATTCTATTCAAGATGATTTCCTTGATGAGCATCTCTCTGCCCTTTCTCATCATCCCTTTTGGTCTTTACACTTCGACAGTGCGCTCAACTCTCAAGGCTGAGGGATAGATGCTATTCTCCTCACTCCGAGAGGGGTGATGATTCCTTCTGCTTACCAGCTTCGATTTTCTGCTACCAATAATATCTCCGAGTATGAGGCTCTCCTAGCTGGTTTGAAGCACGCCTACCTCTTAGGTGCATGCTATTTGAAGGTTATAGGAGACTCTCAACTCGTCATGCGGCAAGTTCTATCTACTTACCGCACCCGTGACCCGAAACTCAAGCCATATCAAGATCTGGTTACGCTCTTAGCTAGGCAATTCCGTAAGTTGATCTACATCCATACTCCTTGATCTTAGAACATTCTAGCTGATGCGCTAGCATCACTCACTTCCTCTCTATCTTTCCCTCTCAGTCGGAGCACTGAGACCATTATCGTTCAGAGACTGGACGCACCCTCTCTTCAGGATCCTTGGTGTGCCAACCTTAGGAAAGCTGTAGAGGCGAGGGCTAAGAAGGAAGATCTAAAGGAAGTGTCTTTGATGAAATTGGAAGAGATCTTGGAGGAAGAAGAGTTGCCGTGGTTTCATGAAATCGAGCTATATTGTAAAGATGGATCATTCCCAAAAGGGGCGAATGCCGAGCAGCATAAGGCTATAAGAAGAGTCACCTCAAAGTACATTATCATTTCTGGAGAACTATATAGGTGGGCTCTCAATGGAATGCTTATGAGATACTTAGATGATGATGAAGCTTGGAAGGTGGCCGAAGCGGCCCATTCGAGTGAGTGTGGAGGTCATGTCAATGGCAAGGCTCTAGCGAAGAAAATCCTTAAGTAAGGTTATTATTGGCCCACTCTAAAGGAAGATTACCCCCTCTATGTCCAGAGGTGTCTTATGTGCCAACTCCACACTGACAAACTCCATGCTTCTGCTTCATCTCTTCATCCTTTATCTACTCCTTGGTCATTCTCCATGTGGGCTTTCGACGTTGTTGGCCTGCTCGATGATCCCAACTCTCAGACTAAGCAAAAGTCCTTCATCCTTACCGCCACTGAGTACTTCACCAAGTGGGCTGAAGCCGAAGCATACACGGAGATTAAAGTAACTACGGTGTGTTGCTTCATCATGAGGAACATCATCTCACGGTTCGGAGTGCCGAGCAACATCGTCACCGACAACGGACCTCAAATCGTATCTCAAGAGCTCTAGGACCTATGTAAGAAGTTCAATATTACACTGTATCATTCATCTCCATATTATCCGCAAGGTAACGACCAAGCTGAAGCCACTAATAAAACCTTTCTCAAAATCATAAAGAAAACATATGAATCTCACAAATTCTCTGATTGGCTAGAAAGGTTAGTGGAGGCTCTATGGACTTACTACACCTCTGTCCGTACTCTCACGGGGTAAACCCTCTATGCTCTCACCTACGTAATGGAGGCGGTGCTCCCATATGAAATCTTGATCCCTTCCCTAAGGGTGCAACTTGACAAGAAACTTAATCTCGATGAACGTCGAGAGACGTTGCTCGTCCAGCAGGAACTTTTAGATGAGAAGAGGCTAAACGCGGCCGATCATGTGTCTGCTTATCAAAAGAGAGTTTCCCGTTACTTCCAAAAGAAGGTTATTGAGTGCAAATTTCAAACATGTGATATGGTTTTGAAACGCCAATTTATTAGGTCCACAGGTCCTAGCTCTAAATTATAACCTAACTGGGAAGGGCCGTTCATCGTTAAAGAGGCTTATCCAGGGAACGCATATCGCTTAGTCAATGCAGAAGGTGAGGAGCTCACTCACGCTTGGAATGGGTTGTATCTTAAGCATTTCTTTCCTTAGAGTCAAGCCAGTGCCACCTCGGCAGCAAGGTGTCTTTCCCTTTTGCCACAAAGGAGGACCCTGAGCATGGCAATCACACACTACATGACATCCTTGGTCAGGTTCCAACTTTGTAGTCGCCGTTTCTCCTTGGCCACCCTTAGGGGAAAGTCAAGGTCCCTATCTGTTTCTCTCCTCGGCCGAATCTAGGGGCAAGAGGTGAATAAGAGGGCGATGACCAATCTAGACACCCAGATGAGAGGAGGCCTCAAATAGGGGCAGACTGTTATGACCTGATGCCACTAAGAAAAAAGCAAAGCAAAGTAAAGAACGAGCAACCTTCATGATAAAACAAAAGACCATATCAAAAGTCATAGTTCACAGTTCAAAAAAGCTCCCAGAAAAATGACAACCATTCTTAGCCTAATTAGTGTCAAAACGACCGCTGGGATGTCAGGATCCCATTCCCGTAAGTTTTGTGTCGGTCAGTTGTCATTTGGGGCTAGTAGGAGTACTGGAACCCTGGTGACTCATTTAGGGTTGATTCGTCAGAATTGCGCCGTTTTTGCATTTTAATGCATGCATGCACCGTTTTTTGACCCCAGGTGTGTTTTATGGTCATGTACGTCTGTTTCCCCTGCGCTTCGGCGTGAATGGGGTGTGGAATGGGCCGATTCGGTCATTCCCCTATTTTGTTCGCCGATTTTATGTAACGGTCGTTCCAGTGACCGCCACACTGTGTGACGGTCCCACGATAGACCGCTACAATCGTTAGTCATTTCATGTTCTTCGACGTTGGGGTTGTGTGACGGACCAGTACTGCACTGTCACATGACTGTAACGCCCCTGTGTTGGTGTGTTACATTCTGGGTGTGACGGACCAGAGTGGGACCGT
This sequence comes from Amorphophallus titanum, assembly GCA_024336825.1. Lineage (NCBI taxonomy): Eukaryota > Viridiplantae > Streptophyta > Magnoliopsida > Alismatales > Araceae > Amorphophallus > Amorphophallus titanum. Next base: position 1,065,972 of record JANBPO010009456.1, read on the forward strand.
CACATGGCTATAGTACGCCTGGCTTGGTGCATTACGTGTTGGTGTTTTCGAGGACTGTGGCTGTCAGCCCCTCGAAGAACATGTCTACCTCAAAGATTGGGTCAGTCAGTTAGCCCTAACGGACCTCCCCTTGTGCATCACGTTGTGTAACGCCCCTAGTCTCGTGCGTTACATGGTCCGTGTTAGTGGTTTTGGGTCCGTTGGCCCTGGCGCACCTGTCCTGGTGCGTTAGGCTGGGGTAACGCACCTATATAGGTCTGCTACATGCCCTTTCATCCGAGTTGCGGTCTGTTTCCCCTGACGCCCCTACCCTAGTGCGTTAGAGTAGTGTAACGCCCCTACCCTAGTGCGTTAGAGTAGTGTAACGCCCCTGTGTTACAGTCCTGTTGTGGCCGTGATGGCCGTTATTCTGTTCTGTGTCTGTTCGTGTGTTGGACTGTCTTAGGTTTGTGCTTTAGGGTGGTGTCTGTGTGTCGGTGGTTTTTGGATCGACCGGTTTAGGTGACTGGGTGTGGTCTTTTCCTTGACTGCGACAGTTCCCTAATGACTCAATCTAGAACTGCCAGTGTCTTTGTCTCTGGTCTTGTGGCGACTTTCCTTGACTGACGGGTTCACCTAGTGGTTGAGTGATAGTTCGCTCTACCTAGAGTGTTGTCGTCGTCCACCGCTCCGATTTCTGCTTGTCTTGGCATGATCTCGTGGTTTGCCTGTGACCCGTGGGTGTTTGTTGACATCCTATGAGGGCAATAACAATGATGGGACGGCTAGGAGTGCTTGTGCATGTTGTATGTGTGTCTATGGGTGTCTATATGTATGTGTCGTGTCAGGTTTTGGTCAACCCGGTGAGACCAGGGGTTGACATGTGACCTTATGTGTGTCTCGGTGGCTTTGTCCAATTCGAGACGTGTTTCTGGATGCGTCGAGGTATTATTCTACCTCGATTTACGTATGCAGATGTGTTGAGGATTCTCGGTGTCCCCTCTGGTCTTCGCGTGTCGTTTCCTCCGACAGCGTTATTTTCTCTGGTTTAGGAGTAGACCAATTGGCGGCTTGTTTCGCTGTCTATGATGATCTTGCCTCCGAGTCGTAAGACTCAAGGATCATTACGTGAGTAGGTCTAGTTGCCTTGTCCTAAGTTGTCGATAGTGGCTGTGCTGCCATTGGTGCTCGAAGTACGTGCAATAGTGCTCTCTTGCCTATCTATACTTTCGCACTTATGTCTTGAGTCTCTATGTCTTGTGAGCCTCCACTAGTCGTAGCCTTACGACACGCTTCTACGTGACAGCTCTTGTAGCGGGACACTTTCCTGGTATACGGTTCTTAGGCTAGTTCTGTGGGCCCCTAGTCCAACCGTAGCGTCCTTCGGAGGGGGAATACTAGCTAGAGGCCTAGCTTAGGCAGTGAGCCAGTGTGTGCACACATGGTCAGGGACTTTGGACTTGCGTCGTCAGACGTGACCCTGACTAGTCACTCGCGTTATGGTACTGTTCTGGTTCTTGCAGTGTCTTGATCTTGGCCTAGTCCTTGCGGTAGGGTACATGGACAAGACACTAGTAGGTGCAGCGTAAGACGTTAGTGGATGCAGCTGGCTGTTCTTCTGGTGGTGAGGCACTCTAGTCACGTGGCAGGTGACTCTCAGTGTTTCTTGTGCGTCTTAACCTCTCTAGGCTGGCCTTCTCTTGGTTTTTCCCGAGGTCAGTGTCTGTCACCTGCACGACATTCCGATCGTGTATGGGGCAGTGTGCACGACGTGCTAGACGTGTTGTCTTTCGTCTATCTAGGTTTTCCTAGGTTTTCTTGTTGTTCTTGCAGGTCTTCGCTTTAGGCCTGGCGTCTTGTCGGCGGATCGGCAACTCTTGACTTTGTCAGATTAGAGTCTGCCCTTCTGTCATTACTTGGAGTAGTTCAGGGAGCCGAGGTTAGTTCGACAGTTGCGCCTAGTCGGTACGGTGCTTTCCCTTTCCTTTTTAGCTCCCCCAGCTCTTAGCTTTCTCTCTACTCCTGCATCCCTTTTCTTTACAGCTTTGTAGTTTAGTTTCTTGCTTTACTGCTACTACTGTTGTTACCTGTTGCTTACCTATTGTTTACTTGCTATTTTTAGTTGTTCCATGTTACTGCATGTTTTTCAGTGGGGATCCATGTGACCCCTACTGAGCCAGTGACACGAGGCTCACCCCTACTTTTCAGGTGGGTCATTGTTCATTCTGCTTCCGCGGTTCCTAGTGTGCGAGTTCGTAGCTGTCAGCTGGTACCTTCGTCAGGCTTCCCCCGACTTTTCGGTACATCTTTTCTGTTCTGTTGACTGTACTGTTAGACTTGTTGTCTTCCTTTGGACTAGACTCTGGTATATAATGGTTAATTTAAACTATTAATTAAAAAGTAATTTTATTTTAGCTACTTTAGCAAACTGATCTAATGAAATTTAATTGCTTACTGTCATATCTCTGTGGCTTCAATGTACTACACGACACCACCGTCGACCTCCCCACCGCCATCGTCTTCTCCTCTCCTTCCCTCTCCCTCAGACCCCCTCCCGTACGCACCACCCCCCTTCTCCCTGCACACCCACCGGCCACCTGCCGCTGACTTCCACCACCGCGGCACCCCCTCCGCGTGCACTGCCACCGTCGCCGACGCCCTGTTGCCCTCCGCCGTCGACCTCTCGCTGCCAGCCACCCCCCTTGCTCCCTCTCTCACTCTTCCTCCCCTCTCCAACCCAGCCCACAGCCACGCCGGTCACCTCCCCTCCTCCCTCACATACAAACCGCAGACCCCCCCCTCATTCCTCTCCACGCTAACAACCTCCCTCTCTCCCTCTCTCTCTCGTTCACCCACCTCCGGTAGCCACCCAGCCGACCACCGTCCATACCCTCCTCTCTAAACACCACCTCCTTTCTCCCTCTCCCTCTGCTAACCGCCCCTTCACCCTCTCTCCATCTGTCTGTCGTGATAGCATCCCACCGAGCCTCCCCATGACAGTCCCCCACGACACCTCCAGCCATCTCCACTTCTCCCTCGCACCTCCTCTCACTCTCCCCAGTCGGGCCTCCCCATCTCTCCATCACTCCCTCCACTGCTAACCCCCTCATGCCACCGTCCTCTCCATCACTCCTCTCTCTAACCCCTACACACCATCGCTCCCTTCCTCCCTCATACACCTCCCACCCTCTGTGCATGCAACGCCTGTCGGCGGACCCATACCCCCTCTCTCACTACTAACCACTGGCCGCGACCGTCACCGGTCACCACCGCCCTCCATCTCTCTCTCTTCATCCCACTGTCAGACCCCCCCTCCACCTCCTCTCCTTCCCATGCAACAAACCCCCTCACGCCACCGTCTTCTCCCCTCTCCTCTCTACTACCTTCTCTAACCCACTCCCCAGTTGCACCCACCTATTGCCAAGCCTCCCACGCCCACTACCAGGCCACCTCACCAACCCTCTCTCTTTTCTCTCCCAGGTAGCACCGCCCCCCTACCCCTCCGTCCATCGCGAAGCCACCCGCCAGCCAACCTTCTCTCTCCCTATGGCCATCGCACCATCGTGACAGTCTCTTCCCCCTCCCTTCCTCCTTCGCGACCGCCGCACCAAGCCCATCCACAACCAACCTGCCACCTCCACCGTGACCCTTGCCTAGCCGTAATTGGACCTCCACGCCCCTCACTTCCTCACAACCGCGGCTAACCCATCTCCCTCTCCCTCTCTCCCTCTCCCTCTAACCCACGGCACCCCCGCCTGCCAACCCATGTCGCCAACTTCCTCCTCTCCTCGACGCAAGCCCCCCCTTATCGCCAATGACGCAGGTCGCCGTTGTTACCCCATGACCTCCCATTGTCGCCCTCCGTCGCAAACACCACCCTCCACCATTGACACAGCTTCGCCATCGATTCCACCGTCGAGCCCCCATGGCTACGCCCTCCTTTCTCCCTGTCGAGACCTCCCTCCTCCACTCCCTTCTCAATGCCACCTCTCCCAACCTCACCACCCAGCAACCACCATGTAACCTCCTCACAGCCACCCCCTCCCTCTTCATCATCTCCGGCCACCAACCCTCCTTCATGCAACCTCCAGCTGCGCCATGACACCCTCGTGAAGCCGCCGCTGCCGTTCGTCACCACCGCAACCACCTCCATCTCTACCATGCCGCAGTCGTGACGCTACCATGCCACAGTTGTGAAGTCACCGCAGCCACTCCTCTCCTCAACTCCCTCTCCCCTCACCAAGCCATGCCTTGCGTCACCGGCTACCTCCATCCTCACCTGGCGTCTGTGCCACGCCCGCAACCGCCGCACCCTGCACGTCGCGACCCCCTCCTCGCTACCACTCGCCTCCACTTCTCCTCCGTAGACACCACCCTCCGACCACCGTTACCGCTGTCCACCACCGCGGTCACCCCACGCCACTGCCGGGCAACCACCGAACCTCCACCGTCTCTCCCTCTCTATCTGTGAACCACTTCCTCTCCTCTCCAACCCAGCGCCAGCCTCCGGCCACCCACTGCCATCACCCGGCCACCCGCTGCCATCCCTAGCCGCCTCCCCATCGCCGTCCTCCATGTCCAACCACCCCGGCCACCTGCTGCCACCACCTGCCGATGACCTCCCTGCCTCACTGTCGCAGCCTGCCCACCATCTCTCTCTCCTTCCCACCACCTTCCTCCCCGACGTGAACGCCTGCGACCACACTATCGCCACCCACCTGCTAACCTCTCAGGCATCCCATATCCCCAGTGAGCCACCCCCATCACTCCACCACGTCCCTCTCCCTACGCTAACCCAGCAACCACACCCCACCTCTCTCCCGTCGACCCACCGCTCCACAGCTGCAGCCATGCCAAGCCCCCATCCACACCCAGCTGCAAACCCCCACCTGCCAGCCACCCTATCTCCCTCTCCTTACACTTGCGTAGCCGTTCCCCTCTGACCATCACCCAACCGGACCCATAACCCCCTCTCTCCCTGCTAACCACCGGCCACGACCATAGCCGGTCACCACCGCCCTCCATCTCTCTCACCTCATCCCACTATCGGACACCACAGCCGCCCCCCTTCTCACGCGCGCTCCCTCTCTCTCTTCTCTCTCTCAATTGCCCTCTCTCTCTCTCTTCCCGATCCCTCTCTCTCTCTCTTCTCTCTCTCGATCCCTCTCTCTCACAGTTTCTCTCTCTTCCCCCTCTCACAGTCTCTCTCTCTCTATCCATCACACACACTTATTTCATCTCATTTTTTTATGTGTGTTCATTGCTCTTAAGCCCTCACTCCTCTCTACTTCCATCTGGCCCCCCTCCATTTCTGCTATTTACTTTTACCCCCTTTTCCCCTCACCATCTCCTACCTTTGTTTGTATTATTACCTGCCATTAATCCTTTGGCGTCCATTCCACTAAATTATCCGGGTTGTTAGACCTTTTGAATGGATAACCCGCTCTGAATTTGAGACGAAAAAAAATTACGTCAGAAATTAGTAACCTAATTGTACCGATGTCCATATTCGGTCAAAAATACGTCTGAAATACGTCAAAAAATAACTTTGGGATGTCTTTCCGACAGATTTGCGATTGAATATGGACGTCGAAAAAATCGACTTTCCTTGTAGTGTTTCTTAGACCCTAGGTTCCCTTGGAATAGGTTCTAGACCCATGGCATTAATGGCCTGTTAAGACCAAACCTAGTAAGATGGGGTAGAGACTTGGGTTGAGTTAATTAATAAAGAACCCTAAAGGAAAAAGTGGTAGAATGTTCTAAATTCTTTCACTATACTTGTAGGTCTCAACTAATGGCTGTAGAACGCACACAATGGAGGGTGATGTAGTGAACAGTGCAGGGCCTGACCCAGGCTTTTCAACAAGTGGCGTAGGGAGGTACACATCATGGAGCTGGTGACCTCCACTGAAACTTTCGAGGCATGAATCCCCCACAATTCAGTGGCTCTCTGGACCCAGACGAGGTAGAGCATTGGGTTAAGGAGATGGACCATATTTTCCAGGTGATGCAATGCAGTGACCAGGAGTGTGTGCTATTGGTGACATTTCAGTTAGAACGAGATGCCCGCGCTTGGTGGGAGTCAGTGGAGCCGACATTAGCTAATGGCCCAGTTACGTGGGAGGAGTTCCTTGAACAATTCAACAACAAATATTTCTCGGACCGAATCCAAGAGAAGAAGGCAGCTGAGTTTGCCTCACTGCGACAAAAGAACCTATCTGTGGCGGAGTACAAGGTGCAGTTTACTAGGTTGTCCTGTTATGCGCCACACCTAGTTTACAATGAAAAGATGAAGGTGAAATATTTTCTGAATGGGTTGAAATTACAGTACATCAACTATTTGGCCCCATTAGAGATTCATAACTATGCTAAAATTGTGCGGAAGGCACAGGTGCTGGAGGATACCATGGAGATGACCGACCTTATCAGGGGAAGAGATAAGAAGAGAGAGCAAGCTACTAGCTCTGCAAATTTCAAGCCAATGACTAGCAAAAAGAGGTCCAACGGCGGGTTGAGTTTTTCCAAAGACAAGAGACCGAAGGAGAATGGCAAGAAGGCTACACTAGCTGTCCCGTCTAAGGCAGTCTACAAGTATTGTGACATGCCAAGTCACAAGATGGAGGAGTGCTGGCGTAAGTTAGGCACGTGCCTACGGTGTGGAAGTAAGGACCATCGAATCCCCGAGTGCCCACTCATCACCGATCAAGCTTCATCCGAGAAGCCACAAGGGAGTTAGAAGTAGTAGGGCAGGCTCCAAACCCTTCATGAAAATGAAACTGAGGCCACTGAGGAGCGTGGTGTTGTTGAAGGTACCCTTATTGTTCTTTCTAAGCCAGCATTTGTTCTTTTCGACATCGGAGCTACTCATTCATTTGTTTCTCAAAACTTTGCTAAATCCTTATCAGTGAAACCAGTATTGATGGAATCACATCTCATAATTACCACCCCTATTGGGTCAGGATCGGAAATCAAGTACTTTATCCTTCTAGTGAGGTCTTGATAAATGGTCATAATTTGCCTACTGATTTGGTGTGTATGAAAATGGAGGGCTATGATGTAATCTTAGGAGCGAATTGGTTGGCTAGGCGTTGTGCTAGCATCTATTGTAAGACAGGATCGGTGTCTTTTTCTTTGCATCCTGAACTTCTCTTTTCTAGTAATAAGTACCCTAAGTCTGTGCCTCTTATTTCGGCACTCCGAGCTGATAAGTTGTTGAGAAAAGGGTGTCAGGCGTTCTTAGCTTTGGTCACTTTGACCAAGAAGGGAGGGCTAGAGTTGAAGGATATTCCCATTGTACGAGTTTTCCCAGATGTATTTCCTGATGAGTTGCCAGGTCTTCCTCCAAAGAGGGAGGTGATTTTCTCTATCGACCCAGTTCTTAGTGCAACCCCACTTTCCAAGTCTCCGTACTGTATGTCCCCTGCTGAGTTGAAAGAGTTAAAGGAGCAATTGTTGGAGCTGTTAGAAAAGGATTTTATTTGTCTGAGTACTTCCCGATGGGGTGCTCCTATTCTTTTTGTAAGGAAGAGGGATGGTTCGTTAAGGTTATGTATAGATTATCACCAATTGAACCAGCTCACTATTAAAAATAAGTACCCGTTATCAAGAATTGATGAGCTGTTCGATCAGATATTTGGAGGTCGATATTTCTCAAAGATTGATCTCAGATCAGGATATCACCAATTGAGGATCAAAGATGAGGATATCTTTAAGATGGCGTTTCGGAGTAGGTATGGGTATTTGAATTTATTGTAATACCTTTTGGACTAACAAATGTCCTTGTAACTTTCATGCAGCTAATGAAAAGTGTGTTCTGGTCCTACTTAGATCAATGGGCCATTGATTTATTGATGATATTCTTATTTACTCTAAGAGCAAGGAGGAGCATGAGGAGCATCTAAAGGTGGCTTTACAAATTTTGAGAGATAATCAACTATATGCCAAATTTAGTAAGTGTGCATTTGGGTTGCAAGAAGTCTCTTTCCTGGGTCACATAATTTCTATGGATGGCATCGTAGTAGATCCTTCCAAAGTCGAAGCAATAAGGAATTGGGAGTGGCCTATGAATGTGACTGAGGTCAGAAGTTTCTTAGGCCTAAATGGTTATTATAGAAGGCTTATCAAGGATTTCTCCAAGATTTTTGCTCCCTTGACTAGATTAACCCGTAAGGAGAATCGTTATGGGTGGTCAGAGGATTGCGAGAAGAGTTTTCAAACTTTGAAGGAGTGTTTGACCACTGCCTCTGTGTTGGCCTTACCTTTTGAAGAATGCAGATTTGAGGTGTATACGGATGCATTGGGAATTGGTTTAGGCTGTGTGCTGATGTAGTGAGGAAAGGTGATTGCTTATTCATCTAGACAACTAAGGAAGCATAAAGAAAATTATACTGTTTATGATTTAGAACTTCGCATTTTTGGCCGATCCGAGGCCGTAGATGCATGCTAGGGGTCATTTGGGGGCTTCCCCCTTGTTTTCCCCCTCTCCCATGGAGGTATGGGTGCGTGGGAAGAATTTTTGAGATTTTCCCACCGTTCCATTCTCGGAACGGTGTGGCGGTCATTTTAGAGACCGCCATAGGCTGTGACGCCCCAAGGTGGGTACATTACAGGCCGTGACGCCCCAAGAGGGGTGTGTCATAGGGTCCAGTTTTGTCGGCAGGGCGTTGGTTGCTCTGGCGGTCTCACGATAAACCACCAGAGGGTGTGACGCGCCTAGGTTCGACTGCCACAATGGCGAGTTGACTGTTGATTTTTGACTGTTGGGGGTCACGTGTCCTCTGACGCCCCAGGGGTGGTGCGTCAGAGTATTGTGACGCCCCTAGGTGGGTGCATCAGAGCTGATGTTGCCCATTCCCCTAACACACCAGGGTTGGTCCGTTAGGTTCTGTGACGCCCCTAGGTGGGTGCGTCAGAGCTTGTTTTCACTTCGGCTTGTGACACTCCAGGGTTGGACCGTTAGAGCCTTGTGGCACTCCAGGGTAGGTGCGTCAGAGCCTGTGATGGCCCAAGATTGGACTGTCAGGCTCTGTGCTGCACTGAGTGTGTGCAGTCCCATTTCTTTGACGGTGGTTTTCGTGAGTCATCATGCTACCATGGTTTTATGCCTATGGATTAGGCCAGATTGACAGCTTAATGCTGTCACGTGCGACGGTCTTGACCTGAGTCTTGTGACTTAAGGACCATTGAGTTTAATAGGTCTAGCGGGCCGTCCAGAGTCAAGTGGCTGCGAGCCACTTCTTCCCTCACGTTACTCGCAATGGGTGCGTGCATGATTTTCTGTGTTTACATCAGTGACCCTCCACTAGACGTAGCCTTCTTACGGCACGCGTGTGCTGACCCACCCGGTGGTGGTGGAGCGACATGCCCGAGAGAGACGGTGAGTAGGCTAGTTACCATAGGGCCCCCGTGTGCAGTCGAGTCCGGGCATAGGGGGAATTACGAGATAGAGGACAGGCCTAGGGCGTATGGTCTGAGTGTGCACACGGGGCTGAGATTTTCAAACCCGCACTGACGAGCTCGACCTCGGCTAGTCCTTATTTATGGTACTTCTGGTTACTAAGTGTGTCTGAGTCTCGCGCCTAGGGCGTTGTAGTTAGACACCTGTGATGTCAGGGGATGTATCCGGTCGTTCTTCTAGTGGGTGGTGCTCCCATCACGTGACGTGAGTTATCGTGTCTTAGATTTTTGTTTCTCATTTACGAGATGGGGTTTCAGCTGTTGTTTTCGAGAGCGTTCCCATAGCCGAGGCCTAGGGTTTCTGGTGAGTCTCACCGAGGGTTTTTCCTAGACGGCGTGGAATTCACGACAGCGAGGTCGTGATTGTGTTCCGGACTATGTAGTTTTGGCTCGGGCCCTGCTGTGAGGGCAGGATTCTGCGACTGAGGCATCGTGGCATTTTCCTAGTAGCATGACTAGGGCGGTTCGTGTTTGGTTGTCCCCCGATCACGGAATCGGGATGTCGGGTGCGTGACTTGGTTGTCCTCTAACGGGAGACTGGGTCGTGTTTTTTGGTACAGTAGGAGTAGTTGTGGAGCTGAGGTTTTACCGGCCACCAAGTTTACTATTCCTACTGTTACTGTTGTTCTTGCTGTAGTTACTACTTTTTGTACCGCCATCATTCTCGGTTGGGGTTTCGCGAGATCTCTACTGAGCTAGTGATAGGAGGCTCACCCCTGGTTTTTAGGTGCGGCAGATCTTCCTCGAGGTTCGAGGGTGTTGCGTGGAGGTTCCTAATTGCCCGCTTACCGGGCCGAATGTTCACTGGGCATGTGGTACGTTTTGTTGCTTTAGATTGTACTTTCCATTGGACTGGACTCTGTTGTCGTTAGTTATTTATTTCTATTATTATATCTGTTATCTTGCTTTATTTCTTATTTCTATGTGCACCACACTTATCCTTTATCCCTTCTGAGTCTTCAGGCTCATGGGAGGCGGGCCGAGGTTCCAGTCGTGCCAGTTCTTTTCTAGTACTCAGATCCCGGGTCATCACAGCTGGTATTAGAGCTATGGTTGTGGAAGTACATGGAAATTCAAGATATTATAGTGATCAGAGTCCGTAAGGTCTAGTACAATCAGCAGTTGGCATAGGGTTTTATATTTGTTTTCTGCTTGGTTTCTCGCGTTAGAGCGTGAGGGCACTGCGTTGGCGCTGTGGAGGTGGTTGTTGTCATCATCGGAGTGCTGACGCGGGGTCTAAAGATCGTGGTCGAAAGCTTCTCCATCATCGGTGGTGGCCCCGGTTGTACTACATTGGGCAGAGGTTGCCAGCAGGTGCGTTGCTGCGGTGCTGTGTTCGAGGGATCTGCAACGAGGTCAGGTGGCTGGTGGGTGAGGATTGTTTGTGGTTAAGTGGCTGTGAGTGTGCTCTAAGGGAGTTGTTATTGGTGTTGGCAACTCCAGCTGAGGATTTATCTAGCCCCTGAGGCATTGAGATCGTGGTTCGAGGTGGCAGAGTGGGCACTCTAGTCGAGATGTGCCCAGATGAGCATTGGCAGGCACTGGTTATGGCTCGTGTTGCGGCTCGAGGCATGGCGTGTTGCGGTTCGAGGAGTCACAATGATGGTGCATCGAGAGGTGTTGTGATCGTGGTCTGACAAGACACTTGGTGATGTGACACCACTAGGGTGAATGCACCAACGAGACGAGGGTCCTCGGACCTACCACGCAAACACAATCAATCTAGAGCACGGGGTTGCAAAAATTACCGAATCGTTGATGCACACACGATCCTGAGGTGACTCGGTGATGCCGAGTGGAGGTGGTGGATCAAGACCCTAGTTGGTAGAGGGCCAGCGGGGCTAGGGTTGCCCTCCCGAGGGTACGATGCCCACAACTAAGGGGCTAGCCAGGTGCCAAGTGGGGCACTCAAATAGATATGGAAACCACTGCTGCATCTCATCCTTATGCTCCCAGGTTGCTTCATTTCTTGAGTGACATTGCCAAACCACTTTAACCAAAGGTATGACCTTATTACTTAGCCGCTGCTCACGTCGATCCTCAACATGAATGGGGTACTTAGGGATAGACAGATCTGGCATCACTTCAGGCCACACTGATTCTTCCAATACATGAGAATCATTAGATATGTATTTCTGTAACATCGACACATAGAACATATCATCCACTGCGTCTATATCTAGAGGTAGCTGCAATCGATAAACCGTTGGGCCAACACGCTTCACAATAAGAAAAGGCCCAATATAGAGGGGACTTAGCTTCTCACGCTTGCCAAATCGTACCAACCTTTCATAGGAGAGGTTTTCAAGAACACCTGATCTCCCACCTCAAAGGTAAGAGGCCGCCTCTGCTGATCGGCATAACTCTTCTATCGGCTTTTGGTTGCTTGTAATCTCTTCCTAATCAGCTACACCACCTCCACACACTGCTACACTAACTTTGGTCCTATCATAACTCATTCACCAACCTAAAACTAGTCAAGTGGAGTACGACACAGTCGCCCATACAAGGCCTCATAAGGTGCCATGCCCAGACTGGAATGATAGCTGTTATTGTAACCGAATTCCACCAATGACAAATGATGAATCCACGACCCTTGCCACTCTAGGCAACAAGCTCTCAACATATCTTCCAAGGTTTGGATAGTCCTCTCCGACTGCTCATAGGACTAAGGCTGATAAGCTGAGCTAAAAGCTAACTTTGTTCCCAGGGTGTTCTGAAAGCTCCTCTTGAAACCATAAGTGAAGCAGGGATCCCTATCGGACACAATAGAAATAGGAATGCTATACAAGGGAACAATCTACTCCACATACAATCTGGCCAATTTGTGGACTCCCCAACTCACCTTGCCGGCAATAACTTGGCAGTCTTAGTCAACCTATCGACTAACAACTAAATATCATCATGGCCACCCTGAGTTCTCGGCAAACTAACCACAAAATCTATAGTCATATGGTCCCATTTCTATGCAAGAATCTCTAAAGGCTGCAAAGTGCCACCTGGTCGTTGATGCTCTACCTTCACCTACTGAGATGTTAAACATCTGGCTACGAACTCAACAGCATCCTTCTTCATACTTGGCCACCAAAATTGCCTCTTCAAATTGTGATACATCTTCGTTGCTCTGGGATGCATAACGTAATAGGAACCATGCGCCTCCTGCAAAACAGCCTTCCTCACCTGTTCTTCAGCTGGAACATGCAACCTGTCTCGAAATCTCACCACCTCATCATCAACAAACTCCACCTCGGCCATTGACAAAATGCGAGGTAGCTCGGGATTCACACGTTGAGCCTCCATCACCTGGTGATGGATAGCTGACGTGACAATCAAGCTAGCAAGAATAGGTGACCCTCGATCCTAAGGAATCTTGTTCTTGAAAGTTTCTATTGGCACTTGTTCCCACAGCTTCCACTCTCTCATCATCAAGTGACTAACTGCCACCTTCCTGCTAAATGCATCGGCCACCAGATTAATCCTGCACAGCTAATAAGTTGAAATCATAATATTTCATATATTTCATCAATCTCCTTTGCTTGAGATTGAGATCCTTCTGAGTAAACACATATTTCAAGCTCTGGTGATCAGTAAAAATCTCAAAATTCTCTTCATACAAACAGTGCCTCCAAATCTTCAATGCAAAAATTACTACTGCCAACTCAAGATCATGAGTGGAACAATTCTCTTCATGCAACTTCAACTGACGGGATGCATAAGCTACCACCCTGTCATTCTGCATCAATACTATGCCCAAACCTACCCTGGAGGCATCGATGCAAACCACAAAACCACTGAAACCAGAAGACAATACAAGAACTAGAGTAGTGGTGAGCAATCTCTTTAGCTCTATAAAGCTTGTCTCACACTCATCAATCTAGATGAAAGGCACATCCTTCTGGGTCAACTTGGTCATCGGAGCATCAATTCAAGAAAAGTACTGCATAAACCTCCTATAAAAGCTTGCGAGGCCCAAAAAGCTTCTAGTCTCCGACACCGACCTCGGTCTTGGCCACTGAACCACTACTCCTACTTTAGCTGGGTCAATAGAATTACCATCACCCGAGATCACATGCCTGAGAAAATGTACCTCCCGTAGCCAAAATTCACATTTGCTGAATTTGACATATAGTTGGTGTTCCCACAATGTCTGCAACACAATTCTTAGGTGATGAACATGTTCCTCCTCAGTCTGGGAATAAACAAGAATATCATCTACAAACATCACCACGAACCGGTCCAGATAAGGATGGAACACCCTATGCATCAAATTCATGAACGCCGCTGGAGCATTGGTGAGCCCAAACGACATCACCAAGAATGCATAGTGCCCATATCTGGTGCTGAAGGTAGTCTTCTCTACATCTGACATATTCTGTCATTCAATCTACACAGGCACCCTCTCTAAACAATAAGGAGTGATCATGAAATCACCCGTCGACAACTTCACTGCCAAATCACAAGACATCTCAATGGTAGACTCCTCAGTACAAGCAATGAAATTCTTGGATATAAAAGAATGATAAAACCAAATTAAGTTAATTTACGTGAAAGACCCAATTTATGTGTGAAGTTGAGATTAACTATAAAATCTGCATAATTGTCTAATTATATGCATTTAGAATGGTGTGTGTGACATGAAATACCATAAAAGAATAGACACTTATTACGCCCCTCAACTTGAGCATTGCTAGCCCCTCGCAATGTAAACAGTTAATGAGTTAGGACTGGCAAAAACTCATCTATCACATTTTATGGCAAGAACATTATGCATCATGATTCAGACTGCTGGAGTATTACAAGTTCAAGTAGTATATGCCAAGAATAAAGTTCATCAGTCCATGCATTTAGATATTTCCTCAAGATACACGATGACTATTACAAGTATGCCAAGTGATGTACATGTCAAGCATATGCGACTGTTCCAAGAAGACCCCCTATAATGCCTTGGATACTTCGGATCGGAATCAGAGAATTTTCAGATGCTTTCATGGGTCCCGAATTATGTTTTACGATCCACGCGAAATTTTCCCCAATATAAGTTGTGGAATCCCATGGAGAGTGAACCGTTGAGTTCTGAGACTCCGGGACGTCGCAGATGCGTTGTGATCTTTCTGATGATCACGTAGGCTATTTTTTTATATTTTTTTGAGTTTACAAAATTTTGTGCCAAAAATTAGATTTGAGAAAATTTTACTAATTTCCTTTTCCTTTTAACCCTTTTCACCCTCCCACTCTCCTCACGTTCTCTCATTTCTCTCCCTTCGTTCTCTCTCCTCGTTTCTCCTCTCCCCCGGGCGTGCGACCAGTGTGGAGCTGGCGTGGAGCTGACCTGGTGCGTGATGGCGTGAAGATCAGAGCGTGGCGTTGGCACGATCCCATTCGTGGATTCAAAGCCGGCGTGGATTGCTCGTGTGATTGTTTTCGACGTGGATTAGTCATTTCGGTACGCGAGAACTTCGGTGGAGATAGGGGGATAGATGCCCTACTCTTTTCCTGCATTTCCTCGCGATTTGGAGCCGAATGGTATGTATACGAGCGAATTTTGCTTCGTTTTGGGTGATGCATGCTTCGGGCGGTGTGAGCCTAGTTTGCCATTCCAGGCGACAGTTTTCAGTTTAGTTGTTTTCATTCGAACCCCTGGCATGCCTAGATGCCATTCCCGCTGGTTTCGTGGTGATTGGTTGAGATTTGGGACCGATAGGAGTCCGATTTCCCTCGTGAGTCGTTTTGGGTTGATTTGTGAAAAATCGCCCATATCGTGTCGTTTTGTGTGTGGTTTGATCCCTTTCGGCTCGTGGAAGGATGATAATGTGATTTCGGATGTATCCCCGTCATTCTGGAGACGATTGCGGCATGGAAAGGTGTTTTCCACTGATTTTTCTAGTTCCCAGATTTGGTGTATTGACGTGGAGCTCCCAGGGGACGCATCTATTAACATGCTATATCGTGCGATCGTGTTCATCTAAGAAGATGAACAGTAGGGCGGTGAGGCGGTAAGGGATGCGGTCCTAGTGTTGGACGCGATCCTGAAGAACGCGACCAAGGTAGTGGCCGCGATCTTCATTAACGAGCTCGAGTCTTTAGTCGTGTACTTGGCTTAACGCGCTGTAGGATATGGCCACGTCTATTAACGCGACCCTAGCTTGTGCTGCGTCAACGCGTTGACGCGTTGTAAGGGTTGGACGCATTCTGCTGGCATCGCGACGCATCCTTTGGATACGTTCATCATCGCGATGCAGGCATGCACCGTGTTCATGTCTTCGATTTTCAGGATTTTATGTGAGTTGTCTCGGGCTTCGGTGAACCCAGTATTCAGTGCCTTGTTGGCATTTGACTCGGTGGATGCCTTGGGTATTCTGTGAGAGTCATATCTGTGTGTCGAGGGATCCCGGAAGAGTAGTCTCCTCCCGAGTAGTGTTTGATGTTTCTTCTGTGATTATTGGCTTGAGTTCGACCCATTGGTTAGCCTATTATACATGGATGTCGTGGACGTCCTTTGAGGGCTGTGACCGTGTTATAGGGTGTTCGAAAGTGCCATTGCACCGAGTAGTATTTTGTGTGATTTCGAGAGTCATTATGATTTCTGGTCAACCCGGTTATGACCTAGTGGTTGACACGTGACCTCGTGAGTGTCTCGGTTATCTTGTATGGATCGAGACTTTGATTTTGGATGCATGGAGGTATCGTCTTACCTCGATTTATGTACTTATCTGGTCTGAGGGCTTTGATACTCCCTCATGTGTCGTGATTTGTGTTATGTGGAGTTGAGAGTCCTATGTGCAGCCTAGGGGTTGAGGACTTGTGTTTTATCATGATTTTGGCTTAGGGACTAGGCTGATGAACGGCATGTTGCCGATCTGAGTCGTGTGACTCAAAGATAGTTGTGTGTAGGTCTAGTTGTCTATCCTGAGTCTGACGGTAGTTCTGTATACTACCTTGTGCTTCGTAGTACGTGTGACAGGTATGCGTTAACCTGTCTATACTTCAATGTTTCTGTGTTGTGTCTCTGTGTCTAGTGAGCCTCCACTAGTCATAGCCTGACAACACTTGATGTTGGCCCACCTGGGAGTGGTGGCGGGGCGAGTTCCCGAGATATAATTTTTAGGCTAGTTTTCGTGGGCTCCCTTACTTTGCAGTAGCATCCTACTGGGGGATAAAATTAGCTAGAGGCATGGCTCAAGGCATTGGGCTTGTGTGTGCACACGTGGTCAGGGACGTTTGGATGAGCGCTGACTGGCGTGACCCTGACTAGTCACTCGTTACTATTGTTCCTTGCACTTAGTAAAGTGTCTCAGTCACCATGTTTGAGGCGAGTGTGAGACGCTTGAGGCGCAGTGTAAGACGTCAGTGGACGCATCTGGCTTTGCTTCTAGTTAGGAGGTGCTTTAGTCACATGACACGTGACTTGTGATTTTGTGACCGGCTCTTCGTCATTGTTGACGTAGTGCTTCGGGTAGCCTTTGTCTGGTTTTACCGTGGCTTGTGTAGCAGACACGATGGTAAGGTCGTGTGTGCGCCGATGTTTTGGTTAGTGTTATGTGATGCCTACACGTCTGCTGTAGCATGACGTGTTCCAGAAATGTAATCAGGATTTCCTGAGATTAGTCTGGCAACTCCCTACAAGGTGTGTAGGAAGTTGTGCCTTTCCCGATTAGGAGTCGTTTAGAGGGCCGAGGTTTTATCAGCTGTCGTGGTTTGTTTGGCTTTCCTCTTTACTTCCATTGCTGTTACTACTGTTACCGCTTTGATTTCTTAGTGGGGATCTGCGGGACCCCTACTGAGCCAGTGACACGAGACTCACCCCTGACTTTTCAGGTGTGGCTGCGTGCTTAAGGCTTTTTTTGTATTAAATCTCATAGAAATTTTTAGAAAATTCTAGTACGTTACAACCTGCATTGCCACACATGCATCATGTCAGTTTCTACATTCACAAACAAAATAAATATACCAAAAAAAATCATACTATTGCCTCGGGGTACTCCATTAACTCCCATCGTAGCGATGTCATCTGGTAGGAATGTGGGGTCGGGCTCACGATTGGCCTCCACCGCTGGGTTAGTGGCACAGCTGTCGGGGGCCACTGTCGAGCCCTCCCCATTGGGAGGTAGTAGTAGCTCCACAGATGCATTCACCACATGTCATTAGCACAATTAATCGCATAAGCACAAAATAGGACTAGCTATAATAAATAAATAAACAAAATACATTTACCTGGACGAAGGGTGTGAAGCCACTAACGGTGGTCTCTCAACCCATCCCCTGGGGCAGGTCGACAATCAGGTGGGCGAGTAGTGCTGCTTCCCATGCGAAATTCCCCACCCGATCCAAGTCCACTAAGATCTCCAGGAAGCGACAATGGATGTCGTCTCCCTTCGTCCCCAACAAAAGCCGGCCTAGGAGGAAGAACAAGAACCGTCGAAGGTCATGTTCCACTCATCCTTGGTTGATCGCGTCCTCACAAAACGTGCCACATTCAACTCCCTCCAGTCGTACCAGGAACTCAGGTGTGCTCACCGACGCACTAACGAGTATCGATGAACCCTAATGCCTCCATCATAGACATCCAAGTGACTGTCCAACTATCCCTCTCAATGGCGCTGGTCTCCATCCCTAATAGCTCCAGGGCGCTCTCTCGGTAGTCAGGGTAGGTGACCCCATTCATTGCCTCACCTCCCACCCGTAGTTTGGTGATCTGGACTACGTCCTCCAAGCTAGGCACCATCTGCCCCCACGGCATCAGGAATGCTCTGCTCAATAAATGCCACCTCCCCCTCAGTGACTAGATTAGGGGCAGGTAAAGCCAAAAGGGCTCGATCTGCAGGAACACCCTGAATCTCATGGCATCTAGTCGGGCCCTCTGAAAGTCTGGCAGTCCCTAATTAGCGGCTACCATGAAGAACCAGCTGATGTGGGTCCTCATCACACCGTGCACATCAGTAAAAAAAAGGAAAACAAGAACACCACATCAGTAAAAGAAGAGCCAGCAATAAATAACTAATAGCAAATAACACAATCCATCCTAAAAAAAAGGATATGAGTCTTAGTTGATGGATGCGTATAAGAAAAAGCCTGAAAAGGGGGGGAATGCAAAGAGCAATGGAATTAAGGCACCGTGTTGATTCCTTGAAATAAAATGAGATACCTTAGGGTTTGGGCACCCCGGGCCTCAACTACCCTAGTTCAGTTACATAAACTCCCCATAGCTCACGCTCTTCCTCTGTGCATGACATCACCTTCCTTGGAATGCTTGCCTTCCATAGCACTTTCATAATCTTCACATCCTTCTCATCTCCCTCCATACCCAACTCCCTTTTCTCAAAGGAGGAAGGTCAGATAACATTGAAAATAAATGGCGAGGAAGGCCGATTTGAGTGTGACACCTATGTGCATTGTAAAGGATGATCTCAGTTGCGCCCATGAGTTGGAGTTCCGTGTTAGGGGAAGATCTCGTGAGAAGTTCATGCGGGAGTAAGCATGTCGGTGCACAAGTAAACAGGACCTGCGCCATGTTGTTGATATGAGTCCGCCAGTCATCACGCTTCTTCAGCTACGGTGCACGATTTACCACGTTACCACCAAATCCTAGCACATCGGCCATATGGTAGAGGTTGGTTGGAAGATTCTCGAGGCAACAGGCACCCCCCTCATAGAAGTCAAATTTGAAATGTAGGTCAATCAAGCAAGTCAAGAGAAGTATGCAACCATAAGGAGGCTTACCCATGCTAGAAGCCATGAGACAACTGTAAAGAAAAGTAAGGACAGCGGACCCCACTCTTTTGCCCTCCCAAAGTCTGTAAATTGCACTTAGTTGATCTTCCTCTATGATGTTGTCAGTACAAGGGAATAAAAGAGCCCCCACCTAGTAGATTGTGAATCCTTTCATGATTCCTTCCAAATGTTCATCACACGCTAATTCTTCTTGGACATTCATGGTCCACTTCGTAAAATTTTGCAAATTGATTCCCCTCTGAGTCTGGATGACTTTAATAGCTCTGAAGGGCATGATGCCTCCGAGGACTTCCTCGGAGGTTGTATTTTTTGACATGGGCCTGATCTTTATCCTACCACCCTTCCTAAACCTTTTCAAATCAAGCAGGAGTTCTGCCACCTCGAGAAGGATAGTCGCTTCAAAGGTCGAGAAAATGAAAGTATGAGTTCAAGGGTGCCAGACTTCTATCAATGCACCCATAGCCGCCTAGTCCATGTGAATCCTGTCATAATGCTTGACATGAATCATGAGCCCTTGGAGATGCCATTTCGAGATCACAACCCTCATGTCGATAGTGATGTTAGAAGTGAGCCTCGAAAGCCACAGTATCTTGAAAAATTTTCTCGATCCCGAAAAGAGAGGGCACAGCTATGGAAAAGGAAGGGAAATGAAGAAGTAAGGGAAAATTCATAAAATAGGGGGGGTTGAAAAGAAGGTGTCGGCTCACCGTCCGTGATTGGATTCTCTCGCTCAGGTGACCTTTGATATCAGTGAGCCTCTTGAGATCGTTGCTACGCTTGCTTCTCTTTGTGGGATGGGAAGACTCACCTTCCATCTCAAGATACCCAAAATCTCTCTTGCTCCTTCAAACCAATCCATGATGCTCCTTGCTAAGCCAAGTAGGGGGGGTACTTATAGGAAGGGAAGGAGCAAAAAGTCAACACAAGCAATTAATGTGGAGTTGCCATTATGGACTCTGACATAGAATCCCTATCTTGTTTGTGTGTGCTTTCTCCTGCTTCTATAAATCATTTTGGTGTGTTGATATTCTATATAATCAAGTGTAATTTTGTGCAAATGAACCTAATTTTTTTGTTGATATGAGTAAATTTTAAACTTCAATTGGCAGCATATTTAATGAACATGAATTGTGGAATACTATACTTTGGCTCTCTCAATTAAATTAAACTGCTTGAGAGGGGGAGGGGGTGTGGGGGTATGTGTACTTTGTGATGCTGCTGCATTTTGAGTTGATATTTCAGTCGGCTGTGCAGAAGAGCACACTGCATGTAGCAATTCCTGCTGAGGACCAAATGGGATACAGTTCCCATGTTGTTTCGTCTTCCTTCTTTGTAATTAATCATGCAGCTGTCCAGTCAGCTTGAAATAACTAACCAAAATTTGATCTGTGGACATATACTTTGGTTATATGAGATAATTATCATTTTCAAATACTGAATGCTGCGGACATAGTAAAAACAGTGCTTTTGATAGGATATATTGAGTTCATAGATTTTGTTTAAGTGGGATGTCAGTGTGCTGTAGTAGACAAAAGTTAGAGGCAGTCGTAGACTAGGACATGCATGGTCAGAATGATGTTGGCTATCAGATGTTAGATTTCATTTTTTGTAGCTGTTTTCCTTTTTAAATTCCGAAGGGAATGATATGTATGTATACGGAAATTATTCTAATTTATTATCCTGAAGTTGTGAAAGTTTGATTGACGGTATATTCTACTGTATTATAATTACACTTGCATTAGATTCCTTTTTTATCATATACCTGTACTTTGCTTACGGATAATCTGTCTAGTTTTGGGCTGCACCATGTTGATATGCTAATTCTTGTTTGTTAACTTTTCATGTCGTCCATAAGCCACACTGAGCTGCTTTTGCTCGGGGTGTTGCACTTTCTAGCTTCCAGATAATACACTTTTAAGTGTAAGTAGAAGAAAAATGATGTTTTTTAGTTTATTGCAATCTGGGTTGTACGATTGCCCATTGTTCTATTGTATTTTGCTTTTTTTTTCCTTCTCCACTGAGCAAATTTCAGTTTTTCTATTCCTTGCCCTCTTGATATTGTGCTGTCTTCAATTCCATGTTACCTCTTCTTTCCGTTTCGTAAGATTTCATTTTTGCCTTGTCCAATTGCAGTATGTGATGATAGTGCTCAAGGGATCAGTGCCCATGTCTTTTCGGGGAACCCAGGAGCCTGCAGCTTATGGTGAATTGGTTTCTATTGGAGGCCTGAGCCCTGATGTAAACTGGAAGCTGAGTGCTGCAATTGCCACCATCCTCAAGACCAAGTTATCTGTTCCAATGTCTCGATTCTACATCAAATTTTATGACACAGAGGCAAGCGTTCTCAACTTTCCCAGATGCCCGTGATGGGTCCTTTATAATGTCTGTGTGTTCTCATTACATATTTTCATGTTTGTTAGGCCCATCCGGCCCAAGAATATGCAGAGTGTTTACATGCTTTGCACCAGCAGTAGATCATGGAAATAACCATTTGGTATCTAAAGCCCTGCCATCAGCTTTGTAATCCTTGTTGATCTGTGGCAGTGATTGTATTTTGCCTTCGAATACTAGTTTAACATTCTTCTTTGCTACTTACGAGTGCTTATGGTCATTGGTTTATGACGTGCAGAGTTCAAACTTTGGATGGAACGGAACCATCTTCTAGGTTCTATGCTCCATGAATCCATCTCCGAAATCTACATGCAATAAGTGAGCGTATTGGCTTGTTATCCACGCCTCTTAAACGGCTATGGTGCATGCAAGGAGATCTTATGTTGTGTTTCGCTGTTGTACTTGCTTCATTGAAACAGTGACCTGAAGCATTTATATATCTCCTTTTGGACTCCGATTATTATGCTCGATAAGTTTGGTTTAAGACTTTAGGCCGTATCGGCTTGCCTTGAGAAACGCTTTTAAGATGCTATTGTCTGTTTTCTACTGATGCTTGAGTTGTAGGTGTTGGTTTTGGCTTGAGAAAAATATTTTTAGGATACAGAAACCCTCGTTTTTAGCATTTCCATGTGAATAGGTGATGCAATCATTGAGCTTGGCATATTATGAAATCCTTGTTAACATAACAACAGCATCGAACATGTATGAAGTTAGAAAATATTTTTTAAAAATGTATATGTGTAAGACATGATAATAACGTCACCAGCATAATAATAACATTGATAATTCTTGGTTAGAATTCATCTGTAGTTACATTCCCACGTGATCATGGATTCATGGTTCAGTTTGGACTTATAGATGATGTAGGCTGATAGAATTTCTTGTTGTGGGAGAATCGGAAGCAATTTTCTCCGAGTGTGGTGATATTACAGTTCAGTTGTAGGTTTTTTTTTTGGGCTCTCTCTTCCTCTTTCCTCTCCTCAACCCAGTGCATCCACCTCTCCCCCTTCCTCTTTCTCCTTGCCACATCATCCTCTAGATTCCCTCTCCCTCTCACCTTCCTTACTCCCTCCAAATCTCCATAAATCTCTCCCATCCTCCTAATATTTGGCCTAATCCCTTCCCTATCTCATTCCCTACCCCATTCAAAATTAAAACACCTTCCTAATCCACTGCCACCTCATCCTCCCATCTAGGAAACCATACCTAGAATCCCTCCCCTTCCCCAACACCAGCCGCCCCTCTCCCCTCACCCTAAGCAGGCCACCCCCCCACCACCCTAAACCCTAGCACACCCAATTTCTCTCCCTCACGCCCCACCCTATCCCAGGCCACCTCCCACCTCCCTCCACCATCTCTCCCACATCCTCCCTTCTCCAAGGAGTCACCCTACCACCCCTGCCATCCTCACAACTCCTTCACCCTCGTCGAAGAGCCCAGCACGCAGACTGTCCACCACAGAAGGAAAGACCTACACACCTGTGACCGGAGCACTCCGTCGGCATCCCTGTCCAGATCCGGCACCTCAGCGATGCCCCCTTGCCACTACTGGCCTCAGGAGGGACCCCTTCCTCACTCCCCCACCTGCAGCCATCATGGGAAGATCACCGACGTCGGCATCACAAGACATGCCTGCCTACTGCCAGCTCCCTGCCTGCCTGCGACCGGTCTGGGATTCTGGCAATACCACTAGTGCCCTGGCCATCTTCTGGGCATCTCCCTCGACCGACGTGCTCTCAGGATGCCCTGGGCCACCTCCACCAAGTTCTAGTGCCATCCGACGATGCTACAACCTCCGTCCACCGCATTCGTTACAAGTTAGGACCTACTGATATGTTCTGTGTGACTGACAGTGTCCCCGCTACTTCCTCCGCCATCTTCATCCCTCTACTTCGACAGGTCTGCACCACCTCTGGGGACAACGTCAGCAAGTCCTCTACCACCCCTCTGAAGCGGAGCATCAATCGGCCACAGGAGGCCATCCTCTCGTGCTCTCCTCCACGACTGTGCAGCTCTGCACAGTTAGGAGCAGAACCCACAGTCGGGCACTGTCAGACCTGTCACAACTTCCAGCGACGTCAGCTTCCCTCCCACTTTCCTAGAGCGTGCCTACACTTTCCCTTCTTTAGTTGGGAGCTGACGAAATCGTCATTGGACCACCGGTTTGGATGTAGCAGTGGGAATAATGAGGTTATGTCCTGCAAGACAGAATGCTGGACAACAAGGCCCTTTTCCCTTCCCTGTGTTCTCCCCTCCTACATGAGGGTAGTTTTGTACTTTGTGTACCCCATCCCCGAGTTCCCTCTCCCTATGTGGAGGTTTATTGATGGTTGTACATGTATGGTTTGCACTTGAAGCTCCGTCGACATGCTGGTCGGGTGAGCACGTTCCTTGCTCGCTCTTGTCCTGCATCAAATTTAGTATCAGAGCAAGTTTACTAGCTTGTTCCTACAAGCTAGGTCCTGGATAGGGAGGTATGCTTCCCCGTCCGGTGATCTCCACTGCAGTCCTACCAAATGGTGCCACCATCGAGCTCGACTTCAATGAGATGGAGCCATGGAATTGGGTCTCTCAGGATCTCATCGATGCCCTTTCCAAGACTGGTGAGATTGTTTGTGATGGAGATCAAGCTTTTATGGAGTTCCAAAAGAGGATCGGCCAAGTCCTCTACTTTGATGGTGCATGGTGTCAAATTGGCACATTAGCAGGCCCTTGCATAATACTTGGGAGGCCTTGGCTGGATGAGAGGAGTGCCACCATCAACTCGAAGCGGCGGACTTGTCGAGTGCATCCTCCGCATCTACTGGGGGTCTTCACATTCCACAACAAGTTGCCCTCTCCTCCAATGGTGCTAGAAGTCCCGGTGATTGAGTCACCACCGGAAGAAGGGCCATTATCGAAGGAGGTCTTTGAGTAGGATCTGGAGTTGATTGCCCAATATGAGAAAGAGGAGCACGAGTGGGTGTTGCTACAAGATGCCGCGGAACCTGCTCCAACCCTCATCGACCAAGATCCGACTATCAACATGTAAGAACCGGCCACCCAAAAGCACGAAGGACCCAGTGTCGACTTGGTTGCTATGGTGGCTCCATCAATCCATCCCGACGCTCTTCACCGACCACCGGAGTAGCCCCATATTGATTCTGTGTGGCACGAGTTCTACATGGCCTATGAGAAGCGGCACCCCAGTATCCGTCACGTGGTCAATTGCCCCGAACCCTTGTCATACCAGCCGGCGATTATCATAGCCATGCTTCCCCATATTAAGATTTGAGGTCAAATCTTCTCCAACCGGGGGATATGATGAGGACGTTGAGGTGGGGACTCAGCAGTCCAACCCCTTTGGCGGAGAGATTGCCCCTCCCTATGACCCATTGGATCGGTCCCGACAACTTCTTGATTTTTTCTCTTTTATTATGATGTAATTTTTCTTTTATTTAGGTGTTTGATCACTTCTGAATCCTCATTATGAGTCAACCACCCATCTTTGATGGTACTAATTTTGATTTGTGGCTTAATACTTTACATGCATTTGTTAAATCTGTTGATCCAGATCTGTGGAAAGTAATATCACAACACAGACAGTCACAGATCGATGTATGTAGAAAATCAGAAAGCTTTAGATATAATGAAAGCAGCCACTCACAGAGCTTTCCATTCTTCCTTTCATGTTTGCAGGTCTGCCAAGGACATCCTCGACATGTTGAACAATGACTGTCCTAGAAACGAAAATAGCTGCATGATGGCTAATGGAAGCAAACAAAGTAGCAGTCAAGATGAAGAAGAGGACGACCATGAGGTAAATCCTTTTGATAACTTCTCCATAGATGATTGGGAAGATTCATATGCTAACTTATTAGAGTCATATGATAAGTTGAGAAAATAATATAAAAAATTAAAAAAAGGGACTGGGTTAAACCAAAAAATCCCACATCCCATGGCAAAAATATACATTTCAAATTTAAATTAAATCCTCGGGGGTGGGGGCAAAATTTCGGGCTGGGGGCAAGGGGAGGGGATGATGTTACATTAATGAGTATGTGGGAAACAACACCCTATTGAAGCCCTCGAGCGTCGAAGCGTCAGAAGTTTGAAGGTCGTCTGGGGGTGCTTCTGCACTGACATCGCGGTCTCCAAGGAGATCACCTTCTATAGGTCATGCGCATCCTGTGTCTGTTGTTGCTTGTCACTTCCCGATCCCATGAAACCCCTCCGCTTAGAGGAGGTTCGACGTCGAACCTAGAGTCACAGGACCCCAATTTGATGGGACAAACCGATGACTTGCTTTGATACCATTTTGATGTAAGATGTAGTCGGGGATCTTACAATTCTTCGGTCAGAGAGCAGAGCAGGTGCCGGGAGGCCTAGGCCTAGACGTGGTCACCTTGATGACCGCCTTCATGGTCGCGGTCATGATGGTGACCGCAACCCTAAATGAAGGTGGTTTGGCGATAAACTGCATTCTCAGGGTTTTTCTGCAACACCCGAGACCATTCCGAACGATCCTATGCTTGTTCTTTCTCCTTCGGGGATGTCTGAGGCGGCATCTAGGATGTTTAGGGGGGTTGTAATGGGTGGGGAAAAGGGTGTGGAAGGTTGTGGAATGGGTTATGGCAGAGTTTAGATAGCTAATATGGCAAGAAAAAAGGAGGAACGTGGAGAAATGGAGGGGAATGGGGGGATGCTCTATTTTTTGGGTTTTTTGGCCGATGGTGACTGTGGGGCAGGATTTGGGGCTCCAGGAGCTGCTATAATGTGGGGAGAGGGTGAGGAAGCATGGGAGGAGGCTTATAAGCTACGTAGATAGTTAATAAAACTATAGGTAGGGGTGAGAAGGTGGTGGGTTGAGGGAGGGGAGAGAGGCGGTGGTGGGGGTGGACAGTGGTGGCAGGGTGGCCAGAGGCGAAGGGAGGTACTCAACCGGGGCATCACACCCATCCCCATCTCAGGGACTACACAGCCGCGCTCCTCAATTCTTCTCTGTGGCAGTGGTGGTGGGATTTATGGTCAAAACGGTGGCGGCAGTGGTGGAGATGATCGGCAACAATGGTTGGCGGTGGAGGATAAATGCAGAGCTTCGATTGAGGCCTCTCACCTGACCCATTTGTAGGGACGATGCAATCATAGTCACGTGCACTCCACCTCCATGGATTGAGCTCTCTCAGCTTGGATAGGGGCCTCTCACCCGGGGTTCCAAAAATAGACAAAAATAGGACATAGGCATGGCCAAATATTCATTTCTCATTGTCATTTCATAGATAGTGGAGGGGGGTACATATAGGGCATGGGGGAAGGCGAGGGGACGATGTTACATTGATGAGTATGTGGGAAACAACACCCTATTGAAGCCCTCGAGCGTCGAAGCATTGGAAGTTTGAAGGTCGGTCGAGGATGCTTCTACACTGAGATCACGGTCTCCAAGGACACCACCTTCTACAGATCGCGATCCTCAAGGGGACCACATTCAGCCTGTGTTTGTTGCCGCTTGTCGCTTCCTGATCCCATTACCAATATTCTCTGCAATAAAGTCCGTGAGTGCTTGGCCCTTAATGGCGGTGGGAGGCCAGTAAGAAATGTCATAGGCTCCAAGTATAACCGACCATTTAATGAGGTTCCCCAAGGCCTCGAGATGTGCTAAGATCTTCCTCAAGAGCTCGCAGGTTAACACCACGATACAGTGCCCCTGGAAATAGGGCCAAAGTCATTTGGCCAAGGTCACCAACGCTAGCATGAGATTCTCGGTTGCGGGGTACCTCTTTTCGGCATCTAGGAGCATTTTGCTGATGTAGTACATCGGCCTCTGAA
The DNA here is from genome assembly GCA_024336825.1 of Amorphophallus titanum. Lineage (NCBI taxonomy): Eukaryota > Viridiplantae > Streptophyta > Magnoliopsida > Alismatales > Araceae > Amorphophallus > Amorphophallus titanum. Next base: position 1,093,332 of record JANBPO010009456.1, read on the forward strand.
CTCCCTTGTCATCTCGAACCTGCACTGAGCTAACAGTAGAGGGTGTTGTCGAGAGATACATATATAAGGTCTATCCCAGTACGAGCTTCAAAAGTATGGGGGGGCATCAGGAACTGTTTTAGCTCGGTAAAAGCTTTTTCACATTCATCATCCCAGGTGAAGGTCAGGAAGGCCACCTTTGGACCCCTCAACAGTTTGGAAAAAGGTAGGCAGTGCTCCACAACTCAGGACATGAAGCAATTTAGCATGACAATCCTCACAGTCAGTCGCTGGACATCCTTGATGCTTTGTGGCAACCAGATATCTAGGATGGCTTGAATCTTCTCGGGATTTACATTAATCTCTTGGAAAGTAACCAAGAAGCCTAGGAATTTTCTGAACTTAACCCCAGAGGTGCACTTAGTGGGGTTGAGTCTCACATTGTAATTATGGTGGGTTCGAAGGTCTCTTCCTGGTCAAAAAGGTGGTCTTCAACTTTCGATGACTTTACCAGTATGTCATCTATGTAGACCTCAACGTTTTGGCTGACCTGGTCCTCGAATATCTGATTGACTAGCCTTTGATACGTTGCCCTGGTATTCTTTAACCTGAAAGGCATTCGGGCATAACAATACATGCCAAAGTCAGAGGTGAAAGTTGTCTTCTTTGCATGTTCGGGGTGCATCTGGATCTGGTGGTACCGGAGTAGGCATCAAAAAAATCAAGAAACTTATTACCCGATGTCAAATCTACCAATTGATCGATGCTCGGGAGAGGATAGCAGTCCTTCGATTTAGCCTTGTTGAGGTCGATGCTCGAGAGTGCTGGGAGCGCAGTGGGATCTAGAGGGGGGGTGAATAGATCCCCTTATAAAAAAATTATGCTTGAATTAAAATACTCACCCTACTTAATCAAAACTGGAAGGAAATGAAATTTAACTAGCAGAGCTCTCTCACTAAACTAATGCTTCAACCATACACAATATCAAACACTTAGCGACTAAGCTAGTTTCGAATAGTTACGCGACATTAACACACAACCCACCCTGTGAATTGGGGTAGAGGAGAAGGATCAAACGCACAAAGCAGCCTCCTTCCCATGTGGCTGGCCCAATTTCTGATGGAAAATTTTGTCTTGATGGGCCTTCTCCTTCTCATACTGTTGGCCCAATTTCTAATGGCCAATTTTATCTTGATGGGCCTTCTCCTTCTCATACTGTTGGCCCAGTTTCTAATGGCCAATTTTATCTTGATGGGTCCTCTCCTTCATCTCCTTGTGCTGCTAACCCAATGGGTCCTTATGCTAATGTTTTTTCTAGGCCCACGTATCCTTCCACTCCCAGAATGGGCTTTTCTTCTCCTTCTCAGCCCAAATCCTCTTATCCGACCCATTATCATGTTCCTGGTCTAAATTTACAACCTTTTGCTCAGACTGACCCATATTCCTCTCAATCTCTCCCTACCCAGGAGATGATTGCTCGAACTAAACCCCAACTTGATGAATTGCAATGCCGAATTGATCCTAAACCCTCCTTAAGTGTTCCTTTCGCATTTCAAGATCTTCGGCTTTCGTCTCCATCACAAATTCCTACATATCACCGTTATGGTAGAGTCAGTGACTCGCATGTGCACTTGAAGAAATTTCTTTATGAGTCGTCCCAATTCCGACATGACCAACGCCTGATGGCCTATCTATTTGGTCTGTCTTTGGAAGGCCCAACTCATGATTGATTCTTTTCTCTTCCACAAGAACAGGTTCTGAATTTCCAAGCTATCCAAGGCAAGTTTCTTCAGTAATTTCAAGAGCAGGTTGGGCCCAAGTGTTCTATTGTGGATCTGGCCCATGAGAAGATGAAGCCTGACAAGGATTTCTCAACCTTTGCTGATCGCTGGCATCTCCTCACCGCGCAAGTCCCAGGACACATTCCAGAGCCGGAGCAAATCAATATGTTAATATCCAATGCAATGCCCGAGTATCGTTTCATCTTAGCCCTCAATAACACTACCTCCTGGCAACAATTGTATAGCCGAGCCCGCTTCGTTTGCCAACAACTCCAAGATGCCCTCGACCTCGAATCTCCACCTTCCACATCCATGTACACCTCGCCACCCACTTATACCTGCTATGCACTCTCCGTGAGTCAATCGTCCACCATAAATTCCTTTGTGAGTCCACCCTCCACATATCAACCTTCTGCTTCTACATCCCCGTACACTCCTACATATCAACCTCCCACGAGTCAGCCTTCTGCCTTTGCATACCCGCATATGTCTCCACCTCCAGTCAAGGGAACGTCACACCCCGAGTAGGTGGATGTCGTCCACTCCGTACCCCTCCACTCCGCTCCACATACATCTCCGCCTGGTCCTACCACTAACCACTCTCCATTGCCTACCCAATCTCCAATTCCTTCTCCACAACCCCCTCCTTCATCTCATGCCCCTTGGCATCTCTCTTGCTCGAAGCGGGCTCCTCCTCATCCTCTATTGTGGGTGTCTTTCACCGATATTTTTAGGGCTTTGATGGCCACTCGTGCGTTACCGCTCCCTCCGGTTGTGCCCAGCTGACCTGCGATCGGGAATCTGCTTCAGTTCTGTGATTATCACCGCTAGCAGGGGCATTTGGTCGAGGATTGTCGCGAGTTCCGAGAATTTGTGTATGAATTGGAAGATCAAAAGAGGATCAATTGGGCCATTACTCACAAGGTCATTCTACATCTTCGCAACAAACAGCAGTAGCAAGAAGCGTCGCCCAGGCAGCCATCTTCATCTCTGCAAGACCAGGGGCACCCCCGTGATCCTTTATTTAGTGTTGCACCCACTCCGTCGCCTACTCCAATACCCGTTCCTTCACCTAGGCCATCTCAATCTCCTACGTCATCTCCACCTTTATCACCTCCACAAACCCAAGCCTCTACTTAGGCTAGTGCCTCCCCTTCTACTCGCATGACCTCCACCACCACTTCCACTCCCAATGCCATACGACATGTTGTGTTAATACACCGACGTTGGGCCCTATGGCCTTCAACCTCGCCTTCACCCTCTCCACCGTCTTCACCACCAACATTACCCCCATTGCCTACATCACCATCTTCACCTTCTCCACCATTGCCTTCACCGCCTTCATCCCCACCACTACCTTCATCTCCAGCCTTTACCTTCTCCACCCTCTTCTCCATTTTCCTCGCCGCTCGAGCCTGAGCAAGCTCCACCATTACCTTTTCCTTCGCCTCCACCTGAGCCTGTCATTACCTCTAACCCTCAGCCCTCCAAGTCTTTTTCACCCATTCCTCCATCCACTCCCACCCCACGGAGCAGCTGTGCATTGCCATTAGTGCCCCTCGGGTCTGATCCCCAGGGAGATAATGAGCTGAGTCAGGATGGCCTGATGCCAGTTATATGTTTCAAGCTTCAAGATCCTATCTACCACATGCCGATTCAGGTCATGGTTTCAGGCTATTTTGGGGCTGATGTGGTACTATTTCCTATGCCGATTGCTAAGAAGAGTTCCTACGCATTGGTTCCAGTTTCTTCAAGAGCAAGACCGACGACAATCTCTTTGCTTGCCGGTAGGTTTACCATTGATGCCATTATCACTCCTCACTTCGTTGATATTCAGATTACTGTCCAAGAGGGGTTCTCTACCCGTATTGTGCTAACTCATACGATCGCTAAGCAAATTATGGGTTCTATGTTCAAGGGACAATTGGTTGTATCTTCTGCATTCTCGAAGGATATTCTACACCTTCTATGCAATCTCCCTCGGTTTGTCAGCAAGTCAGCCATGTCAACACCGTGTACCGCTCTCCCTCAGTTTCATCCCGCCCTTCTATCAAGGGAGTTGTGCTTCAACCCTAGTTACCGAGAGGAGTTGCCAAATCTCATGATTGTGGCACTGAGAAACAAAACTCCATGGTTTTCTAATATTTATCATTCTAAGGAGTTACTTATTCAAGAATGTCCACACATTGTTAGCGTTGGATGTCTAGGGGCAACCGCCCAGATGAAGCTGCATGTTCATGATCGGGCCAAGCCGTTTGCTAGATCGAGTGCAATCCAGCACCAATTGTGACACCAGCCAGAATGTTAATTCAAAAAATAACGAGGTTTGTGTTTTCCTTTTAAAGACAAATAAATGCACATTTGGTAAGTGAGGAGAGAGAAAATCACCACTTTCAGCACAACCCAATAATCTCAGGTCTAGTAAGTTATGATGTTGTCATATCCATAGTGGACATTGCTAGTTGACTTGTAGTCCAAGAGTGTAGGCCAATCGAGATCCACTCAGGACTTGTCAGTTCACAGACATGATCTTCGCACACGTGTATCTCGAACACCGTAAGATCCGTCAACGAGTGAGCGTGGAGATCACAGTTGTGGAGTTTACCTCGACGAGTGTCGAATGAAGTTCACATAGTCGAGATGTCCGTAAGGATGTCTTTTCTCAGAGAATGGGTGAGTGAGCAACGAACAATCTCTACGATCGAGTAAGACATCACTTCACTAACCACGCCCTCACTAAGTTAGAAAATAGATGATGTCACTACAACCGATATAAATAAGTTTTAGACAAATCTAGACAGACATACAGTGACATACGCAGAGAGGGAGAGAGATATGCGTAAATGCATACGCGGAGACTTCCCGACACACAAGTCTTCTTACTTCCCGAGAGAGACAGAGGGATCTCCAGCATCTCCAAATCTCAGCCATGTCTTTGAGTACTTGACGCCCTGCTAAGCACTCGCTTTGGGTCAACTACTCTCGTCTCCCTCTCTCTCCCTGCTCTCTCATTTTACTGTCACACACATCTTGGACTTAAGTATCGGAGGATTGCCTCTGGCGATCACACCCAGAATTTCTTTTGATGCACTGTTCAATATTTACAGGTTTCATCGGGATAGCCAGACGCTCTTCCCCTCCAAACAAATCTCAAAGGTGTAGTACGAGACTAAGATAACACTTTCTTACCTCTACAGTAAGTTTTCGAAATCATTGATACCTAAAGAGGGGGAAACTGTCGGTCATAATGCGACCCAGTAACGCCAGTCTCAAAATGGCTTATTATCGTTAGGCCTAGTACGGCCGTTGCCAATCGGCCCACAATCCTAGAAAGTTGCCCAATTGAGATCCACTCGAGACTGGCTGACCTACGAGCTCAATCTCCGCGCAGCGTGTCCCAGACATTACGAAATCTGTCAACGAGTGAACATTGAGGCCAGAGTTACGGGAGGTATCTCCAATGAGTTTCGAATCTCACTCACGTCGTCGAAATGTTCACCATGATGTCCTTCATCAGAGAACGGACGAGTGAGTAGCAGATGATCCTCATGATCGAGCAGATAATTACTTCACTAATCACGTCCTTGCTAAGTCAAGAAAGAGACGACGCCAAGGTGAACGATATAAATAGGGTCCCAGATGGACTTACGGGAACATGGCAATACACACACGTATTGTGACACCCTGCAACTCGTCTACAGATGTCCACACAGTCATACTCTTGTATCCAGAGAGAGATAAGGAGAATTTCATTGTCTCCAAACTCCCGGCCTCATTTTTGAACACCTGTTCTTTTGAGCATTCTCTCCACCTCTAAAACTCCAATCTCTTTTTCTCTCTGCTCTCTAATTTTCTTGCGTGCATTATAACTTAAGCATCGAAGAGTTATCTTATGAGATCACGTCCAAGATTCTTTCTGACGCGTTTCGTAGTACTGGTAGATTTTCTAGGGCCGATTGGACACTCTCTCTTCAAAAAGAGTTCAAAGATACAGTGGGAGATCTTAAGGTAATATTTTTCTACCTCTCCAATATCTAATAGTGAAATAAAAACATCGCCTGATGTGCATGATGTCCGCAGCTTGAACGATCTCCACTTAAAAGGTATGTGTAGGCACTTGGCATAAGTGCCTTGCTCTCGGCCTCGATTAAAAGTAGTAAAAAAATGTTATATTCAATGTTCAGAGTTGGCACGCCCGGGCCTAGCCAACTAAATCATCCTTCTACAAAATATTCTTGCAGTGCGCAGAATGGTACGTGTAGAGAGATGCAAATTTAAACTCTTCTGGTTGACGTGGTGGTGTCGCCATGCACAATCCCCACTTATTTCATTGACAATAATGCTTCAATTAGCAGGGTGTGGGAATGGGATGGTTCCAGTTCCACCGGTGCCTCTTCCTCCTCGCCCCGGCCCTGCAGCATCGCCGACAAGCTCAGGTTGTGCTCCCCCAGGCGTAACACCCGGTTTCCTCCCTCGTCCACGGTGCTCAGATGCTCGCAGGGGTTCACCACCATCTCAGCCGTGGCCGCCCCGCCGCTCGTCGTGTGCACCCTCTGGAATCCGATCAGCTGCTTCTTGGGAGCCCCTCCTCCTCTCACCTGCCTCGGCGGCCACCCCCGACCAGCTGTCGACGAGCTGCCGCCGGCGGCGGTGGTGGAGAACAACAGGACGGCGTGGCTTCCGTCCATCGCCCCCTCGTTCACCACTGAGACCACCACCGGGAACCTCAGGGCCTCGCAAGACTCCATCTTGTCCACATACACGAACTCCACCCCATCCCGTTGCCCGTTAATCGCAGCTCCGGCCCCAGCGCTAGCCGGCAGGCTGATCTTGTCCGGCGCCGACCGGAACTGGTAGGAATACTTGGAGTAGCTCAGCCCATGGCCGAAGCCGTACACCACCTTCCCGGTGTAGAATCGGTAAGTCCGCCCAGGATAGCCCCGGGACGGATCCGGGCGCATGCGCATGTCGTCCATCGGCACGCCGGTGAAGGACTCCGGATACCATGTCACCGGCACCCGCCCACCTGCACTTCCAAGTCACGACGCCACAGATAAGCTCCAAAAGGATATATAGGGGAGGTGGGTTGTTTAGCGTTTCTACAAAGGCGAGACCTTTTACCCACCTGGGTTCAGATCTCCAAAGATGGCTTCCGCAACTGCTTTCCCGCCGCCTTCGCCTGGGTACCCCGCCCACAGGATGCTCCCCACTCGAGGGTTCCCCTTGGCGAAGGAAACGTCGACCGGGCCGCCGCCCATGAGGACTAGAACTATGGGAAGCTTGCTGGCGGCAGCCACCGCAGACACAAGCTTCGCCTGCTTGCCCGGCAACAGCAAGCTCACCCGGTCATGGTCCTCGTTCTCCTGTGTCAGGTCTAAGCCCGCCACTACTACCACTGCGTCTGCTTCCCGGGCAATGCGGACGGCCTCGTCGAAACTGTGATCATAGCCACACAGAACATCGAGGCACCCACTAGCGAATGATGCCTGGTGCACGAATGCCTGCAGGCCCTCGTATATGCTCTTTGGATTGCAGGGCGATCCTGTTTGATGTTGGAAACATCAGAGACAGAGAGAGACAGTGACTGATACAGAGGATAGCTTCAAAGTTTCAGACAAAGCCAAAAACCGGGACTTGAGCAAAAGGGACAAACCTGTGTAGTCCCCACCAATGGTGGCAGAGTTCCAGCTCTTCGCTGCAGGACCGATGACAGCTAAAGATGTCACCTTGCTGGCTTTCAGTGGCAGGAAGCTCTTGTCGTTCTTCAAGAGTACAAGACCCTGCCTTGCAGCTTCCAGAGCCAGTTGCTGGTGCTCTGCAGTGCACACGTCCCGGGGTCCTAATTCACCGAACTGTTTCTTCCTCGGGTCGCCATCGAAAAGCCCGAGACGAAGCTGAACTGAGAAGAGATTGACGAGTGCTCGATCGACATCTCCCTCCTGCACCTTCCCTTTTTTAATTGCGGACGCGGTGTAGGTAGTATAATACCCTCCGCAGTTGATATCTACGCCTATATACGAACATAGCGGCGAGTGAGGAAGCAGCAAGAACATATGTTAGATCATACGGAACGACCTAGCAATCAATTTACCAGCTTTCAGTGCATCTGCAACTGCATCTTCGGGGGATTTTACGTACCGCTGGTATTCGTAGATCGTCGCGACCGCATTGCAATCGGAGGTGATGTACCTGCATCAGACACCCATTGAGAATTAGAAAGGAATCCTCGTGCACATTTCCATATATTGTATTTTTGTGGCATTCCCACGAACAAGTGTCCGGCGGTGCTCTTCTCCCGCTCACCCTTGGAATCCCCACTCCTCCCGGGCAACCTGCAGCAGCTCGCGGCTGGCGCAGACGGGCACCCCGTTCACCTCATTGTACGAACACATGAGGCAGCTCGCCCTGCCCTTGCGGATGCAACTCCGGAACGGAGGCTGGTAGGTTTCCCGCATGTCCTGCTCCGTGACCTGCTTGGAGGCAGAGAGGGGCGTCATTGCACAGGCACCGCCACTTATGGGGACAAAAGATGGGATCATTGGGATCAAAGCCGGCCTCCACGGGCAAAACCTCGCGCGCCGCTGACCTGGGCGTTGAAGGTGTAGCGGGTGAAGTTGCCCCACGCCTCCAGGTCGTAGGCCGTGTAGTGCTTGCAGCACGCCGACACCATCAGCGGCGAGTCGCCGTCCCCGTCACCGTCCCCGTCCCCGTCCCCGGGCGCTGATCTCAAGGACCTATTCGCACCGTTAACGACGCTGCCACCCGCGGCGACGAGACCCCTCCGGGGCGGGCCTCCTCCCTGGAATCCCCGCACGTACTCGACTGCGAACTCCGACGACACCATCGGGTCTTCGCCGGGGGTCTCCTGCCCCCGCCCCCACCGCGGATCCCTGAAGATGTTCACATTCGGCGCCCAAAAGGTGAGCCCCGCCTGGCCGACGTTGTACATGGCGCGCGCCTCCACTGCCACGGCTCCCGCCACCGCCCGCCACAGCGTCCGGTTGAAGGCGGCCGCCTGGACGAGCACCTGGGGGAAGACGGTCGCGGCCGGGACGGGCCCGCGGCTGAAGTTGACGCCGGGCCCGTTGGGGGCCAGTCCGTGGAGGGACTCGGACCACCACTCATAGGCGGGCAGGCCGAGGCGCGGCACGGGGGCCGCGGCGTCGGAGAGGAGCTGGATCTTCTCGTCGAGGCGGAGCTGGGAGACGACGGCCCGGGCCCGGACGGGGACGGGGAGTGAGGCGTTGCAGAAAAGGTAGCCGTTGTGAGGGGGCGCGCAGGGGAAGTAAACCTTTCCGGGGCTTCTCCCATCAGCCCCGCCGCCACCTCCGTCTTGCGGCACCACTCCCTCGGCGGCCCATGAGAAGGTGAGGAGGAGCAGGAGGAAGGGGGGAACTAAGGTGACCCGCCACCATGGTGGTGGTGGTGGTGGTGCTGCTGTAGCAGACATGATGCCGCCGCTGCTTCGAGTTGCTGCTGTTGGCCGTCGCTGGCAAGAGGCCGATGGCAGGACATGAAGAAGAGGCAGGGCCCCACCAGACGCAGTTTGCCGCTGCCAGTTGCACTCCGTTGGGATCCTTGGAAGAGCGCGCCGCTACCTGTTTATCTTTTCGTTGGTGGTTTTCGTCGGGGTCGGACTCCATCCACCTCAGTAACAATGGCGAGAGCAAGATAATATGATTAATTGATTGATTATCTTATTTTTATTCTACCTTATCTTTGAGTTTGTACACGACTTACATCAATTAGCGCCATTATGAGCGTCAATATTCTTAGTGCTACTTAGTTGAATCAAAAATGAGGTGTGTTGCATTTGCCACACATTAAGATAGCGTGCATCAAATATTACTAGCTATTTGTTACACATTAATATAGTGTGCATCAAATATTACTAGTTATATTGATCTTTCTCATTTATATAGTGTCGGATTCCCCGGACACTTACTGTTATACGATCATAGGCTGTGGATCGACTTTGGGTAAAATTCTCCAATCTAGGGATTTGCTTCTATCAATCAATACACATCAATATCTAGGATTCGTCGCCCCTCGGCAACTGTTCTATGCTTTTTACCCATTCCGGGTTGATCACAGTATGATTTGTCAACTTCAACGTGAAAGAGGAGACGATGCATGTCGAGTCGGATCAAATTAATTATAACTTAAATATATTATATCAGATCAATAAAAATCTAATTTAATATGGATCATCGAGCCGACGAGTCTTGAACCACAGTACAAGGAGCTTGTTCTACGGATCCTGTGAACGTGCCTTTAAGATTTACCAGACTAGAGTGGCACACACACTTGGTTTGCCGTGGCTACCAGACGGCCACTCCGGGGCATCACCGTCCGAGAACATCGCCACCCATCCTGGTTGATCCTGTCGGAAGTAAATTTATGGTTCCGCCGCTGCCGCTGCCGCTGCCGCGCTGTTACCACCGCCACCGCTGGGCAGAAGCAGTCGCACCGCTTGAAAAGTCTAAAGTGGTGCTGGAAGGTGGAGAACTCGAAGCATCAAGTGAATATAGGTGTAAAGTGTATATGGACTTGGCTTTGTGTAAATCATGGGAAATTTATTTTGCTAAAATTGTTTCAAGGGAGGGTGGTGGTAGACCATGTAATATGAAAGTTTGACCTTCCAGAGAAAATTGCATTATCATCTTAGAAATATTCATAGTGATATCACCTAGTAGTTGCAGCCAAGTAGTTCCCAAAACCACATCCACAGAACCCAGAGGTAATACTGAGAAGTCCAATGTAAAAGAAATCTCTGGCAGCTTAAGTGTAACCCTTGGACAGAACCCTTGACAAGTAAGTTGTAAACCAGCAGTAATCTTGAATGGATGGGCATCCCATGATGTTAGAGATAATCCTAATTTCTGAACCACCAAGGGGTCAATAAAATTGTGAGTACTGTCATTGTCTATGAGAACAAGTAATGATAATGAACCAATATACCCTTGTAGACGAAAGGTGCCTGGAGATGCTAAATGAGGCACTATATGTGATGATATAGAAGGTTTTGGTTCAGTAGTATCAGGAGTTATCTCTAAATCTTCTACTTGCACCGAATCATACTCAGTTGCATCAGGGACCAACTGTAGTAAGAATAATTTCTGAGATTGACAGGTATGGCCTGGAACCCACTTGTCATCACAGTTATGACAAAGAGCCTTAACTCTTCGCTCTTGTAATTGTTGTGTAGATAGTCTGCGAACAGGAGGAGGGATTTTGGTCTGAGAAACTGAAGGGGCAAAATTGTTAGAAGCCGATCTGGAAGGCTATGCAGTAGAGAAGGTAAAATTGGGGGAATTTCTACGCCTGAAGGAAAACTTCTGTTCCTGAATTCTAGGTAGTTCCATAGCATGGGACGGGGAGTGGGGCATAAAAGATAGGACCTCACATGCCAATTCTTCCCGGAGTCCACTGAGAAATATGCCTAATAGGTGATCTTCAGAAACTCTAGTAATCCTGTTACACAATGTATCAAATGAACGTTGATAGTCAGCCACAAAGCCAGTTTGTTTTAGCTTACTCAACTAACCATGGGCTTCAACTGGATTAAGAGAGCCAAAGCGAGACTCCAAATCTTTCTGAAATTCCATCCAGGAGATTGAATCTCTATTGCTAGTGTAGTGCCAGAATCACTGTAAAGTCTCGTCCTCAGGATAAAAGGAAGCAATGGAAACCTTATGATAATCCGATGTTTGATTATGTAAGAAATACCGGTTAGCTTTAAATTTCCATTCAACGGGATCAGATCGGCCATCAAACTTGGGGAATTCATGGAATTTAGGGCGGGAAATCATCCGAGTATCATGTGGAAGTTCATGCGAGATGGAAGAATCTGGGGGTTTCAACTCAAGAGTATTCATCTTTTGAGTTATCGATCACATTTCATCATGAATTGAAGAGACTTTAGATTGCAGTTCAAGAAATAGAGACATTACTACATCCATGGAAGAAGAGGCTACGATGTGGGATCCAGAGCCGCTAGGAGGAGGCTCAGATGCCATTTTGTTGCGCTTCGATCTCCCAGCTCTGAGCTCGGAAGCAGAGTTCCTCTGATTCCTGGCAGATCTGAGAATTGGGGGAAAAAAGATGGAAGAATACTATGAGACTCTACCCACTAGAACGATGAACTACCAGTGACACTTCTGTTTGATATATCCGGATGATGGCCCCAAAGTGCCAGCCCATTCTTGTTTTTATACTATCTTGTTATTCAGAGAATTACATTAGTGGTTGAGGCTGCGCCACATCACCCTTGGCCAGTCCTCCACCTATCTTGCAGAGATTTTTTTTAACAGAAAAAATAAAAAATGTTAATAATTCTAACTCAGCTGTCAACAGAAATAACTGTCGATCTACTATGGCTATACACCTGAACCGGCCGAATCATGCTTTACCTGTTACACAAAACGCCTCGCCCTCACTCTCTTCCTTCCCTACCGCGGCCCATCTTACCACCATCTGCTCAAACAACTCGAAGTTCTCTAACAGCGACTTCAGCTCGGGCACCAGGAAGTGGACGACGGCGTGGGCGGAGCTCGTGATGAGCTTGGACAGCTTCCTCGGCCTGAACCGCTCGTCCGGCCGCACGTAGATTTCCAGGTCGAGGATGCCCAGTCGACTCTCTGTGTGCAGGTCTGACAACAAAAGGGAAGGCTTCGATCAATCAGAAGTAGTTGTATAGCTGTGGATATCTGGAGACACAGAGAAAGGTGAAAAGGGAATTCAGGGTACTGGTGTTGCTCGGAGGGCGGCCCGTCCTCCCGCGGTGTGGGTAGGGATAAGCCCACGATCCGCCCGGGACCACTCTGGAGTGGCGGGGGTCCCTTGTCCGGGTCCCCGAGATCGTCGTAGACGTCGTAGTCGTATACGCGCTCCCATATCTTCCTCTTCCCCCTCAGCCTCACGAGCCCCTCCACTCGTAGCTTCCTCGGAGCCTCCAGTGTTTTGACGACGTTGAGATGGGTTCCGTCACTTCCGTTTTTTGATGGATTTCTTGACCTTTCTTATCTTTCTTTTTTGCTGGCTAGTTGTCCGTGTGAAATCTATTGTTCAGTTCCATGTTCTGCTGTTCAGCTAATTCCTGATATGTCCCTCTCTTCTGAGGGCGTTTGAGTGGGTCGCTGATATTGCTGTTCTTCATTTGATTACAATGACATGTTGTTTTACTTTTCTATTTTTTTCTACATCATTCAATCTCGGCAGAACAGGGGAATTAAATTCCCCTTTTTTTTGTTTTCTACTGTTTCATGGTGAACTCGCTGTTCGTCTTCTCCTAGTTTGTTCGCCTTCTCTGGTAGAATATTCTTTTTTTGGTCACTATATTGAACTCTTGCGACTGATGCTTGTTGGATGATTTCACTGCTGTGGTTGCGGTACCACCTCATTTGGGTAGGATATCTGTTGGATCAGTAAGTCTAATGTCCACTCCGGACCCCTGCTTCCCCGGATCCGGTGTGAAGAGAATATGAACGACGTCTCATCATGTCGTGTTTGGAGATCAGGGATCACCCCAATATAGCCTTAACTCGATATTGTCCTGGGCCAATAGCTCAAAAAAACCTGGCTTGTTTCCACTGGGATCTAATCCCACTCTCTTATCAAATTTGTCATGCACTCAGCAGACATTTACACGGGTTTACCTCGGTCTTCGTCATGCTTTCAACATGGACTTTCGTCCAAACACAAAACAGTCTACGAGCGACCAACATGGCTTGAACATTCACTCCTCAACACGGGGACCCTTTTTTAACGCAGTTCACAAATTTTATTATCTTATCTCCTCAACATTAATTTCAGGCCGTAGGGCCTCTTTTCCTAGCAATCAGTCAAGAATTTTCTCCCCTTTTGGGAGATGTAATTAACGTCGTGGTCTTTATGACGCAGTAGGTTTTGGTCCTGACACGCAATTCACTATCGTCTGATTAGTCAGACGATACACATCAGTGGCTTCTTCGAAGCCCGAATAAATTATCATTTCATGACTGGCACGTCCACTCACTAAATAAACAGATTAAATAAACGAACAAATGAATAAATAAAAGAGATCCCGAAAGTGCGTCCACATGAGGCTAGACCGTCTATTGACCGGGTGTCTGAGGAGGTTGCACCATCACCTTTGCTTTACAGTGAGCTGGTCGATCGGGTGTCGGGGGAGGCTACCCCATCTTTTCCCCCAAAAAGTAAGCTGGTCGATCGAGTGCCTGAGGACATTGCTCCATCTTCTTTGCCACACTACAAGCTGGTCTTAGATGACTCAGTTGTAAAAGTGTAGGATTGCTCCATTATGGTGCTGAATAATTGTGTTCTAACTGATATTATGAACAGCGATGTAGTCCAACATGGCCATTGCAATTTTGTTGTTCCTAGTGGTTTCTTTGATGGGGTGCAAACCAGAGGCATGCTACATTGTAGCAAATCATTTATTGCTTCTCAGTCTGATTTCCCATGAAAGGCCTTCTTTGGAATCTTCGTGGTATTGGTAATGATCGGACTGTTGGGCATTTAAAGTTTTTAATTCAAAAATACCATCTTGGCTTTGTTTCTCTTAGAGAGCCCATGCTCGAGGCCAGCCAAATCTAGTTTTACATGCATAAATTGCTAATGCAGGGTTGTCTTGCGAATGGCTCGTGCAGAGCTCACATTTGGTTACTATGGAAAAACCCCTTAGATTTTGTTTTAGTTGATTCAGGTGATCAATTCATGACTGTGGCCTTAGGTCCATCTTCTCCTATTGCATTCTACTTTTCTATTGTTCATGCCAATTTTGCTCCGGGACTTCGTGCTCCCCTCTGGAATGCTTATCTTCTTTTGCTGCTGGCTGCTCTGCCCCTTGGCTGATTGGAGGTGACTTCAACTGTATCCTTGCTATAGAAGAAAAATGAGGTGGGCGTCAAGCCTTTAATAGATCCATGATAGAATTTCAACAATTCGTATCTCTCACTCATTTAGAAGATGCGGGGTTCTCTAACAGTCGATTTATGTGGTACAATGGTCACATTAATGGTGGCATCTGGGCGCGCCTAGATAGATTTCTCCTTACTTCTAATTGGTCATCATGCTTTGCTATGTCCAGAGTGGAGCATCTCTCTCGGGCATGCTTTGGCCATTGTCCTTTGCTGCTCCACGTCTCCTAGTCGTTCCCTGTTATTCTTGGTAGATTCATCTTCCAACATATGTGGCTGTGGCATGAGTCCTTTCACTCTATTGTGGATGAGGCTTGGCGTTCTTCTCCTATGTCTTCTTCTCCTCTGCTGAATCTAGTGGCTAAGTTAAAGCACACAAAATCGATTCTCAAGGATTGGAACAAGTCGGTCTTTGGTAGTGTTGTTTCAAATGTTCAACAAGCTAAAGAAGTTTTCTCTGTTGCTCAAAATTCCTTTGACAATGATCCTTCTCAAGTGAAATATACTCTTTTATCTAATGCTAAGGCTTCGCTAGACAATATACTCATGCAGGAAGAGATGTTCTGGCGCCAAAAATCACGCATCAAATGGATAACTGAAGGGGACAAGAACACCACATTTTTTCATTCATGTGGCCTATCAAATAGAAGGAGAGCGCATATTTCTAGGCTTAAAGATGAGAATGGTGTCTTTGTGGAGGACCCTAACATTCTATCCTCAATGTTTCTTAATCATTACCAGTAGGCTTTTGCTTTAGAGGTCCATACTATTGATTCTACTTTGTTAGATTGCATTCCTCATGTTTTGATAAATTAGGTGAATGATATCCTTTGTGCGGTTCCGAGGGTGGATGAAATCAAGAACATTGTCTTTTCCATGTCTCCTGATAGTGCCCCTGGGCCCGATGGTTACACTGGACACTTTTTCCAGGCTTATTGGGATTTTATCCATTTGGATGTTTCTATTGCCGTTCAAGCCTACTTTTGTGGCCATGCTCTACCCCGCTCCTTTACTTCATCCATTATTGCTCTTATTCCTAAAGTTGAGGGTCTCAAGACCTGTTCAAATTTTCGGCCAATCAACTTATGCAATTTTTCTTATAAAATTATCTCGCGCATCATTGCTGACCATCTGGCTGGGTTCCTTCTGTATCCTATCTCCCAAAAAACAATGTGCTTTTGTTCAGGGGAGAAGCATTGTTGAGAATATTTTGTTGGCGCAAGAATTGTCTCAGGAACTTCCTAGGAAAGTTCGGGGGCACTACGATGCTCGTCGGCAGCCTCCTGAAGCTCTCTCTGTAGCTCCCCCAATCGGAGAGAAGCCCTCCGGCTACGCCCCTCAACGCTCTCAAGGTGGAGGTCAGTCTCCGCCCGGGCTGCTCGAAGTCCACGCAACTCCTCCTTCTCCTGCTGGATCTGCAACTGGGCCCTCTGTCTCTGCTCCTGTGCAAGATGAAGGCGAGCAAACTCACAACAGTGAACTCATAGTGTCCATACCTGCTCTTGAATATCATTTTATGAATATCCTCTTCCTTGATCTTCAATCGATGATAATCAGATCTGAGATCAATTTTTAAAAAATATCAAGCTCCAAAAAATTGGTCAAATAGTTCACCAATGCTCGACAATGGATATTTATTCTTGATTGTGATTGGTTTAATTGTTGGTAGTCAACACACAATCTCATTCACCCATCCTTCTTTTTGAAAAATAGGACAGAGGCTCCCCAAGGTGAAGTACTTAGTCGGATAAATCCCTTCTCCAAGAACCCCATCAGTTGTTCTTTTAACTCTCTCATTTTGATAGGGGACATCCAATATGGAGCCTTAGAAATAGGTGCAGCTCCCAGAATCAAATCAATAGAGAAGATCACTTCTCTCTCTGAAGAAATACCAAGCAACTCGTCCGAGAATACATCAGAATAATCCCGAACAATAAGAATATCCTCCAAATTGAGGAAATAGTCATAGAAACTAAGAAAGTCGCACAACCATTCTTCAATAATTTATCAGCTTTAAGGGCCGAAATAAGGGATAGGTGTCTAGAATGCCTAACACTAGAAAATAAGAGTTTGGGGCACCCAATAAAGGTCACCGTACCCAACTTGTAGCTAACACTAGCGCCATGCCTAGATAACCAGTCAGCTCCCAAAATAACATCATATCCTTCCATCTTCATGTAGACTAAGTCAGCAGGTAAGTTGCAACTACTAACTAGAGCTTCACTAGTAGGGTAGAAGTATTTAATCTCCGATCCCGCTCCAATAGGAGTAGTAATAACAAGTTTAGATGCTAACAGGACAGGCCTCATAGGCAGAGTATCAGCAAAGCTCTTAGATATAAACGAATGTGTAGCTCCAGTATCAAATAAAATAGAGGCAGGCTTTGAGCAAACAAAAAGAGTACCTTCTATGATGCCTCCTTCTTCGGTAGGTTTCGCATCCCTAAGAGTTTGAAGTCTACCTTACTTTTTGATAGCAACTTGATGTTCCCCCAGTGGAGCTTGCTCTTTGATAAGTGGACAAATCGGGTTTCTATGGTCCCAACATGCACTGTGTCTTCTCCAGCATTCTTCTGCCTTATGTCCGGGCTTTTCACAATGTTTGCATAGTTCTCTTGATGGGGCAGAAATAGGGACAATTTGCTCATATGCCCTCGACTTCTTGTCCTTGTGGAAGTTACGCCCATCAAAATTGGGCCTCTTCTTCCCGAAAGAGGGCTTGAAGTTACCAAGACTAGTAACTTGCTCTTTCTTAGCATCTCTTCCCCGAATACGATCTGACATCTCTGCTGCATCTTCCAGAAGTTGGACTCTTCTCACCATATTAGCATACACTTGGATATCCACCGGGGCGAGTTGAGCAATATACTAGGACCTCAAGCCATTCAAAAATCTCCATACCTTCATCTTCTCGGTATCAACAAGATGTGGTGTGTACCAGGATAACCTCGAGAATTGGGTCTCATACTCGACAATAGTCAAGCTCCTTTGCTTTAGGGAAGCAAATTCGACAGCTTTCTTCTCTTGCACCTTATCGGTAAAGTACTTGTTATTGAAGTGCTCAACAAATGCTTCCCATAACACCTGATCGTATGGCAGAGTCACTTCGATAGACTCCCACCACGTACGGGCATCCCTTTCTAGCTGAAAGGTAGCGAGTAGGACCTTCTCCTCATCAGCGCATTACATGACTCAAAAAATCCTCTCGATCGCCTTCACCCAGTGTTCTGCCTCATCTGGGTCTGTGGATCCCGTGAACTTGGGAGGATTCATACTTTTAAAATTTCTATGTAAATCTCCCGCTCCTTAGTTAGCTCCTCCTTGAGCCACCTGCTGAAGAGCTTGGGTTAATCCTAGCACCATCCTCTACATCTCGCACCACTATGCTCTCTCGGTAGCCATTGGCGAGAACTAAATCTGCAATCATAGCTACAAAACTTAAGTGTTTGTTTATTTCCTTGATTAATCCTACTTTAAAGCTTAGCCCACGGCTCTACCCACTCTCACTGGTAAGGTTCAAGACACTATTTAAAATTCTAGGTCAACATCTAGAAGCTATATCAAGGGAAACCTAGGGTTTAAGAAACCTAGGCTCTGATACCATAAAGACTGTCACGCCCCAATGCAGAATATCGAGACACGACGAGTCACAACATTTGTGTCGATCAGAGCATGCATGTAAGGGGTCCAACCATAATAGAGATAATGAGAAAAAAATAATACTATTATTTCATCAAAGTAGGGTTTTACAACACTACTAACCCTCAAGAGGCATAATTACAACTTTCAAATACTATTAATTCTAGCAAGAGCAACAAATTAAACCTAAGGTATCTAAGATAAGCTGGATCCCTCTTTCACTCTTTCCCATCCCCATTCATTTGGGGTTCCTCATCGAAACAACTTGAAAGATTAACCAAAAACATAGGGTGAGCGAAATGCTCAGTAAGATTTATATCTTTTTATCAGGCATCTTTAAGTAATTATCATTTTTGGCCAAATAAATGTGCAATGGTAAGAAACATAACTAAAACATAGAACATGCGGATGAGAGGGTAAAGGAATGCAGGTATATATGATCACAAGTAGACAAGATAATAAGAGTAAGATTTCAAGTAGAGAACGATCATATAGCAAGTATAATCACAGAATTGGCCATTTCACGCAAGCATGTACAAGTCAAGTATTTTATGTAATTCAAGCAAGTCAAGTATTTCATGAATAAATGGAATGTCATAAACAAATTGATGTGGGACGGACACACGACCTGGGACTCTAGCTCATGGGCATCCCTAAGCGAGTGAAATGTGTGGGATAGTGCGCGGTTGAGAAATCGGCAATGAGTCGGGTAGTCGGCTCTTCCGTGCTCGGATCGAGTCACGGGACAGGTCTCGCTCTCTCTCTCACAGCAGTGATAATATATGATATCGACTCAAAATAGATAATTGGACCCATATGAAGTGGAGCCCGAGCTCAAACCAATCCTGGGTGTGTGGATGACCCGAGCGAGAGGGAGGTGGGGGTGATGCCTCCATCAACATTCATCCAATCAGCCAGGAGACCATCGTCCGCTCGTTACTGGAACCGGAGGTCAGAGACTGGGTGTTGTCAATTCGCCCAAGCATGCTGGCGGTCAGAAAGGGGGACTCTTTGTTGCTGGAGCCGTACTACCCCTTTCACTTCGGGCAAAACTTCAGATATGACCGACATATCCCAGTGTACAGTGCTCAGTTCAGTTTTCTCGTGCGAAGCCTTCGAGGGGGTCTGACTACCGAAATTGCCAGAACCTGGTGGGACTTCTTTCACCGGGCAGACACCGCAACCTTTAGAGTGCCAGCCCCTGGTCAGGTTCCCCGGGTAACCCCGAAGTATGTGAATTGGTGGAACGCCCGGACAGCCTTTTATCGGTTGAATAAGACTGACTGCTGGGATGGGGCGGAGAGAAGATTTCTGAACAGGCAGCCAGTGCCGGTCCTCGACATCGATCCAAAACACCTCTTCCGGCTCAAGAATAAGAAAGACAAGGATGTGGCGGCATATATGGCCGCACGTCGAGAGGCCCGAGAGACCAAGCCAGCCCCCCAGGTCAAACTACCTCCGGTGGTGAAAGATGACTTCACGAAGACCCTGCAAGATCTCTGCCATATCGGGGGTGAGCACTTGGCGCTTATCAATTATCCGCTCCCCGCAGAAGAAGTGGGCACTCCCGTAAAAAGTTGGCATCTGGAGAAGGACTCGATCTGCCCATACCGCACATTCATGAGGCGGGAGGAGAGGAAGCCTGAAAATTATAAGGACACGACATGGTTGTACGTCCTCCTCTGAGTGCATGGGCTCGCAATTAAGGATCGACGGCCATCCTGGGCAAGCGTCTACAAGTTGCTTATTATTATGCTGACGGATGGGGGATGGACCACTTCAGCCTTTTCTGCCGCCTCGCTGCCAAGAAGCACGTGGATCTAGCCACCCTTCCTGATTGTTGCCAGACGATCGGGGATGTATGCTGGCTGGTCCGGGAGGTGGCTCACCGGGACAAGGAGCCGTCCCTCAGCTATTGGCCAATAATGCTGCGACTGTATGCCAGCCCGCATGGTACTTGATGTTTTCACTTTATTCGCAATTTCTTATTGTTGCCCCTTTCAGGGTACTGGATGCTGACCAGCTTTTTACTCTTTTTATCCCTCCTCTTTTATAGACCACCCAGACAGCACCCAGATGGCAACGTATCACAACCTTCTCCGATAGGCAAAGAAGCCGGCTTACTTTGAGGCGGCGCCGTCGGCCCCAACTACAATTCCCTTGCCTCCTCCTGCAAAGAGGCCTAGGGCGAAATCGCCCATGAAGAAGGCCCTGGATGAGGCCAAGGAGGTTGGGCGACGTGAAGTGAAGCGGCAAAAGATGGAGGCCACCAAGGCTGCAAAGACCATTCCTCTGACCCCTCTGGTCTCGACGTTCGAGGAGTTTGAGGTCGCTCGGGCTGAGCCAAGCCAGCCTGCAGGTGAGACTCCCTCATCATGGGTGTCTTCCAGGATTTGCTTCCATCTCAGAGTAAAGACTTTATATCTGAGCACCTCTCTTTTTTTTTTAGCTGCCACGGAGGAGCCAACGTTCACGCCGATCCATGAAGTGGGCGAGACTGCGGTTAGGACAGAGCTGGTTCCTACCCCGACTCCCCTGCCTAAGGCCAGGGCGGGATCCCGGGTGAAGTCGCCTGTGAAGGAGAGGTTGGCCGCCGCCAAGGTGGCCAGGCGGCAGGAAGCCAAGCGAAGGAAGGCAGAGGCCACCCCGTCTTCAGCGGGTATATCTCCGGTAACGCCCATCTTGTCCATCAGAGAAGTTGGATCACTCGGGCCGAGCCAAGCTGACCTGCAGGTTATACTCCTGAGCCATCGACGTCCTCCAGGATTTGTTTCTATCTCAGAGCAGGATGCTTACACCTGGGTGCTCCTTTCCTCTTCTTTTCTTTTCTTCTCTTCTCCTCTTTTTTTTTTCTTTTAGCAGCTAGAGAGGAGCCAGTGCCCATGCCGACTCTCGACGCAGGTGAAACCATGGTCGTGGCGGGGCCGGCGTCCACCCCAACTCCCCCGCCAAAGGCCACCGAGGAACCCTAAGCGAAGTCACCAGTAGAGCAAGCGCTGGCTGCCGTCAAAATAGTCAGGCTGTAAGAGGCTGAGCGGAGAAGGGCAGAGGCTGCCAAGGCTCTGACGACTGTCTCTCCAATCCCCTCGATTCTGTCTTTCAAGGAATTCAAAGCGGCTCAAGCCTAGCCGAGCCAGCTCATAGGTTAGGCTCTCTGGCCACCGGTGCCCTTCATTATTCATTTGCTTTCCAGGACAAGGCCCCTTATATATGTTTCTTGTTTCAGCTACTGCGGAGAAGCCGGTACCTGCCCCTACCCCTGGTGTGGGCGAAGCTGCAGCTCCCAGGGTAGCACCCTCCGTCGAGGAGGTTGCCCATGCACCTCCTCCAATTGTGGAGGTCGAAGGGGGTAATCATCTTTGCCAGTGCAGTTATCCTTTTCGCCCCTCATGGGCCTATACGCCTTCATCTAACCTGGATCACCCCTCTTTGGCAGGCCCCGTCGTAACCATGCCCGAGCAGGTGGCGGCCCATGAAATCCCCCCGGTGGCGAAGGTATATACGAGGAAGAAGCTAAAGTCCAGGGAATCCCCATCGCCAAGCCCGCGTGGGGGCGTGCCGACTGTCGGCCTTGAGGCGAAAGCCCCCTCGTCGGCAAGGGAAAAACCTACTCCGATCGAATCCTCGTCAAGCGAGAAGGTAGACTATGACTACTCTTCTGATGAGGTGACTTCGGGCAAGGACGTATCTGAGGAGTCTGGTCCTCCTGAGCCGGTCTTTAAGGCCCCTCTACTGGCTAGCTCTTTGAGCCTAGTGGGGAAGAATGTTGTAAGTGTGTGTATATTCATGGGGGTTTCCCTCGAGGGCATCCGCTGATTCCATTTTTGCTCTTCGTCAATTTTTAGGAATAAATCCCGCTGGAGGTCGCAGAGGTGCCTGCCCCGGATGCACCAGTGGGGCAACTGGGGGAAGTTGACGTTGGCTTGGACAAGCTAGCAGCCTTGCTCGAGGTCCTGCGGCAAGAAGCGACCACGGGGAGTACAGTATCGACGGATGAGGCTCTGGAGGAGGGGGAGATAGCGTCGGGAAGCAGCACAGTTTCGGCGACTAAGGTAAACATGGGCCCCCGGGGGCCTCTCCTTCATCTCTTCAGGATTTGGACAGCTTGCCTCGATTGGTGAGCAACTAACTTTGTCTTGGATCTTTAGGAAGAGATGGTACCCCTCGAAGCACCTGCTGCTAGGGCCCGCAAAGCTATCTCTGAGTGGATGCGGGTCTGTGGACGGCCATGGACAGAGCGGTCGAGTTTGACCTTCCGGCCATGCCTTCAGTTGGTCATCCCATGTTTGACGCACCAGTCAGGCAGATGCTATTGGCGCTGCGGTCAATCATTTTTGTTGACCCCTCCCTCACATACCGAGGGGTGCATACCGTAGTGATGCAGCTGACCGGGGCATTACAAGTGCTGGGCTACCCACTAGAAGAGTGGATACGACGGGTCTTATTATTGCTGAAGTATGTAAATCGTCACGAGTTCCTTGAGACTCGAGCTCCCAGTGAATTTACAGCTATCAGTGCCCAAAAGGATGAGTACCTACAGGCCTTGGAGGCACGGAGGGGTCGCAAGGAGCAGCGTCAAAGGGTCTTCGACGAGTGCCATTGCGGTGTCCGTACCCTCGAGAGCAAAATAGAGAAGCTCAAGGGTTATCTTGCTGCAGCGGAGTCCGAGCTTCTTGAGGCTGAGGCGACCATGATGAAAGAAGCTGAGGTGCTGGATGTAGCGGAGGTCGAGGTAGCCTCCATGACGACTGAGCTGGCGCGCCTCGTGGGACAAGAGAACCGGCTACGTGACATGGCAAACTTCCCCTGCATGGGGATTCTTCCTCTTGAGGGGATCTTCCAGGGGATAGACTGAGCATCCTCCCCCTTTTTCTTCTTTTCTTTTCTCCTTTCTTCTTTTGTTAATATGTAAAACAGGGGTGTGCCCCGAAGCTCATATAACCCTCTCCTTTTTTGGAAAATGGAATATTATTCATGCACATGCCTCTTATATGCATATATGTGGTAGCCCAGAATCTTTTCTCTCTTCTTCTTCCCTCGTTCTTCTCTGCATCTCGGTGAGGAGCGAGCTTGTGCCAGGGGTTTATTCGGGGAACGCTTCGGCCGGGTTTGCGAGGACGCATAGGAGAGTGCCCGCCTCCCCAGGGGAGAGACAAGGGGACCACTCCACATGCGAGCCTTGCGGCCCACCGAGTGGTTTTATGAGGGAGCTGGATCTGAATAGGTTAATCCAACCCATGGGAGGGGATGGAATAGTTTATTGATGCAAATGACCTGGACGAGGGGTCTAGGTCGAAGGGGCATATTCGTCACCCGAAGGGACGGAGAGAAGAGTTTATTGATTCAAATGACCTGGACGAGAGGTCCAAGTCAAAAGGGGCGTATTCGTCACCCGAAGGGATGGAGAGAAGAGTTTATTGATTCAAATGACCTGGACGAGAGGTCCAAGTCAAAAGAAGGTATTTGTTCCTCGGCCCAAGCGAAGCTCGGGCAAGGTGTTCATTCGTCAGTGCCACCGAGGTGGCAGAACTGACATGGTTTGTTTGTCTCTTGAAGTGTTCATCGACACTGAGGCTCACCCCCTCTTCTCTGGGCGGCCGATGGAGTTGGAGGTGGGAGAGGAGGAGAGGCACGTGGAGCGATGAGTGACGAGGAATGAGTGAGGAACAGAGTGGTGGTGCGGCATGCTCCCATTTGCGAATTGGAGACATAGGCACTGGTTCAAGTGTCATTTTCGCATGAAATCAGCATCCTCGATGTGGGAAATCATTGATGGAGGTAGGGGGATGGATCCCTATCCTGTCTGTTCCCTTTTCCCATCATTTATAGGCCATGGTGAGGCGAAAGTGAGTTTCTTTCCATGCCAGGGTTAAAATGCATATTTTCGGGGTGAGCGACAAATTCACTGATTCAGTAGGATTTTTGTGGTTTGATTGGGACCTCCCGTTAGTTTGGAGGTTGGGGAGAAGTTTCCCTATGTTTTCCCCATCACTCGGGGTGATTGGGCATGGATTAGGTCCTCTCGGAGGAGGTCTCTTTTGGACGTCACAGAAATCGGTCGATCGAATGGGCAATTTGGTTGATCGATCGTGCGTTCGCCACGAACATGGTAACTTGTGCTGGTTCGATAGACCGACCCCGATGTACCAGTCGACCGACCTAGGGTAGTGGGCTAACTGGTCATGGATCGGTTGACCTTTCTACTTTGTTGATCGATTGACCCTTGTGTCGGTTGACCGACCCAGGGGACTGGTCGATAAAAATGCAGCTTTCTTGCCCGTTTTGGCCTCCGGTAGACCCAGTCAAGACCCTTTGGTCAACCTTTGGCCCCGTGGATGTTACGGACACCCCATGGGGACTGAGATTGTGTTTTGGGGTGTCTGGAGGAATCATGTTACCTCGATTAGTATACTTGTATGGCTTTGAGGGTCTAGGTGTCACCGTGTGTTCCAGGCTTTGTCATCGTGCTAGATCGATTCACAGTATACTAGGGTGGTTTGACGGCATGGTGCCGTATGGTACAACATCCTTGGGATGCATCGCGTGACTCTATGGCCGTTGGATTGGCGAGTTTAGCTAGTCATTTTGAGTCTTGTGGCACCGTGTCACCCCGTGTTTCGAGTTACTTACGATGGGCTTGCGTATAGCTTGTCAGTACTCTGGTGGTTTCTTTTGAGAGTCTTATGTCCAGTGACCCCCCACTAGTCATAGTTTGCCTTGGCACGTGTATGTCGACCCACTCGAGAGTGGTGGAGACCTAGACCCGGATGAGAAAGTTTTAGGCTGGTTATCATAGGGCCTCCCACTGTGGCAGCTCGAGTTTGGGTTAGGAGGAAAACCAGCTAGAGGGCCTGACGTAGCATAGTCAGTTAGTGTGTGCACATGTGGTTAGGAATTTCAGACGCGTACTGACGAGCACCACCCTGACTAGACCCTTGTCCTTGTGTTACTTGTAGAGTGTCTTAGTTTCCACCTGGGGCGAGTAGGAAGACACCTGGGAAGAGAAAAAGTGTGTCCACAAATTTGGCATGCCCGGTGGGATCAGATCTCCTTTCATCTTTTAGCCAGGATTAGGGGCCCGATGGCCTCTTCCTAAAATTCTAACTTCCTCAATTTAAAATTACAGGGAAAGTGAAGTTGCATTCCAATGATTGCGATGGCAGTCGTATTCAGACCACTCATTGTCACTGACCATGCCAGGTATGGCTACTTGGCAGTGCCGATGAAGTTCGGCAATTTCCTGCCCATCATGGGCTTCCCCAACTTTTTGTGGGTTGTGTTCGTGGGACTCCTAGACACCCAGGAGATGGAACCGGTTGCTATTACAAAGGCGACCCCAACTGAAGTTGCGGTAGCAGGCTGCCACGTCCATCACATCGACTCCCGCGCCTCCACTAACAGGAAGTGCACATCGGTTGCCAGGAGGGCGGCCAAGAAGAGCGCCTACATGTTGCAAGGCCGACTTTCAATATCGGGCAAATCTATCTTGATCAGAAGAGTCCGAGTGTTCCTTGATGGTCGACAGGCCAAGATCACACCTAACAGGGTGATTCCAGCTATGCCAATGCACAATTCATTTCAAGCATTGGACCAAGATAAAGTGGACCGCTTTGAGTCTAGATCGAAGGGAGGATTGGCCCTAAAACAAACCAAATTCAAGCAAGTCTGAGTGCCTAAGCAAGTGTGGACCCCAGCTCCAGTTGAACTGGAGCCTGTCATGGTCGACAGGTTCAGAAAGAAAGAAGAGAAAGAAGAAGAGAAGACCGAGATGCCTGCTTGGGCGTCTCACAAACCCGCCTCCCAAGCCTATGGTCGACAGGCAATTATTTATTCACATGATAAAAAGTGTGGCAGGATGGCCGAGCAGAGGTGGCTCGCCTACAAATCTATGGCACGAGCCAGTGTGTCATCCCCTATGATCTGCCCCACCAATGGGCAAGATGGTATCACTCAGGCTATGTGGGGTTACTTCTACGACCTTGGAAACACTTCTTTGGGAGCGTAGTGACTCCTAGATGTCGTGGGTGTTGCGAAGAGAAGCCGGGAGCAACAAGTTGACTCGAGAGAAGTAGAAGATGCAGAGTCGGGTTACTATGGACCACCCCTCCGCGAAGAGACTACACCAAGGATTTCAGTGTTTGATAGATTGAGCTTCACTGGTCAGTCAGCCAGGAGAGTGATTCAAAGAAGTAGGCAACTATAGATATTCACCTGCAATATGGCCGGAGTGATTGGCCACTATGGAGCTCTCCCCGGAGATCATGACGAGGTGGCTAGGCTTGCCGAAAGGCCAGGTCTTATCACTAGAAGAAAGAAGGTTGAAGCTGAGACAGTACGAGCCCTTGCTGGAGAAACAAGTTCAGGTGTGGTTGTCATGGCGGCAAATGTAGTTACTACTGAAGATGGCGGTGAAAGGCCAGCACCCTCTCTAGACATCTCATTGGAAGGGAGAGGCAAAGTCTCCAGCCCCTCCACCCACAATCCAACGATGATGATGCTACTCCAAAATATCAACAGGAGGTCGAAATGCTGAAAAAGTAATTAAGCGAGCTGACCATGCACGCTTTAGCCTCGAAGTAGATCAAGGCCCCTTCTAAAACGTCACAGTGAGGCACCGATGAGCTTGAGACTTCGCCTCAGATGGCGGCTTCTCAGTCGATACCCAATTACACTAGGGCATGGCTCCGATAGCACATCTGGCCCCTCAACACCAAGGGACTATCGTTATGCCTCAAGCGATGGTGTTGACGATGCCACAAATGCAGCAAGCCCATTTCTACCCAGATCCGGTTGACCCGGCGGTGTTGAACAAGTTGATGATAGAGCAAATGATTGAAATGAAGTTGGCTGATCGAGGTGATGATGATTATGCCTCATCATGATGTGTACAAGCTACCTTAACCTGTCCATCATGTGGCCAAAAGATTACCTCATGGTATCAATGAGTCACCGAAGTTCAATAAATTCAATGGGTAAGGTTCGCCAAAGGAACATATAGCCTACTCCATCAATGTGATGGGCGATCTGGTGACCGATGAGTCCTACCTATTGAAGTTCTTCAGGTCCTCGCTCACAGGACTCACCTTCGAATGGTGCTCAAACTTGTCGACTGGGTCCATCAATGACTAGCCAGATATGCAATGGAAGTTTTGGGAACAGTTCTACATTGCTGAAAGGGAGGTAATTGTAGCTGAACTTTATGCATCCAGGCAGAAGAACGATGAAACAACCCTAGAATATATTAAGAGATTGTGGAATCTTAGTATGAGGTGTAGGCGTCCGTGACATCAAGAAGATGCAATGCAAATGTACAAACAAAATTTGAAATGGGAGGTCCTCGAAAGGATGATCAGGATGGAAACTTCAACCGGTTGAACAACGTGGTGGCGAAAATTGAGACTTTCCTCTCCAGATACTCCCCCACCCTTGCTGCCTCAAGTTAGAAGACTAGACCTACTGATAAGTGGCCCACGCCCAAAGAAGTTAATTAGGTCGACTTCAAGGCATTCGAGTAGCAGAATGATAAAGATAAAGGGGTCGCCAACACTCCTCTCGCCAAGCCGGCTGAACAACAAGAAGGCCCCTCCTTGTGAGCCAGGATAAAGAAACTATATTTCTTTCCTAAGGAGAAGACCTAGGTCCTATTTGAATGGGTCACCAGATATAATAAGATTACGCTTCCAGAGCCAAAGAGACCGGGCGATACTAGGAGGAAAGATGATCCTCATTTCTATCCATATCACCAGATATTTGGGCACCCCATTGAAGACTATTATATGTTCAAAGATATCATTGAAAGTTTGATCAAGAAGGGAGAGCTCCAAATGGACGAATGTAATGTGGATCCTCCACGATCCCACGAAATGCCCAATCTGGGGGCAACAACCAACATGATATCTTTATACCAGCAAATACCTAAAGAAGTGGTAGAGGCCTGTACCCAGCACACATATGAGGCGGGATTCATTCACCCCCCCTCTGAATCCATCGCACCTATCCCATCACCTCTGAGGAATACAAGCGAGGGTATCTGGATGGTTGGCGAGAGGCCTTGATGAAGGTGAACTGCCGGTACTCCGGCAAGGGGGTTCTGAACCTTCTTCCGGACAAGTTCCATCCCAAAGGGGATGAGTAACTTCTATGTAACTTTCTCCCCCCGTTGATAAATAAAACTTCCTTTCTTCAATCTTCTCTTAGTTCTGTGGCACGTGATTGTTCTTCTAGAATCTTCTTCCTTGGTTCGTAGGCATATGATGAGGCGTTCTACACAACGGGAGGAAGGTGTCTCTTATTTGTAGATAGTAGTGATAGTGGGTAGGCCTGCTGGTATAGTGTGTTGCTCTGCTGGTATAATGGGTCGGCCTGCTAGTGTAATGGGTGTGTCTCATTGTCCACCTTTGTCTTCATGGTGCAGGGCCTTCTCGGAGTCGCTGCTTCAGACAAGAAGGTCTCCGACCTTTTTCCTGGTGTAGGCCTTTGAGTGGGTGACTCTCCGGTTGGTCCGCTCCCTCAAAAGCAATGGTGCCAGAAGGTGATCTGCCCGTTGAAGTTGCTGACAGGCTACTTGACCAAGGTAGTGACTATGCCAGGAGCCGGAAGCTGGATATTGAAGCAGTCACGCCACCACCGTAGCCTTAAATTGTCTTGTTTCTCCATAGACTTGTATGTTGGCTACATAATGATGCCATTCTGGTGACTTGTATTTTGACTAAAGAATAAAAATTCCTTCATTTGCAACTACACTATTGTACATCCTTCGATGGAAGATTTCTGCGCTTGTGGTGAGTTTATGAGAGCGGACAGGTCTACTGTTCCTAACACTTCTGTGTCGCACACAAACGCTTGCTTCTTTGAGCCCATGGTGCACTGCAGTTAGTTTCCATGATGAGCTTTGCGAAGAAAGGTTGTCGCTTACGATTTTTCCTTTTTGGGGGATAGGAGTACTGGCCCCTTGGGAGCTTCGAACACTACCATTGTTTTTTAGGGGGCATGAATGCTTGCCCCTTGGGGGCTTAGCAGTCACCACGATTTTTGAGGGAGCATGGGTGCTTCGCCTCTAAGAGACTTAGAAGCCACCTTTGTTTCTAAGGGGAGTAAGAGTGCTCGCCTCTAGGGGACTTAGAAGTCACCTTCATTTTCAAGGGGAGTAGGAGTGCTCGCCTCTAGGGGACTTATAAGTCACCTTCATTTTCAAGGGGAGCAGTGCTCGCCTCTAGGAGACTCAGAAGTCACCTTCATTTTCAAGGGGAGCAGTGCTCACCTCTAGAAGAATCAGAAGTCACCTTGATTTTTGAGGGGAGCAGTGCTCGCCTCTTGGGGACTCGTAAGCCACCATAGTTTTTACAGGAGTATAAGCGCTCGCCTCTTGGGGCCTCGTAAGCCACTGTAGTTTCTAAGGGAGTGGTGCTCGCCTCTAGGGATCGCGTGGGCTACCTTCATCATATACGGCTAGTGACGCTTTTGTTGGACTGTTGAGAAAGTGCTTTATTGATAAAATATTCTGAGATTTACAGAATTTCACGTCCTGGGTACCTCTCGTCCCTCCAGCATAGCCAGCCTATATGCTCCTTTTCTGAGCACTTCAGTTACCTTGTATGGGCCTTTCCAATTGGGTGTAAATTTTCCCATAGCAGCTTTGGGGTCCACCACGCTTGCTCGCCATAGTACCAGATCTCCGGGGAGGAAGTGTCATTCTTTTATGCGAGCATTGTAGTACTGGGCCAACTTTTGTTGATAGGCTACGAGTCTTACTTGAGTGCGCACTCTGTCTTCCTTGAGCAGATCCAGATTTTCTCGCATCGCCTAGTTGTTTCTGGCCTCATCAAAGTGTCCCACTCATAGTGAGGGGTTAGACATTTCCACTGGAATCACCACCTCAGCCCCGTATGCAAGGTGGAAGGGTGTTTTGCCCATGGCGTCTCTAGCGGTGGTTCGGTGTGCCCACAGGATGCTCGGGATGGAATCTATCCATGAGTCACCCGCTTGCTCTAGACGTGTCTTGATGCCATGGAGGAGCGTCCTGTTAGCATTCTCCACTAAGACATTTGCCTGGGGATGACCCACTGAGGTATAGCGACTCCAAATCCTCAGTTCTTAGCACTTCTCCTGGAAGGCAATGCTTGCGAACTGTCTACCGTTGTTGGTTGTGAGGACTCGTGGGATCCCAAACTGACAGATGATGCTCCGTAGCACAAACTTCCAAGTTGCTTTGCTCGTGACCTTTCCCAAAGGTTTTACCTCGACCCATTTGGTGAAGAAGTCAATGGCGACTATGATGAACTTCTTCCTCCCCTGAGCCTCGGGGAAGGGGCCCAATATGTCCACCCCCCACCGAGCAAATGGGTGAGGCTCCATTAGAGTGTGCAACTACGTAGCTGGATGGTGGTTCAGGTTGGAGAACGTCTGACATTTAGGGCACCTCCGGGCATACTCGAGGCAATCTTGCTGTATAGTAGGCCACCAATATCCTTGTCGGATTAGTGTTCGTACGAGTGCTCGCCCACCTACGTGACTTCCGCAAAGCCCTTTGTCTACCTCTTGTACAGCTTGCTTGGCTTTCGTAGGCCCTCTTTGATTGGAAAATAAGGTGGGGTACCCCATTCTTATTCATCCTAATTGATTTGGCTGCACATACAAGGTATTCCGACAAAAAGGTGGGTTAAGGGCCCAAAAGGTGGGTTAAGCATATTTTAACAAAAGGGTGAAATAAGTTTTTTTTTCAAGAAAACCTTGCCTAGAGTTTGATGGGAGAATGCTCCCTTTACCAGAGGTAAAGAGATAATCCACTCCACCATCAGACCCCTAGGAGGTAAATATTATTGCCAATAAGAAAAGATAGAGTTACATCAATCGAATGCTAGGCAAGCCTAGCTTGTCTAACCGAGCCTCTCCCTTTATAATTGAGGGTAGCTCATTAAAAACGGCAAGCGGTTTCCATTTTACGATTCTCAGGTGAATAGCGCCTTGTCAAGGGGCGCGTTTTAAATGGCGACTAAGTCTAGGGCGTTGGTTTATAAATTGACGCCTTGTTGGGAACGCTCCGTTTTAATAATTGGCGCCTATTAAGGGGGCGTTATTTACTGATTTTATTCCAAATAGGATTCTTATCGTTTTATTCCAAATGAATTGACGCCAGTTTTGAATGGCGTCTTTCATTTAATTGACGACTTTACATAAGTCACTATTTATAGTTTTTTTATTTAAATTTTTATTTCTTCATAAATTCAGGGTTGCTACATAAGATGACGGGCCTTGACGGAATGTCTCAGCCAAAAGCAAACAATGGGTTTTGAAAGCTGGTGGATAGAGGGATAGTAGGCTTCGAGGGGAGGCCTAAGTCATTGAGTTATATCAATTATCACGGTGGGACATGATAGTGATTATTGGGACAGGCCTAAGCCAAAGGGTAGCGAGATAGTGGGCTTTGACGAGAAGTCTAAGTCGAGGGATATAAGGATAGCGGGCCTCGACAACATGTCTAAGCTGAGAAATAACGAGATAATGGGCTCAGACCAAAGGTCTAGGCCGAAGAATAGCAGGGTAGCGGGCTTTGACGATATGTCTAGGCCAAAGGGTAATAGGAAAGCGGGCTTGTGAAAGTCGGTAGGTAATAAGGAAATAGACTATAAAAGTCGAAAGGTAGTAGAATAGAGGGCTGTAAGAGCCAGAGAGTAGTGGGATAGCGGGTCGCAAGCGCCAGAAGGTAATAGGGTAGCAGAATGTAAAAGCTAGAGATAGTAGAATAGCAGGCTATGAGAGCTAGAGATAAGAGGATGGCAGGCCGTAAGAGCCAGAAACGGTGAAATAGCAGGCTATGAAAGTCAAAAGTAGCAGAATAGCAGTCTACGAAAGTCAAAAATAGTGGAATAGTAGGCTACGAGAGCTAGAGATAGCAAGCTAAGCCAGATTTAGCAAGCTACCGGAGCCTGAGATAGCAGGATAGTAGGCTACAAGAGCCAGAGATAGCTGGCTGCGGGAGCCAGAGATAGCAGGCTAAGCCAGAGATAGCAGGCTATAAGAGCCAGAGATAGCGGGATAGCAAACTACGAGAGCTAGAGATAGCAAGCTAAGCCAGAGGCGAGAGCTAGAGATAGCAAGCAAAGCCAGAGGTAGCACGCTACAGGAGCCAGAAATAGCAAAATAGCTGGCTACAAGAGCCAGGATAGCAGGCTGTAGGAGCCAAAGATAGCAGAATAGCATGCTACGAGAGCCAAGATAGCATGTTGTAAAAGTCAGGGGTAGCAGGGTAGCAGGCTATGAAAGCCAGAAAATAGCAAGATAGTAGGCTACAAGAGCCAGAGATGGCTGGCTACGGGAGCCAGAGATAGCGGAATAGCAGGCTACAAGAGCCAGAGATAGCAGGCTACAAGAGCCAAAGATAGCAGGCTGAGCCAGAGATAGCAGGCTACATGAGCCAAAGATAGCAGGCTGAGCCAGAGATAGTATGCTACATGAGCCAAAGATAGTAGAGTAGCAGGCTACGAGAGCCAGAGATAGCAAGCTAAAAGAGGTAGAGATAGTGAGATAGAAGGCTACGAGAGCCAAAGATAGCAGGCTAAGCCAGAGATATCAAACTACAAGAGCCAGAGACAACATGCTACAAGAGCTAGAGATAGTAGGCTATGGGAGCTAGAGATAGTAAAATAGCAGGCTATGAGAGCCAGAGATAGCAGGCTAAGCTAGAGATAGCAGGCTACAAGAGCCAAAGTTATTAAGGAGGTAGATTGTGAAATTTAATGAATAGTAGGGAAGCGGGCTATCAAGCAGAAAGATAGCAAGAATAGTAGGCTTCGAAAGCTAGGGGTACTAGGAAAGCGGGCCCTAAAAATTGAAAAATAATTTAGTCAAATTATATGATAGTGGGCTTTTAGCCACGGAGGCTGAGCCGAAAGAAAGGATACCTGATGATCCTGATAGTGGGCATCGACCGAAATGGCTAAGCCGAGGGGTAGAATAGTAGAAGAATTGTGAAAGCGGACTTAAACCGAAATGACTAAGCCGAGAGATAAGATAACTGAGATATAAGGTAGCGGACTTTAGCCAGAGTGGCTAAGCCAAAAGATAAAATAACTGAGATACACAGTAGCGGGCCTTGGCCAGCATGGCCAAGCCAAACGATGAGATAGCCTAGACACATTGTAGCGGGTTTTGGCCGAAATGGCTAAGCCGAAAGATTGGATGACTGAGGGATTGTGATAATGCGCTTTGGCTAAACTGGCTAAGCTGAAAGATAGGATTAATGAAGAATGGTGAGAGCGGGCTTGAGCCGAAAGGGCTAGACTGAAAGACAAGATAGTTGAGATATAAGGAAGCAGGTTTTGGCTAGTGTAGACAAACCGAAAGATAGGATAGTTGAAACATGTATGGTAGCAGGCCTTGACCGAAATGACTAAGCTGAAAAATAGGGTAGTAACCATGTGTGATAGGTCTTTGTCCAGCCAAAATCAAGGGGAATGGACTTCCGAGCTGACATTCAGGAAAGCGGATGATGAGCCAAAATTAAGAAGAAAGAGACTAAAAGCCAAAATCAGGGAAGCGGACTTATAAGCCGAAATCGGAAGGAGTGGGCCTATGAGCCGAAATCAGGAGTAGCAGGCTTTGTCGAAAGGTCTAGGCTGCCAAGTTGCATTGGTTATTGTGGTGGGATGGATGGGGTGCTCCCGATAGTGGGCTTTTGCCAGAATGGCTAAGCTGAAAGATAGAGTAACTAAAAATTTGTAATAGATGGCTTTGTTCAGAATGGCTAGGCCGAATGATAGAGTAGCTGAAAGACATATAACAGTGGGCTTTGACCATAATGACTAAGTCAGGAGATAGAATAGCTCAAAATTATGACAGCAGCCTTAGCCGAAGGCTAGAATAGTTGAAGGTATGGGATTCAGAAACTCAATGTGGCATCTCCAATCTTCATTAGCCACGGAGGCCAACTGAGACCATGCATAGCCTCAATTTTTCTGTGACCACCATCTTTGTCAACACGTCTGATGGTTTTCAGCTCCACGTATCTTTTAAAGTGACAAAGTCCCATCATCCAGTAGCTCTCTAATGAAATGATATTTCACCTATATATACTTTATCCTTGCATGAAACACTAGATTCTTTGCAAGATGTATTACACTCTGACTATCACAGAAAAAAATGCTGCTACCTTATTTTCTAGCCAACTCTTCAAGAACATTCTTCAGCCAAATCATTTCCTTGCTAGCTTCTATAACTATAATGTATTCGGCCTCAGTTGTAGATGGAGCCACAATCTTCTGTAACTGAGAAACCCATATCATTGCGGTTCCACCCAAGGTGTAAATCTATCCTGTTGTGCTCCTTCTGCTATCCACATCTCCATCAAAATCTGCATCCACAAAGCCTTGTAAATTGAGACCACTCAGTGTGAAACAGAAACCCATACATGTGGTACCTCTCAAATATCATAGGATCCATTTGACAGCCTCCCAATATTTCTTGCCTAGATTTGCCATGTACCGATTCACTACTCCCACTACATGTGCAATATCTGACCTAGTACAAACCATAGCATACATTAGGCTACCTACAGTTGAAGCATAAGGAACTTTGTTCATGTATTCATGTTCTTCCTTTGCCTTGGGTGATTGCTCCTTTGAGAACTTGAAGTGATTCGCCAAAGGTGTGCTTACTACCTTCGCATCCTGCATATGAAATCTGTTCAGCACCCTCTCAATGTAGCCTTCTTGAGTTAACTTCAAGATTTTAGCCTCTCTATCCCGAACAATCTCCATCCCGAGTCTCCTTTTTGTGGGTCCCAAGTCCTTCATGTCAAACACCTTTGACAATTGTTCCTTCAGCATGTTGATCTCTTGTATGTTTGATCCTACAATGAGCATATCATCCACATACAAGAGTAAAATAATATAACAGTCATCAAGTTTCTTGAGATAGCAACAATAATCAACTTAACATCTACTAAAACCGCTCCTGCACATGAAACCATCAAATTTCTTATACCACTGTCTAGGGGCCTGTTTCAAATCATATAGACTTTTCTTTAACTTGCATACAAGGTTTTCTTTTTCACAGATCTGAAAACCTTCTGGTTGTAGCATATAAATATCCTCATCCAGATCACCATGAAGAAAAGCTGTCTTTACATCCAACTGTTCTAGATGTAAGTGTTTAGCAGCCACAATACTCAACACTAGCCTGATTATGGTTAGTTTGACAACAGGAGAAAAAATCTTAGTGTAATCAATACCTGCCTTCTGTTGGAAGCCTTTCACAACTAGCCTTGCCTTGTACCTTTTGTTGCCATCACATTCTTCTTTTATCCTATACACCCATGTATTATGGAGTGCCTTTTTATCCTTTGGTAAAGGAGTCAGTGCCAAAGTCTGATTCTTCTGCAAAGAGTTCATCTCCTCTTTCATTGCATGCTCCCACTTGACAGAATCATTCATTTGCATTGCTTCACTGAAACATTCCGGCTCACCATTATCAATCAATAACAAGTAATGTAAAGAAGGAGACTATGTAATGCCCTGGAGTCTTATTAGGTCTTTCAGATCCTTATTGGAGAGTTTCGGATCACTTTTGTGAGTCCTGAGTTAAGTTTTACGCTCTGTGTGAGTTTCTCTCTCGTATTAGTTACGAAATCATGCGATGAGTTTATTCCTCAGTTCATCGACTCGAGGATGTTACAACTGTGATGTACTCTTTGAGAGGATCGTTTCGACTATTTTTACATATTTTTTTGAATTAGTGGATTTTTGGCACATAAATCAAAATTTATGGAAATTAGAAAAATTTCTTAATTTCTTCTATTTAAACCTTTCTCACCCTATCTCCTCCCTCGTTTCAACTGTTTCTTCCTCTCTCTCGTTCTCTCTCCTCCCTGGTTCGTTCGACGTGGGGTGCACACCGTTGCGGAGTTGGCCTAGGCGAGGATGCGATGGAGTGATCGGGACGCATAATGGGGCGACGGTTTGAGCGTGGCGAGGCACGATCCGTCGGTGGATTCTGAGAAGGTGCAGTTCATGATTTGACAATTTTTGGTGCGGTTTAGTCACTTCGGAGCAAGGTTTCTTCGGTAGAGGTAGGGAGACGGATCACCTACTTCTCCTACATGTTTTCCCTGCAGTTTCACATTGTTCGGTGCTAAAACGGCTGAGTTTGGGCTCGTTTAGGTAAAATCATGATTTTATGGAGTTCATAGGGTTCACTAAAAAATGGCCGCATTTTTTAGATCAGTTGGTGTCAAACGACTCCCTGGAATGTCAGCGTTCCATAGTCGCTGATTTCGTGTCGATTGGTGGTCATTCGGGACAATTAGGAGCCCGGGAAGTTCGGTGGTTCCATTTGGGTCGATTTGGAGAAATCGCCTGTTTCTTGTCGTTTCTTAGTCGATTCGACTGCCGTCGGAGTCTATGTGTTGTATATCATCGTTACGGTTGTATCCCCTTCGTTTGGAACGAACGGGACATGGAAAGGCCACGATCGGGCTGATCCCGTGGTTTGTTCACCGTGACGCCAACACGGTTTAACAGTAACCATGTAGGGCATAGCACGGCTAGTTTTGGACCATTTAGACTAGGTCAGTGGGCATTTGCGCGGTCACGCGACAGACCACCCAGTGGATGGCACGGCCTGGTGTGTGCCGTCTAGTCCACTTGAGCAGCTGGTTCTCAGCCGTGCCATTTTCCCATTATGTTGAGCGGCCAGGGCTTGACCGCTTAGCATGGTTGACCTTGGGTCAACAGTTTTCTGGTGGTTCGTGGGGCAATTTTCCCACAACCGTTCAGTGTCCTTGAGCGGTCAGTCCTTGACCATTCTGACTGGTTTGGCCGGTTACTGTAGTTGGTCG